>JAWZYV010001685.1:0-600000 GCA_038373885.1 Cheiracanthium punctorium | reverse complement strand
CCAATTTGGTTTTGATGGGCTCATATGCATAATTGTTTTTAACTGTGCCAATCAACTGAATCAGTTATGATTTTTTAATATTTTTTAAAATCACAACTGATTACACTTTAATTGGGATTTTTTCTTTTTTTCTTACAAAGTGAAAAATTATTTTAGCTGTACAGTGGGACCTTTTGTATCTAACTCATTACCTACCATATTGGTCCGAATATAATGCGACCCAGAAATTTTTCATCTCTAGATAATTAGAAAATCCTATTATTAGGCCTCGAATTTAGCAAGAGTCATATTTTTAATGGGAAATGATCAGTCAAAAAATACTGCATTATATTCGAGCCAATATAGTACGTTTTTCACTAAAAAGATCACTGTTACAAAATTTTTGACTAAAAGACATTTTATGTTACATGTTAGCTTTTGTTCAGGTATCAATGTGTATCAAAAGCAGTAGCGGATCCAGGGGAGGGGCTAGGGGGCTTCAGCCCCCCCCAAAAGAGATTGCTCAAGGGTAACATTCTGCTTTATTATACACTTTAAATAGGTAAAATGATCATATTTTATTACTTAGCCCCTCCCAAAAGCCTAATACATTGGTTTAGACTAAAATTTTGATTTATAGTACATTTTAATTGGGTGAATAAGCTTTTTAAAAAATTTAGCCCCTCCCAAAAAAAAATGTCTGGATCCGCCACTGATCAAAAGCACTTCTTATCAACATTGTTTTCATTTTTATTATTTTTTTATTTTTAAGGTAATTTATTCCAGAGTGGCTCGAATATGTAAAAATGATCAAGGTGGAAAGCATATATTGCGAGAAAAATTTACTACTTTTTTAAAAGCCAGATTGAATTGCTCGATTCCTGGGAACTACCCCTTTTATTTCAATGAAATTCAAAGCATTTATTATGTGGAAAGAGAAGATATATTTTATGCAACATTTACCACACCCATGTAAGTTATGTACAAACTTTAAAACATTTTTGTGAAATTTTTGTCTTTTTATCATATAATATGTAAGTTATCTATGTGTGTGTGGTAGTTTAAAAAAAAAAAAAAAAAAAAAAAAGCAGTGAACTTTAAAATCTACATTTTATAACTGGGAGGGAGCTTAAATTTTTGTTAAAGGAGGTATAGTAGCATAATTGTTAATTTTTCCATTTTCCCTGGAAGACTTCTTGATTTAACTTTTTTCCTGACTTCTTTCAGGAATTTAAAATCTTTTCTTTTATTATTATTATTAGGTTTTTCATGCTGATTTCTTTTTCTTATTACTATTACAATTGAAATAGTGTTTCAAAATATGACTTCCCATACATAGATGTAGGAGAAATATATAATATTTTGCAGACTTCAGAAAATTTGAAGTACTTGAAAAATTATGCTGAGGAATGTTAGCCTAACAAATTCTCTAGTAATTAAGTAAATTTTAAAAAAATCTTTTAAAATGGTTATTTTAAGAGTTTAACCATGCACATACTCACCCAAAATGCAATGAAATTTTGATAAATCAGGTCTTTTTATGGAAGCATTTTAATGAATTTGATATAATTAAGGGGGGGGGGTGTAATGCATAAAATTTCCATTAAGTTTCTTTCTTGTAGTGAAGACTTTCATAGCATTTTAAGTATTTTCAATTTAATTTGAACTAAATATGAGCAGTGTAAATGTAAGGAGACAATTTGCATATTTAAAAAAATTATTTGAATATATCATGCATACAGTACATTATAAAGCACTTGATGTATTTCTGCAATTGTTTCTTGACAGTGTTAGATTCATCCACATGTTCATAACTCAATTTTAATTTCATTGTATAGGAATAGTATCTATGGAACAGCTATATGTGCTTATAACATGTCAGCCATTCAAAATTCCTTTTCTGGTGCTTTTAAATATCAAGCCAATCCTATGTCATCTTGGGAAAGGAGCACATCTCCTCATAAGCATTTTCAGGTAAAATATGAGTGAAAAGATTATGTTTTTCTGCTCTAAATGAAATAGAAAACATAGTTATTTATTTATATTTTCACCATCTTCTATTTTAGTGTGAAAGCCCTAACAGTAATGAACAAATCCTGGATTCTGAAAAATATCAACTGATGAATGAAGCTGTGCAACCAATGACTTCTTATCCTATATTTAAATTAGAACTTGAAAGGTGTGATATTTAACTGCATTTTTGTTGCTCACTTTTTTTCTTTTTGAGTAATTTAATCTTTTTATACATTTTAAACACTTGTTCAAATTTGACCAAACTTAGAACATCTGTTACATAAAAATATTGGCAAATGTTTTTCAGATTTCACATTATTTTTACATCACTTTGCTTCACAACTAATGTTTATTTTCCTTGTGTAACAATAATAATTTGTCTTAGGTCATTTATTGCAAATAAAATGTAAAAAGTATAAATTCAGATTTTTAATGTTTAGTTAGAGGTATTATTAATGCATTAACCTTCTAATAACTATTGTTTTATACAATAGGAAATATTTTATGCAAAAATAAAAATGCATAGTTGGATTATTATTTTTTCTTCTCTCTGATAGCATCTGAAATTGATATTTCTGAGAGTATAGTTTCTCATGTCTTCTCAATAAGAAAAATTATACAATTTTTAAAGAGTTTTGCTCTAGATTTTGAACAGTTAGAGGGTTTAAGATGAATGCCTGATTTATTGACACCAAAGTAGTAGTAAATATAAAAAGTTAAACAGCATTTTTTAAGCAAAAATAAATCACAGCAAAAGCATCAATTATAAAATATTTTTTGACCTAGTCAAATTTGGCGTCATTTGAAGAAAAATTACTATAAGCAAAAATGGAAAAAAAAGGATAAAAATTGCTGATGTTATGTTGTTGTTTCAATGTGTTCTCTCCTGTAATTCAATGTGTTCGTCCCTGTAAAAGAGCTTTAAATGCTATCCATATTTTTCAATGGAGAAAAGTCTTTTATACACCTCAGTAATATGCATTAATTTAGTTTTCTGTAAAATAAACACTTAAAACGGGGCCATGTATAAATTTTAATGCACTAGGACATCTTCTGCAGCAATGCTATACAAACCATTTTTAATGAAGTATGTGGTAACAACATACATAAATTTTTAGCAATCTGAAAATCTCAATTGATACATATTTATGGTAGTTATAACGCATGGAGACAAACCAAAACAATGGCTTTTAAACTTTGAAAGTAATAAGTGCACATTTTTTCTTTTAATTTTCTAGATTTTTGTGTGTTGAGGGTTTTTTAGCTGAAATCTCTCTTCATAATATTTATATTTGAATATTGCTCTTTATTTGTGTCATTTTAATTTATTGTGTGTACTTTATTTTAATTTGTTTATTGTACTTTTTTCTACCTTTTAGGTTAAGCCATATAGTTGTAGATTCTATTCAGACTAAAGATGAAGATGCTGTTCATGTCGTGTTTGTGGCATCTGTGGAAGGCACCATTCGGAAGCTTGTAAGAATCCCGGATACAAAAGAAACTTGTCTAATTGAAGAAATTAAAATTTTCCCTGATGGGAGCAATGACAAAATTAAGATACTAAAAATTTTGAAAGATACTGTAAGTTGAATGACTGATCCAATTATATAATTGTCTTTTGTATCGATTGTGCTCATATAATTCTTGTACACCATATGTGAAAATGTGCCAAGTTTTATAAAATGTACTTAAAATATTTCACACATTAACTACAAGCAATTGTAAGAAAGTTACTTACCACTAAATTTTTATTTTATTTTATTTTTTAATTAGTTTTATTTGGTTTTTTTACACAGAATAAAATTACATTCTATTATTATTTTTTGCTTTTCTTCTGACCTGACAAGAAATTTTTTTTTATTTACTAACTTTCATCCATTAATCTAAAATTAGGGTGTATCTAGATTTCATAATCTTAAAAACTTTTTTTTTTGTGTGCGTGTGTGTGTATGTGTTCCTTATTTTTTTTTACTCTTAACTTCCATCTATTAAGCATACTGTTGTCATCGGAAAAAACACTCAAAATACTGGTGTTAAACAATAAAGTAAATAATTTAAAAAAAAACTTTGTAAAAAACACACATAAGATGTTATAGGTAAGAGGATATGCACGTTTCAACCAAAAATTGTTTTGGCCTTCATCAGTCCAAGTCCTTCGTCGCAAGCAACACAGGGAACTGTTCCCTGTGTTGTCATATTTCATGAGGTTTCTTGCCATGCAAAAATTTTATATGCCATCTCTTTGGAAAAAGTATCCTCTACATTTTTTCCTAGTACATGAAATACCCCTATCAAAATTCATCAAAATTCAATTAGTTTTCTACGTCAGTTTCCCAACTTTGAAACTGGTGTAGAAAATTATTTCTGATGACTGGCAAAAATATTTTGCAGACCAGCATCAGACAAAAATAACAAATATTTTGTAAATATGTATTCTGTTTACTAAATTAAGTATTATGAAATATAAATTTTAGTTTGAACAACATTTTCTCATGATTATTTTTTAATACATTTGATATAAATGAACCTGTAGTAACATCTTATGGGCCGTCCCCAGTCTGCGGATCAGTGGTTGTTAAACACTGTTCTGCATAACCTTTTTGTTATAAATCTGTGCAATTTTAGATAACATCTGATAATTTTTATATCTTTTACAGTGAAAAGAATAGTGTTTCATAAATGTTTTCAATTTCAAGAGAAAGCTGATTATTAAAGTTATTATTTCAAAAGATATTGATTTTATTATTTTTTTATTGCAGAACTCATTATACATAGGGACTGAGGAGTCTGTCCTTAGGGTACCTGTTCATCGTTGTAGTAGATTTCCTACTCAAAGGTAAATGTAATTTTGGTTTTTCTACCTATTTTTGTTATCTCATTGAAAGTTGTGTATTGGTAAAGATTTTTCTTCAGTAAGTTTGAAAATTTTAATCTTTCTTTCCCCGTGAATTTAGAAACTATAGAACTTTTTAAGTAATTTTTTTTCTTTCATATGAAAATATATCATATTTTTATTGCTAACACGTGAATAGTTAATTCATATATGAACCATTAATAATAATAATAAAAAATTGTAACTACAACAAATGCTTCAGATTTAAAAGAAAAAACACTCATTTAAATTTTGGTAATAGTTCATCATTTTTGCTTACAGGGAATGCTTATCTGCAATGGATCCTTACTGCGGATGGAATGAACACAAAATGGCTTGTACACCTGCTCCGCATAGAAATCCCCGAAGTATGTTTTGGCTTCAAGAAAAGACATCTTGTCCCAAAACCGATGTGCCAGGTAAAAATTCTCTTTAATTTACTAACATAGTACACACTTTTATCTTGTTTCATTAATTTCTCATTTATCAGAATTTTCTGTTTTTAATTAGTTATTTATAGTTATATATTAGTAAGTTACTTATAATTTTAAAATATTTTTTTTAATTTTAACATGAATATGAATTAAACTTTTAATTTTGCACTCTTTTTATTTTGATTCTAAATCTATTTTGCCTTTAGTTGATGGTGTTTGGAGTCCTTGGAGTTCCTGGTTTGAATGTTCACAAGTTGGTCTTCAAACATTAGGGGACCGGTGTTTGTGTCAGAAACGTTTATGCAATAATCCAGCTCCAAGTAATGGGGGCAAAGACTGTGAAGGTACATCTGTCAACGTTGCAAACTGTACCAGTAAGTAATCTATATATATATATTTACAAATATATTGTAGGTATTATGATTTACTAAATTTTTAGTTTTATAATACACTTCCATGTAGATTTATTTTTGCATCTGCACATCTTCAAACTAAATTATGCCTGTTAAAAAAAAATTCTTGTTGGGCTAAAGAACTTTAGCTGCTCTTCTGTATCCAGAGCTAGTCAAAGACAGACAATTGTCCCAGGCCACCAAAATCAGTCTTTAATATGATCAAAATACAAAAAAAAAAAAACTTATTTTATGCTTAGGGTATGTTTGAATTGTACTTAATTAGTGTGAAAGAGGCCAATAGAGATCTCATCTGAGGCCTCATGTTGGATGGTTGAGCTTTCTCTTTCCATTAATATCATGTACTTTTCTAATATATTTTGTCACATTTGTGTTTTAATAACATGCAGTCAATCCTCGATAAACCACCATCTTTGGTTCCACGAATTTTTTTGTGGTAAGCTAGGGTAGCGGTTTAAAAAAGGATTTTTAAATTTATCTGTTCAAGCTCATGTTATGAATATATTTACATTTAAGAAAAGCACATGGAGTAAGTAATTTTCCAACAAGTAAACTGTATTTATTTAAAGGGAAGCAAATGAGCTTGGAGAAAGTGATTAAATGAATAAACATACCTTTTATTAATTATCCAGAACTAAGAAAATTATCCAAATTAGTCTGCCTTTGATTTGTCATATGAAATGAATCTATACATTTTCCAAATGTAACACCATACCCTTAGTCTGTAAGTCAGTTTTATTGTATTGCTCAAAATAACGTTTCAGTTTATTAGTATAATCTTGGGCTTCTTTATTTGACACTTTTTGCTCCATTTCTTCAACCAGATTCACTTTCCTCTTGTTCGGTGTCTACAGATGGCGTCAGTTCCATTATCTCATCAGTTGTCATATTTTCAGTGACAAGTTCTTCAGAATCTACATTGATAGTCTTCTGCTGACATCATAGTTACAGAAATTTGTGAACAAGCTTGCTCCATAGTCATCTTCAGCTCTATTTCAGCCCCACATTCACTTTCTTCTGGGCTAGTTACATAATTTATTAACACATTGTGCTACTGTTTCCATTCCTACTGTCTCTTTGGTAACATAGTGCCAAGCCTTTTTATGAAGATAAATGGCATCTTTTAATGTCACGCAATTATCTTGATCTTTGTTCTTGTTGTTTACAGCTTTTTTCACTTGAAATCTTCCGTAGTGTGCTTTAACCCTTTATCTACTGACGGTACTTAGAAGTACCGTTAAATTAAAATTGTTTTTTTTTTTTTTTTTTTTTTTAAGTGAAAAATATTCATTGTAACCAATTCTATGAAAAATCACTACCAAATACTTCATTTAATCGGTTTACATCATGATTACTTGTTCTAGAGTAGATTGTTTTAAATAGACAGCTTTCCGCTCACTTCCTAATCATGTCGAGCACCCTCCACCCCCAAAAAGAGCATTAGTAAATTTTCAGAGGTCTGTTTTATGATTAAATGACTGTGTTTTCTAAAAGTGTGTTAATCAAAGCATTACTTGAATCCTTCAGATTGGTTAGTCCTGTACTCGAAAAAGACTTGCTAACTGTTTATAAAACCAGTCATCAAACATATAGCTTATGCTTGTTAATTTTTTCTTAGTTCTCTTTTTTATAACATTAATAAGTATTTATCATTCATTGCCTAGCTAGAGAAAACAAATAGATTCATGTTGACACTCTTGGCAATACTTAATTCGGTAAGTAAAGGGTTAAACGATTTTATAATGTTCGCATAGCATCTATTGGTTGCAATAATCCCGCAACATTTGTTGGTAAAACTTTACTCATTTCTATTTTTGTTGGTGTGCATGTGATTTCTCTCATCCCTTTATTCCAATAAAGGAAAGACACCTGTCTGAAAATTGTTCCTGGTCAAAGCTTTATTGCCCCTGTAGGTGATCATTCTTGAAAACACACACTGTCATGAAGGGTTTAGCTCAAGTCCAAAAGAATGCATTTCAGTCTTATCGCATTACAGCCATAAATATTTTACTGTATGCTTTCAGAAATCTTCAAAAAACTTTTAGGTAAGGTCTTTGGAAAGACTGCCAATATCTTGGCTCAGTTCAAAGTTTTGATCCTCTTGAGAAAAAAAGGTTGGGATGGGATATCGAAGCTATATCATGCACAATCATGTAGGAGGGTTAATTCGGCATATGGGTCATCTAGTTCCCAAAGGATGATCCATTGATGTGTGGAACGTCACTTTCAGCAGGCATTAGCAGTTTAAATAGTCAATTTTGCAATAGAAAAATCAACTTTTTCCTAAAAAGTGAATGACAGATGGCAAAAGTCGGGGGGTGGTTTATCGAGGGAATTTTGCATTGGAATGTATTGTAGTAAATCCATTTTCTCTCTGAACTGGCGATCAAAGAGGTTAGTGGTTTATTGAGGGTCAACTATAGTTACTTTTTTGTTATTTTAAGAAATAAAACTTGCAGATTTACAAATCTTACATTTTTTTCGTATAATAGTTACATCTTATTCATTTTTGCTTAGGAAATGGTCAGTGGACAGAATGGTCACCCTGGTCATCTTGTTCTCAGTCATGTGGTCTAGCAATCAAGTCTCGTCGCCGAGTTTGTGGTAATCCAGCTCCAGCATTTGGTGGCAAAATGTGTATAGGTCCAGAAAAGGATGAAATTTATTGCACTACAAATCCACCCTGTCCTGGTAATTTGTTTATTCTTTTTTCTTTGTTTCTATATCAACCTTTACAAATATGAACTTTTCTGAAAAGGGAGATTCATATTTTCATGACAAAAATTATAAGGCCATTGATGTTAGAATTTTATGTATTCAATTAACCAAATGATCGCTTCTAATATGTTCATACTTCTTTGAAATTCTTCCTTGTGGATTTCATATCTCTCAAAATGAATTCAGAAAAAAATTCACAGTTGATGTTCTAAATTAAGTTGTTTGTGAATGAAAGTTTTCAGTCTTTTGATTGAATTCAGTCTTTTTCAACATCACTAACGCATTTGAGATTTAGTTTTTAAATTAATTTAATGAATTTAGTTATACTGAATACAGTGATATAATGAATATTACTTAATTTAATAATAAATACATATAAAAGAATAAGGAATGTGTTAAATGCATTATTAGTTCTGTATGATCCGGAGCAAAGTTCAGCCTTTTTAGCTGTTTCATGCTTTCATGCCTGACTGTAATATTTATTGGCATTAGTATTTCCCCAGTCTGTGTTCATTTCTGTATGAATAAGTTATCAGGTTAAAACAGATAGGGGACAAAGTATCTTCTTTACTATTGGACCTGAAACGTCTACTTTAAGTGTCTTAAAAATTTACCTGATTAGTAGTTTTACAAGACATTCCCCCTTATTTTTTGCATGAATAATTTTTACTTAGTTACATATGTATTCATAATAAAACATATAGTTCAAAGAGAATTATATGTTTGACCATAATTTCTAATCACTGCTTTGATGACTGTTTATATTGTACCTTTTAGTTCCTACTATCACACCAATCAACGGCCACTGGTCGGAATGGAGTACCTGGGAGGAATGCAGTGCTCATTGTGGTGGTGGAATCCAGATTCGTCGCAGGCGTTGCAACAGTCCTCCTCCACAACATGGTGGGAAAGAATGCATCGGTTGTGACCAAGAATATAACTATTGCAACCCTCAGCCTTGTCCTGAAGTTAAGAAATCTTCACCATGGACTCCTTACTTACGAGTGAATCAGACCAGAGAGGGCTATTTTGAGCAGAGGTTCAAATTCACTTGCAGAGCCAATGTTCCTGATGAAAATCACCTGCGAGTGGGTCATATGAAAAAAGAAGAGAGGTTCTGCATTGAAGGTGGCAGGAACTGTCTAGATTCAGGTTGGTGCCTAATTCCTTTACGTTGTAATAATTAGTTAGTCTATCAGTTCCCAACCTTTTAACATTGCGCTCCCCCCCCCCCCTCCCTCCTCTCTCCAAACTAAGGATGGTATGACATCCTCCTCCCTCACATTCCTCAACAAAGTTTTTTATTCTTCAATAATGAGCACTTAGTCGCCTTTCCTACAGAATAATGTTATTGGTAAAATTTGAATAAACATTTTAAGCAATAATAAATGTGTTTTGAAGTAAAAATAAGAAAATAATGATGATTTTTTAAACATACATTTTACCACTTGCTCTTTGGCTGTTTTCATCATGTCACCCCCCCCCCTGCAAATGCTCTGGGCCCCTGCTAGGGGGCATGCCCCACTTGTTGGGAACCACTGATTTAGACAATATATACACTTCCTCTGCTTCAATTATTTTGGATTTAATTTTTGTTTAGAATTTTACATAATTTTTCACTATACTGTATTTAGAGTTGCAATAATTCATTTAGTGCTATGTTCTCACATGTTTTTTTTTTTTTTTTTTTTTTTCTATTACTACAATACTCTGAATCAAGTTACCTTATCAGTTTAGTTTATCCGATTAAATTGCAGAACAGTTTTTTTTTTTTCATTATTATAATTTAACTTTAAAGTATGGTACATAGTTTTGAAATATGAAAATTCAGAGCCAGATTATTGATTAAGCTCAGTAAGTCTTTAGTCTATAGGCTTCAACCATTTCAAAGACACCCAAAACTTCCAATGAGAAGAAAAAATATTGCAATTAATTTAAAACTGAAAAAAAAAAAAAAAAAATACAGTAACACCCCCCCCCCCCCCCAGTGTGTCTGTTTCTCTGATTGAGTTTTGAAAGGGATTTTAAAGTCGTTAAATCACACTGATGAAGATTTCACTTGCGAAAACTCGAGTTTTAAGTTGAAAGTAGTGTTATTTATTTATTTCAACTAGCAGCTGTTGTATTCAGAATCCTCCTTTATTTAAAAATTCATAAAAAATCTCCTAATTTATATTTTCCCCTCATTTTTCTTTTAAAAGAGACCAAAATTAATGTTCCGTCATTTGACAAAATATCAAAAAAAAAAGTTATGACTGATAGAACTAAAGATGCAACAGTTTTAAAATTATTTTACAAAAACTTTTGTGGAAAGGGATCTTTAATTTAAAAATTCTTAAAAATCAGAAAAAAAGAAAGAACAGAAAACACTGTTTTTAAAGGAAAATTTTCTAATCTATTGGATGATGCAAGTACCGTTTTGCTGCAAGCGTAATTACAGCTGTTATTAAGCATTCAGCTGAGAAAAAATAGTATAAAAAATCGCATAAAACATAAAATTAAAAAATTCTAGTCTGAATTTTGAAAAAATCTCTTCAAGTTACATAAATTCATGTTTAGAACTACCTGTGTACCAAATTTGGTGTTTTTATGTGTAGTCATTTGTTCGTATGAGTCATTTGATGACAGACAAACGTCTTTTATAATAAGTAGAGATAGAAACCTGATTGCAATTTTCAGCCCTGTTGTACGAATCCGTCTTATACGAACCATTTTATAGGGGGTTTACTGTACATTAGTTACATTGTCTAAACTGAATTATATTCTATATCTAATAGTTACACTACTATTAATCACATATTATGAATGATGTAATGATAGCTTGTTTTTCTGCATTTCCAGCTTTTGTTAATATTGATGGTGATTGGTCTGCCTGGTCCTCATGGTCACCTTGTTCTGTCACTTGTGGTGGGGGTGTACAATCTCGAGAAAGAGTTTGTGATAATCCCAAGCCAGCTGGTACTGGATCTGACTGCCCAGGTCTTCCTCGACAAGACAGAGTTTGTAATGTTGACCCTTGCCTAGGTACTTGAAATTTTGATGCTAGTTTATGTTATTTGTTTTGCAGAATTGGTACACACCTGGAAAGTCAGGAAATGTCAGACAAATAAGTTTTGGTTAGGGAAATTCAAGGAAATTGAAAAAAGGTTTTCAAAAATAGTTGTTATGAAATTGTAGTCCTCTATATGATCTCAACGTACTTTTATTCTTTTGCCATTATTCATGTATTTTATTTGAATTTTCGTTTTCTTATCCAAACTTATGTTCATGTTTATGACACATTTTTAAAAAAAAAATTACTTTAACATATTTTGTCTTGTTGACAGGCATGAAAGTTTTCTTTCTTTTGACTGAATTCAGTCTTTTTCAACATCATTGATGCATTTGATATTTAGTATTTAAATTAGTTTAATGAATTTAGTTATACTGAATACAGTGATATAATGGATATTAGTTAATTTAATAATGAATACATATAAAAGAATAACAGATAATGTGTTAAATGCGTAATAATTTATTTGTTCTGTATGATCTGCAGCAAAGTTCAGTCTTTTTAGCTGTTTTGTGCTTTCATGCCTGCTGTTGAAATATACTTGATCTTTAAATTATTATCCAGTATGCTTTTTGTTTAACTATATTTTATATTTATCAGTGTGTTGTAGAAAAAAAGTGAAATACATAAAGAGTTATAAGAGAATGGAAACATTAAAAATGAACCAAAATCCATAAAAGTATGCCAGATAAAATCAGGGAAGAGGTTGATAGAAGTCTGCGAAACAAAAGATTTGAAATCTGTACCAACCCTGTATTGTATGTTCAGCAGTTTTATGTTTTCTTTAAGAAAATTAGAACAGTTACCTTACTTGGAAAATGTTATGTATATGTAATATTTAAAAGTATAGCTAAAAACTAATTTTTTTTCTCATGCATTCTGTAAAGAACCAAAGGGTTGTTTGGTCATAAGCCTCCAGATTCCTTCTTGAAAAAACATCTGCAGTTTGAATATTTTGGTTGTTTTGTGTATCAGTGAGAGATAGCAATTGCCGGCGAGACTCTGATTTAGGCCAGTAATCGATCTAAGGGTTTTTCAGAAGTGAAAAGATACTCCTCGACTTTTTTAGTAGGATTATTTTCTTTTATGAAGGAGTAATTGAAACAATGAGCAATTATGTCAAATTAAAATATATAAATAAATTGTGTTTTTTTTAAATAACAAGAAGAAAATTACAATAGTTGGATTTTTCTAATTTAGAGTCAGCAAATATAAAAATTATTTATCAGACTATTGGATGTCGTTTTCAGGCCGTTTTCTGAAAATCATGAAATTTCCAGATTCCCCCCCCCTTCCCTCCCCCATTAAAATGAGTTTAAATCTTGATACTTGGAACAAGTTTAAGATTAGGAACACTCAAATGGCATATAATATAGAAACAGATATCAACTCAAACAAAAAAAAACTTAAGTCTTAAAATTGTTAGCCATGTTTGCTTGCAAGTTTTTTGTTTCAATCATTTAAGTTATTACATTTTTTTTTTTCTCCCCATATTTAAGATGCTGAAGGTTGGGAAGAGTGGTCAGTATGGTCCCTGTGTGATGAAAACCAAGAACAGCATAGAAAAAGAAAATGCAAACTGCCCATGTCTGCTACAACCCATTGTGTGGGTACAACGAAAGAAGTCAGAATGTGCATACCAAGTCAGTTAGGTGAGCTGTAATAATAGTTTTCACTTATTTATTCAATTTGATGGGTATTTTGTACATTTTTGCCTGTGAACTTCAATAAATCTAGCCATGCTATCATTATTACTTAGATTATCATTATTACTTAGATTATCATTATTACTTAGATTATTATTATTACTTAAAGATTATTATCATTACTTGAAGATTATAATTGTAGCTACCGAAATTGAATTGTTGATGCTTAAGTTGTTAAATTAATTTTAAATTCAAAATTTTATGTAATCAAAAATCTAGATAATTTCAAGAATCTTCTTCAAATGGTCTGTTTTACTCTGCTAAAGCAATTTTCAGATGTTGAAAATTGATAAAAGTAATGTATTAGTTACAGTAATGTCCTTTTTCCCCTATGTTCTTTTATATATTCATGCAAATTTGCAAGCTGATTGTTCCAATGGTGTGAATTTTGTAACATTGCTTGAGTAAAACATCTGAAAACATGCAGGATCTCTTTGTGAGTGTATTTGGGAAAATTTTTTCCTTCAAAAAATTTCATTTGTCTGGGAACAGACCTTCTTATATCAATGCTTCATGCAGAGGAAATAATTTTATTTGTAAAAAAAAGATAAACTGGATACTGGATAATCTCAAAAGGTATTTTAAACAAAATGGAATCACAGTTTTTCTTTCAAAGCCCGATAAGTGACATCAAAATACCAATTTCATTTACAATACCTAACTTTATTACTTAATTGTTTCACTTTTTACTTTCCGAACATGTATCATGTAAGGAAAGTATTGTAATCATGAAAACATTCGACTTCGAGATTTTGGTGTATTTACACGTTTTGAGGTCTTCTGAGTTCATTTATGCTATTTTTACGAGATGTATGTATGTGTGTGTGTGTGTATGTGAGTGAACATGATAGTTCCTGAACGGGGCATTCGATTGAACTCAAATTGGGTATATATGTTATAAACCACCGTCGCAAGACCGGTATTGATTTTGGTGTGTATACGACTTATAGTTTTTCTACAGGGCTACGACAAAGATTTCTTTTACATTATGGCCTATGGGGAGAAATTGTTGAAAGTGCACTAGCGTTTAAACGGTACATTCGATTGACCTGCAATTTGGTATATATGTTTGAAAGATTCATCGATTAAAATCTATTTAAATGCTTGGTAATGATCTTAATCGTAAGTGTTCAGAAAGTCGAGTGGAGTCACTCCAGATTTTTTTACTCTCCGGCACAAAAAAGAGCTGAAATTTATTTTATTTATTTTTTTGTTTTGTTTAAAAACTGGGAACAGATAAATTTTTAGATTTTAAAGTATCGTGGATTTTTTTTTTTTTTTTTAAATTCAGTAGTACAAACTGGAATTTTTGATTGAGTCATTTATTAGCATAACTATAGATTAGGATAATTATCTTTTATTCAGTTTTTGTCAATTTATGTCATTCTTTTTGAAATTTTGGGATACATTTTTTAACAACTTCTCATCAATCATTTTAATTTAACAGTGATTGATCCTGATGTCAATACAACATTATACAAAAAAAATTGAATTCTATATAAATTTTAAACCCTATTTTGGCCCTGTATAAAAACTCCGCAAGCCACCATTTTGGATAAGATTAGTAACTGCTAATATGTGATTCCGATGGCCAATCTAACATGTCAAAATCATGTAGTTGCATTTAAAAGTACAACAGCAGTGAATATTGTTTTAAAAGCAATCTTAATGTGAAAAATCTGTTAGTAAATTTTTGCTTTGATCTCCAAAAAGAGTGTAAGTCATCTAATCTATGGTGGGGAATGCTAGCATTTTAAACTTATTACTAGAAGCATTTGTAGGCTTTCAGTTTGAGACAATCATTACTCAAAATGACAGCAAATCATTCAGATGTTAAATAGGAGTAATTGCATGCAAGAAAAATTAATTTTAAAGTAGATGTTTCAAGAAGAAATATGGAAGAAAGGTTCGTTCAGGGGTGAAACTTTTTTGGGGGTATCCCGGAAATCCATGTTTTAAAAAAAGAACTACAACTATGCCAATTTTTACGCGTAAAATGTGCGCATTTTAAATGCATTGATATCGCTGTTTGTGTGGGATTTCATATGCAATCTTTTTCCATCGTTTCTGTGAATAAATATATTTGCATTCATTGCAAGCCATTATGCTAGCTTTTGAGTCAATAGTTAAAATTACTGCATATTTTTTATAAATATTGATTATTCCCCAAATATTTCTTAATCGTTTGGATAAGCTTTTATTTTTCAACCGAGTTTTGAAATTGTATTAAAATATAAATTGTGTTTATTAAGTTCATTAAAATGCTGTTTGGAAAAAGTGAATCAACAGAAGAGATTTGTTAGCCAGTACTTAACAAAAAAATTTCAGTACCCTCACCACAAGAAAAAAAAAAGTCAATGAAACTAGTTTGGCGACAAAAAGAATGACTATTTGTTGTTTTCTTCTGATGTAAAGTTTATGTTGCTCCTGCACTAACCTGCATAAAAATTTCAGGATTTTTGACTGTAGGCCATTTTCACCCATGTTAATTTTTAAAATCATTTTGTTGATTCGATAAATTTATTATATTGATTATTTGTCGATTATAAAAACAAAGTAATTTTCTGACAGCAATGACTTAAGCAAAAAGTTATTTTTTTCATCTACTGTCGTCAGCAATTCAATGTCAAATTGACCAGAATTTCCTTCTGAATTTGTGTTTAACCTTTTGGTACTCCAGCTTTTCAGCATCTCAGGAAGACATCTTTTGGTTTTGGCCAAAGGGTTTTCTCTAGATGATTAATGTAGTCATTCATGAGGATTTGTGCATATTATTTAGATTTACAATGAGACTTACAAGGTCTACTTTGGTGGCTAAAAGGCCCCATCTGATCACTTGGTTTCAACTTTGAGATATAATCACAATATAAATTTTTTTAATTTTAAAAAGGGAAAAAAATTTCAAACTGAGTGTTTTTCACAGGGGAAAAAAAAAGAAATTGTGGTGTTATGAATTAAATAATAAAGTGTAGGGATGACTTACCCACCAACTGTTTTACAAAATAAGACTAATAGGCTTAAATAAAACAATGCCTAAAAGCATAAATGCTTAAAATATACATTTATTAGACATACAATGGAACATGCAAGACAAGTTTTCCAACGTATCTGGTTATAAATATTACTTTAAAAAATATTCCTTGCATAAAAAATCTTTTAAAAAATATGAAATGATGCATTATAGCTAGGCAAATTATCCAAATTATTTCAGTAAACAAACTGACTATGCAATTATTTTCACAGAAATTTAAAACTGTGAATAATATTTGAACATTTAACTTAATTCTCATAATTCAAATTCTTGTAATTGATTTTGGAACTTTAATTGCACAGGTGCTGCCTCAACAAGTGAAGCCCGATCTGCTGAAGATGGAATACATGCTGAGCACGTAATTGGTGCTTTCACATGTGGCTTAATTGTGGGTGTTCTTGTGGCCACACTTGGCATATACATTTACCTGAAACGCAAAGGTCGCCGAAATCGGCATACACATGTAGCTAGACAGCTGATTCCTGTTAAACCGAACACTTATGTTGATGAAAGTGAATGGAAGAACAATTTCACTAGCAAAGTGTCCCCTCAAAAAATACCTTTACGCGAAGCAACTATCAAAAGAAATGGCAATTTGAGGGCACAGTTACAGTCAGATAATTTCTGAGACAGTTTAATACAATTAAGTTATTTTGAAAGTATTTTTAGCTTTTACTTTCAGCATTTAGGAAATATTGTTACATGAAACTTTAGTATTGCTACAAACTTTTATGCATTTTATGACTGAAAAACTGCTTTGATAGCATTTGTGCATTTCAAAAACTGTGCCATAAAGTGAAGGCAATTTACATATCAAACAAGACTTTTATTTTCATGTGTCATATATTTTTGAATACAGAGACTTTTATTTTTTTCACTTGAGCTTGCTTGACTTTTCACAGTCAGATTTGTATTTTATGAACAAAAGTTGTACATATTTGACAAGATAAAAGTGCCAAGGATTTCTTGTATGTTTTGACTTTTATAAACTGTGCCCATTGTTGAAATAGAATGTTCACAGCCACTTGAAGTTGAAGCAATGTTGTGAATTATGTGTTATGTTACAGTGTACTCAAAAAATTACTTGATCAATCAATGGTGATTGTTTTTCAAATATTTTCAGGTACCTTATTAAGCAATAACTTTTGAACTCATTCAGTGCAGTGATGCAAATTAAAATTGCTACATTTATAAATTTTTCAATCAAATCAATGAATACAAAACTAGTCACTTAATGAAATCTGAAGGTAAAATAAATTTTGGACTGGAAGGTTTTTAAAAATTGATAAATTTTTCTTTGTTATCAAAACTTTTTATTTAAAGAAAGTTTTCACTGGTATAATGCTTAATTTTCTGAAAATGATAATATTTATGTGTGATAGTTTATGTAGATGGTGCAAAATACATAAAATATTCAATAAAACACCTTTTCTTTATTAAACTATCAAAAGAATCATCTTGTGGTGCATGTTAGAGATGACACGGGCTCAGCCCGAGCCCAAACCGGGCTCGGGCTCTATTTTGTCCAATTGCGCTGGGGCTCGGGCTCGTGAAAAATTTTTCATTTATTGAACATATTCCTTGAAACAGATTTTAAAAAGTGATTCATGAGGAAAATAAAAGTACTTATAAAAAGAAAATTAGCGGCACGGGCATCTAGAAGGTGCGTGAAGCTCTTTTAGTATTTCAGAACGGCGGCTTATATTGCTTAGTTAGTGTAAACGTTACAGTGACTAACCGATCTGATGACTAACTAAACGTGTAAACGGTTTAGTTAGTCATCAGATCGGACATTATTTGATAAACATGGATATGAAGAATTAGTAAGAGCATTGAGAGTTTGCAACTATATTTGTCATTAATTTGCACAAACAGCAAAATTTATTGTATTCTATCAATGAAGTAATTTTTATCTTTTTTTACCTTTAGCTGAAATTTCGGGCTCGGGCTCCGACTTAAATAATATTGCTCGGGCTCGGGCGGGCTCGGATTAAAAGTTCTCGGGCTCGGGCTTCAAAAATTGAGCCCGAACTCATCTCTAGTGCATGTGTTTAAGATTTTCTTCATGCCAAATTTTTTATTATCACTGTCAAAAAACTAACAGCAAATATATGCTTCATTTTATTGTAGAGATAAATTTTCTGTTAAAAGCTTCTGTGTCAATAGAATCAATGATAAACAAATGCATTCTTTTATTGTATGTGGAGCAGCTTTTCTGTGAAGCTCATGTGTCTAATTTATTTTTTATTATTTTAAATGAAACCTTTATTCATCATAACGTCACACATTTGCATTTTCTGTTAATAATTTGTGTTAACATATTTTAATAAATTAGAAAAAAAAATTGTCACATTTTGAATTGCCTAAAATTTTAAATGAATAATATTAGCTGTAAGCATGTAACTCTACTATTTAAAATTTTCTGAATACATCTAGTATTAACTTTTAAAAAATATAGTTCTATCAGCTTTCCAAGACTTTCCAGATTTTTTTTATTTGACAAATCAATTTACATTGAATTTTTGTGATTTTTGTTGAATTACAATGACCTCTGACTGATGAAACTAGGAATACTTAGTTTAAAGAACCAAAATTGTACAATTAAAAGGACTTATAAATAACCAAACATATTTGGTTCCGTATTTTAGGAATACTTAACTAGAAGGCCCACAGTCAAATAAAATATCAGCTGAATATGTAGAAATTATTTGAGATATTTCTTGTAGCTAATGTATAGTTAAAAACAGAATATTGTACAGACACTTACTATATAATAAAATGGGGGAGGGGAGAGCAGTGCCTTTTCTATTATCTTAAATTTTAAATATAATTCTAATTAAATGCAGTTAATGTATATAATCTCTATAGGCTAAATATGCATTCCATTTCAAATGCTTAATTGTTTATGAGCTATTTTTCTGATCCAGAAAAGCAGATGATTACTACTACTATTTTTTTTTAACTCTTTTTTTTTTTTTTTTTTTTTTTTTTTTGAGAGAGAGAGAGAATGTACTAAACAAATACAGCTCAGCACTGCAGAACTTGTATGCATTCTCAAAAATACTGCAATGTATTGAATTGTCTAGATTAAAGAATTGTGTGTTAATTCCAATGTGTTTTAAAACACATTGGAATTCTTTTGCATGTTCCTGTAAAAAAAGCTCTAAATGCCAAATTCACCATTTTCAATGCTGTAAATATGTTTACAATACAGTAGCTTATGCAAAATGTGGAGTGAATGTGGGCTACCTTTCACCCTGAACCTAGGTTTAACCTGCTTATTTTGCACTGTGTTTGCAATGGAGAGCTAGCTCTAATGAAGAATTTCATAGTACTTTGCTGAAGGAGAATACTGGTTGTTGCATTGTTTTTTTTTTTTTTTTTTTTTTTTTTCAATGATGAAAGCAAAGTGTATAGGGCCGCGGTAGCCCAGTAGGGAAAAGCGTCGAATCTTGTAGCCGAAAGGTTGTGAGTTCGATCCTGGGACCAACCTAAAGACTGCTGTGATCGCTAATGGCGACTGGGGCCTGTTAAATACTTCATGGTCGCAATGTCCTCCAATTTCCCATGCAAAACAATACCTCTGTCGGTAGCAAAACTAAGCCTTGGAGTCTTCTGCTTCGTATTTGCTTCAAAAATTAAGAAGCCCCACTTACAATTGGTAGTGCTGCCATCTATTGTCTCCTGAATGAAGTAGAAATGAACTGTTCCGGAGTCTGTGGTAGAAATTTACAACCTTGGCAGGTACTTGGCAGATTTGGGGTTGGTGCAAAATGCTGTAAAGCAGAAGTGCCAAATCAGAGTGTCCATCAGTGACGTTTGCTACTAATGTAAAGATAAGGCGACTTTGGCAATTTTTTTAATAAAACACGTCGTTTTTATACTATGTTTGGATTTTTGGCTACTTGTACTCTACTCCAGAGAATAATATGAAGATATTTCAATTTTTGACAGCATTGTTTTCTTTTTGAATTTACGATGGGTCGTTTATCAAACATTCTGATCTGTTTTTTAATCGTACTTTAAAAATAACTATACTATATACTCTGCTATATAATGCATGGCGTTTTATCATTTTATTTATTATTTCTTAAATGAAACCAAATGTCATACGTTTTTCTTAATTACAAAATCGTGTAAAAATGCTACTATTTTGGCAACTAAAATTAAGAAAATGGCTACTAAACTGGCAACTTTTTTATATCCTCGAGGCTACTAATGACACTATTTTGCCTCCTGACATGGATGAACACCCTGCATAATCCATGAGTACCAGACAGGCAAAACAGTGAATGCTGCTGTAATAACGTTTAGAAATTTCAGTCTGCTCATTGTTATTCATGGCAATTAAAATACAAATATACGGAAAGATTGACATCAATTTTGTTAAAATCCAAATGACCATATAAAATTAAAGCAAACGTGTTTATAAGCACACAGCCAATAGTATCCATTGTATCGTGTTATTATTGTAGATGTATTGGGTTTGAGTGCTTATAGCCACTCTTTCAAAATTTCTTGACCATTTGGATCAACATAGGAAAGAGACAGTTTTTCTTCACATCCTAGTGAATTGTCTTCTTAGGGCCTTTATCATAATCGATAAATCACTTCCTCTTAATTCCATAAGAAAATATTAGCACAATAGAGTTGTGATCCTTAAAATTGTATCCTCTTTTCCTTTAATTGATAAAACTAAAAGTAAAAGAATTTTCTTATTTATGCATGTTTTCATCAGACATTTTTCATAAAAAATATATTTTTGCTCTAAATAAAATATGGACAGTTAACATTACCAGTTATATTTTATAAAATGTTGTATATGAGCTTACATAAGCTGCATCAGTACAAATGCCACATACTCACTGATGCTTTTAATGTGCAACTTGTAACCTTTTGTGTAAGCCACTACTTTTTCATAAGTTACTGTATGTATACAAATTAGGAGAGATTCCTTAATTCATTATTTCGACCAAAGTAAGAATTTAAAGTACTATTAACCCCTTCCTTCTTGCTCCTTTAAATCACAGGCTAAACTTATTCTCCCTCTATTTCTCGTGCCCATGATATTTTGGGGCAATAGTGTTCAAAAGTTATGCATAAGATAGACAAGAGTACAGTACACTCCCTTTAATGCACACAGGTTGGAACCAAGGGTTGTACGGATTATACAGTTTTGCAAATTATAGGGCATTTCTTTGTTGGCATCCAAATAATGAATGCTTTACTGAAAAGTAAGGTCAACTGTATACACCATGCATATAATGACACAAATAAAACATAATTTGGTTATTCAAGTTATTTTGTAATAAAATTGAAGCAAAGATTAATTTTTTTCCCTTCACTTTAAAAGTCTCTTCTTTAGAGTTATACTTCCAAATTTAAAATTACCTTGACCAGTGATCGCGATAACGCCTCTAGATGCGTATTTCACGCTTTAGAAATTCAGAATACGTCTTAAAAATTTTGGAATGCGTATTTTTACGTATTGATTTTCCATATAAAATTGTATATTTTGATAAATAATTATGATTTGCTGATTTTAAATTTCAAAAATCGAATTATTGCACTAGTTTTTGTTGAACTGACATTTATGTACCTAGACGTATAATCAGTTATTATTTACGTGTCAAATGCAATTTAATTATGTATTTGAATATTTAGCATAATTGTTCATTGCTTTAATTACTCCTTTGGAAAAGAAAATACTCTCTCCAAAAAGGTTGAGTATTTTTACTCTTCTGAAAAAATCCTAGATCGATCACTGACCTTGACATTTTGCTCCAACTGCTTACCAAGAAATCTTTTGTGCTTCGAGAAACTTCTTGTGTGACCTTTTATGAGAGTTTGTTTTTGCCCCTAACAGATAGTTTTCTAGAAAGATTCAAAATCATACTGAATATTGAAAGGATTCTATGTCTTGTCATTTATCGATATCGTATATTGCTGAATTTTCAAAAAGTAATTATTTTAATTATGCTTATAAATTAGCTGATAGCATTACAGAGAACTTCTTATTCTAGTCATTTCACTTTCAACAAACTGAAAACTTACAGCACTGTTACTTCAAGAAGAAAAATTTCAATGTAAAATAACATCTAAAATGTATGGTGAATTATAGGAATTCACAAATTAGAAGGGAGTGTATTTCAGTTCTTCTGCATGGATTTTTTTTCTCATTTTACACAACAAATGACAGTACTATTTTTAACTTAATTTGGAGATAGTTTATTTTTAAATAGATGTCGCAGTACTCAAATACGTGTATTTGGGATATGCGCTTTGCAATCTTAGCTCCTTTAGTGTTTAAAACATATATTTTTCATTATTCCCTGCTACTAGAAAACACACATTCACTTAAAATAGCTCTAAATGTTGGCCTTTCCTTGAAATTTAAGTTTAGTTAGCCTGAAGGAAAAGCATGAAGTTAGCATGAAGGAAAAAATCCTTCATGCTAAAAAAAAAAAATGTCCATAACCTTAAAATGAATATGTATATTGTACATGTACTTGTTTTTATACAATTTTCTTGAATAAAAAAAATAAGCACTTTTATGAGTGCTTTCTTGTAAATGATACAACCTTTAAGAGGTTAATTATTAATATTATTACACACAAAAAAAAAAAAAAACCACTCAAAATACTAGTGTTAAAAGATGAACCTTCAGTCTTCGACAGCCATCCCAAGGACGGCTGTCAAAGACTGACTAGTAATATAGAAGTGATAGTAATAGAAAGTAATAATAGAAAGTATTATTTGTTATCTGCATTTTTAGACTTTGAATTCCTCTATTTGGAATCACTGTCATATAACTTTGATGCTTGATTGTATCATTTTTATATTTTTAAAAGCACTATTACATGTATTGAAAAACAGAGCAATATTGACTCTTGCAACCATTGGAAGGTAAAAAGATGGTGATCAATTATTAAAAAATTTAGACTTCTGTAATATCTAGTTTTAGACTAGTTCTTAATAATAAATATGAGACATTATTATTTACATTTTGAAGTGTTCAAATTTTGTTACATATAATATTATTGATAACAATTTTATTAGTGTTTTTATCTTTTGAATTGTTTTGTTTTATCATTGCTAAAATATTTCAACTAATTCATAGTATCAGTTAGCTGAAAACTAACTCACACTTTCAGGTGAAGATTTTAATGTATTTTCTTTTAATTTGATCTAGACAATCTAATAAGTATTTGATGGAAAATATTTAAATATTTCCAAGATATAGGTGCCAAAAAAACTAATACTTTATTATATTGAATAATTATTTTCAATAGGTGTTTATTTGTGTATTAAATCCAACTGCTTACTTTTGTCTCTGAGGATGAGCAATTTTATGTTTTATATGAGTGGGCCAAATTTTGCTCCAAGTGTATAATTAAGTTTGATTCAAAGTGCATTTGTAAATAGGAAGTGTGTGAAAGAGGAATGTTTATATGCAAGCTTTGAATGTAAATTTTGTACAGTATTTTTAAATAAAAATTATTCAGTTGTTTCTTGTGTCGTTTCTTTCTTACTTTCATTAATGCGAATTGTTTCTTTTTTTTTTTTTTTTTTGTATGAAATTTATATGTGAAGCCCAATGGTTAGCACATTGTGCTGTATTGCCACAAGTCTATTCCTAGGCTGGGCAATGTTGACTCACTCTGTCATATCATAAGTGGATCGATAACTAGTTTGGGAACTGTACTGGAATCTTCACACCAGGCTGACCACCTTTCCAAGGTATATGCTACATCACCCTAGAGCCTATGAGCAATACAGGTAACTCTCATAAATGGCTGTGCCCAGTGGCATAGCTACAAGGGGGGGGGTTACTGCCCATGAGGAATTTTTTGTCATATAAAATGTATTTTCTTCACATACACATACTACACTGCATATGTACACATATATCAGAATTGCTGTAGTCGAATCCCTCCCTCCCCCCATTAAAAGTTTCTGGCTAAGCCACTGGTTGTGCCAATATTTAGTTTGAGTGTATTTGGAGGAGTTCAAACCTACCCTCTTGACACTATGTGTGCTTAACAAACAGAATCTTTTTACTACGAAGCTATTTAAAATTACAACCAACATTTTTTTCACCAGGGATGTTAATTCTGCGCCGAGCTGCTCCAAAACGCAAATCTTGCGCCGAACTGCGCTTTTAGCCGATTTTTGCGCCGAATACGTCATTTTGACTCTTTGTTAATTTTTTGCCACGTTTGCAAACTTTGCTTTTCTTATCTGCATTTATTGTAAGTGTTGACTCTAGATTGATTTTGCAGGGCGCAGCGCCCGGCGGCCCTTTTATTGTCTTTTTAGCGCCCGGCGGCCCTATTTCTCTTCTTTATGCGCCCTCCTGCTTTTAAATTTTTATTATTATTAGTCAGCAATCACCACTTTTTTTTTCTTACATACGATTTGCGGCCCATCACGAAAATACGTTAATTAAAACGGCTCCTTCATACAATAACTCCATCGTAAAAATAGGTTCGATTGAAAATGGCCCTGGCGCCCCATTCATTCCAAACGTCTATGAAATCGGATCTTTCTTTCCCACAAATGCCTTTTTCAAATATTCTACTTTTTCGGATCGAAATACTGTTACTGCCTTTTTCATTGTCTTTGCATTTGCGCGAGCCGAGTAACCCGAAAAGGGGCCGCTCTAGTATGTTTTGTTTTTTCTGAGTCGGTGAGAAGTCCGATCGGCCGGGCAGAACTACCTGGGCATTTCACTTAGGAGTTGGGGGAAGAAAATACGATTGGGAAAATCAAAATTTTCTTAAGTTATCTAAAAATTTGCGATTCCATCTGTCAATTCTCTAATATCGGTAGCTACGTTTGATAAATAAGTAGTTGCGAATTATCAAACAATCATTATTCCAGAGTTCGTCGCCAGCTGTATACAGTTATTGCTCTTTATGTTTTTAATAGTTTTGCGCACTACCAAGTTTTTTTTTTTTTTTTTTTTAAATTTCCCCCTAAACGATTTCCTCTTTTTAATCGGCTTTCTTAGTACATATTATTCTTAATGTATAACAGCTATTTACTAACCATACATAATTAAGGATGATACAGAAAGTATGCCATAGCAAAACGACGTTTTGCGATTCGAAAATTTTGCGGGATTTGCTTGTTTGTTATGGCAAGCCTAGACAAAGGATATCGCCTAAAGGGGGTGCCTTGGTTGGTTGACTTTTTTAAAGAGTTCTAAGGTGTATTGACGTTACATTTGATGAAACCGACAAAAACACCAGACCGACAGTCGCGCGGCCGCACTTCAACACTTCCGGGGTCTACTATGTTCAGTGGCTTTATCCACTCAAATCGATCTAAAAAACGTGCGATTTGCGGCGTTTAGCGAGTAAAGCAATAAGACATTATACTTTTGCCAAAAAAGGAGCATAATAATGATCGTTTGCTTTAGCAGTGTAGCGTTAGTGTTATCGGTGCCCGGTGCGGTCCTTCAGTTTGCCGCCCCATTCATTCTAAGTTTCAGCATTCTGCCCCCCCCCCCCATTTCGGTCCTTTAGTTTTCCACCATATTATTTTTAAGTGTCCTGCCGGCCACCATCTTTTTTTTTTTTTTTTTTTTTTTAAATCTTGCCACCCGGTGGCCCTGCCCCACGTATTACGCCACAGTTTTAATTATATAAAATTAGAGTAACTGCAGAATTTAGTAAATCAGACTATTGACAAGATTTGGTATTCTAAATCATATTATATATTTTCTTTTCCTTTTTTTTTTTTTAAATTCTCAACATTTTAATGAATGAAGAAAAAATATTAAAAGCAAAAGATAACTAGTTCTGGGAAAGGATGTCTTAAGAAAGCAAACTGTGTCATAAGTTAACAGCTAGGTTATTTATAAAACAAACTGTCATCAATTTAAGCTTATTTTCAGTTTTTAAAAACTGAAAAAAAAATTGAAATAACTCTGGAAGGTTTTTTAATATATAATTTGTTTAAGCATTTCTGGCAACAGGATGTTAATTATTTTTATTATTTTAAGCTGATTAAAAACATTTGATAGTTAAAATAAAATATTAATGGTTTTTTCAATTTCAAAAGATTAAAGCAAGGTTTAAGAAAGAAAATTTTTAAAGAGATCTTTTTAAGTATGTTACAAAAAATTAAAAATACTGCTTCATGAAAAATAAATTATTTAAAATATGTTAAACTGTATTCCATTCCTTTGGACAATTCTGTGAGTTAAAAAAATATTTATTTTATACCTGCTAAAAAAGTTACATGTAGTAATTATTTTTCTTTATTTTTAAAGAATAGTGCTTTTTAAAAATCTTATATTCACTTTTCATGAATGAGCAAACATTAAATTAGAAGTGAAAGAGGAAGAACAAATATATTTCAGTGATTTGATATGTTGTTATACATTCCAACCATTGGATGTAGAAATAGGTGAAATATCATATATGAATGTGATCCAGTAGTGATAGGGTGATAAAATTGAGGAACAAAAATTAACAGTCCCTCTGCCTTTCCCTACTGCCTAACAAATCATGTCTGGTTAAAAACTTCTGAAACCTTCTTCATTAAATGTACTATTCTTATAAATAATAAACATCTACATCACGTAATTTTGAGAAAAAAAAATTAAGCAGAAAATTCAAAATTACTTAGATTAAAACTTTTTTTTTTTTAAATCAAAAACTTCTAGTTATGTACAGATTTAATTCACATATTTATGTCGTGTTTAGAGCAAAATATTATCAACAAATCATTTTTCCTATTTCGCTTACACTTACTTCTGCAGGATATTTTCTCCAAAAGAAAAGGGGGGGGACTAAAGACAAACTGGAAAAAATCTAACTATGTATTGTAAGTCAGAACACTTATTACAACTCTACATGTTAAATTTTCGGGGATCAGATAGTTTCAAACCAATTTCTAGATATGTTATCTACCTGTACATTCTCGTGGAACCCCAAAGTGCCCTTTTTGAAATTTCCCCCCAGGCGGCCCTTTTTTCTAGAGTCGACACAGTAGAAATCTTCAATTTTATGCTCCAAAATCATGTTAATTCTGATCCCAAATCTTAGTTTTCCTCGCGGAAGCTAAATTTTTTGTGCTCCCAAATGGAATTTTTCTGCTCCTGAGGTGCTCCCAAATGAATTTTTTTCTGGTCCCGGGGTGCTCCCAAATCGAATGTTGGAGTTAACATCCCTGCATTACTCTGATACAATAGAAACAAGAAATAACCTTACCCTTAGACTCATTTGTTGCAGAAACTGTTTTAGCAGGTAAACTACTTGGAAGAGTATTTAAAAAAAAAAAAAAATCATTGGGAAGGGGAAATGAGCTGAGCGTAAAGTGATTTTAAAATGTTTTAGAAGAGTGCATGGTTTTATTCCTTGAACATAAGTGCATTATTTGCTCTACATTAATTTGCTGAATTAATTTTTATATAAATTAGAATATTATCAAAAATTTATAAGCTTTGTTGATATTTCAAAATTTAAAGTGCTATGTTTCACAATTTTTTGATTATGAACTGTTACTTGTTTAATCAATGTTTTAAAATTCGTAAGTTCTAGCTGAATTTTAATTTTGACATAAAAGAAATCTATAAAGCAGCGGTTTCTAACCTGCTTGGCAACTTTTGGTGAAATATCACCAAAGTTGGCTCTAAAAATAAGCTCCCAAAACTGAAGTAGTTAGTTTAGCAATACCGCCAGTATTTGGTAAAAAAAATCGGAAAACACCATGTTAAACAATGGGAAAACCCAAAACTCACATTCTGGTAAACTGATTTTCACGGGGGGGGGGGGATGACACAGAATACGATTTTTAGCCTAAATTTAATCCCTAAAGAGCAGATCGCTTGGAAAATTCATAACAGTATTAAATTTTGTCTTTTACTTTATCTTTTACACGAAATAAAAATTTTTAGGACTGATGGAGAGTATTTCAAATGTCAAAAAAAAAAAAAAAAAGACAAACTAACAATAAATAAAACTTAAAACTTAGCTTTGTACTAATTGACATCCTAGAATTATACATATTTCAAAAACTATCTAATACAAAACTGAAGTTCACATTTATAAAGCATTAAATATTTTTTTCCCAAAAAAATTTATAATAATGTTAAATTACCATAATCAGTAACAGATAAAAAATTGTAATTTTTGTTTTATCTGTCCTCACTAGATGGCAGCATCACAGTATTTAAATGGTTAAATTATGTCAATAAATTATTGTAAACAGCATCAAATTTCTTTGCAACTCTCCTCACTAGGTAGCAGCACTACAATATCTGCAAAGAATTTCTGCAACGGTGCACTGGTTTTTCACTTTTGTTTCCTATCAGACCTATGCAATGCAGTCCTGTTTCCGTGGATGTACCAAGAAAAAAAAAGATTCAAGCCCGAACTCCCTTTTTCAAGTTCGGTTGAAAAGGGAGAATTAAAGAAAATTAGATTACTGTGCGTTGACGTCACCACAAAACAATCACATAGAACAAGAGAAAATGCATTCACTCCGCTAGCTTTACCCCTCTTTGACCAGCTCATTTGCTTTCACCTTTACTGACAGCTTACCAATATTCTACGCGAACCGCAGTCAAACTTGTCCATGACTATTACTCGCGTGTAACATGACTGATTGTATGGGTTAAGATAAAAATTTGGAGTCCACATATAATTTCTTGGCTTAAAAATAAATTTCACCTTAACTTTAAATTTATTGCCGATTTTTTTTTTTTTTTTTTTTTTTTTTTTTTTTTAGGTTACATTTATCAAGTGATAGTGAAGCGATAGCGGCAGATCTTTTAGCATGTTGCCTGAAATTCGTTGGAAAATTTTATCTTCAAGCTACAGTAGAACCTCGATCTATCGCTTTTCAAGGAGTGCGTAGTAAAAAACGACGAATGCGGGTTAACGGCAAAATACGAAGAAAACAATGTTTATGAATGCACACACTGTATACAGTATACCAAATATACTAAATTTGTTACCAAACTGTAAAAGAAACAAGAAACAAATTGAAGTTGACTGTAGAAAATTAGCTGATACTTATTTTTAAAAATTCAATTTTTACATTGGCTTTCTCCTTTTTAAATTGTACGAAAATTTTCCAAGATTTACAGTATTTTTCTTATCTTTTTATGTGTTTTCATGTTTGTATATAAAAGTTAGTGGAATTTTTATTGCGTCGGATAAACTTGGCACTAGTGTTGGCTCAGTCTCATAGTCATGAATATTATTCTCAGCTTCTTCGTCATTATTTTCATCGCTTCACATTTCTTCCATTCTTAGGCTACTACCCGTTGCTTCTATATCAATCGAAACACAAGCATCAATTTCACACCATACACATGCCTGTTAAATGTAAGAACTCATCATCAACCGAAGAAATCATACTAGGAAGTCATTAAATTTATATGCCATATTGATCCACTTGACCTTCAATTTCATTTCGGTCAGAAGAAACATTTTACAACGATGAACGCGGGAAAGCGATATTTTGACGAGCGATACATGCGGGTTTTGTTAACGTTATTTGAATACAACTTGTGCAGGGACCACAGAAATAAACCGATCAATGCGGGAATGATAGATCGAGGTTCCACTGTATTGGAGAAATTATTGAAAAAAAGAAATGGGCATGTTTTGCATAGAATTAACCTTCTAAGTGTCTCCCCAATAGGGACAAAGATATGTAGTTTTCACTGCACCGCAAGCTCAGGCAGAAACGTAATTAGAGGGGTGGGGGTGTAGATGAAGGAGATTACCTACCACTGAAACCAGGTTTAACCTACTCCCTCATATTATTGAAAAGAAACAGCGGTGAAGATTTCACTTGTGTGATAACCATCTTGTGTCTGTGCGGCAACTGTTGCTTTCCAGTACTTTCTTAGAAAGAAAATCATAATACTTGTATCTTTCCATTGATGCGATAGAGCAGATTAAATCTATTTTTAGGAGTTAAAAATTTTTAAAAATAAGAAGACGGAAAAGAATTAATCCCTTTGGGAAAAGGATAAAAAGGTTCCAGGTTTCTGGCATCGCGTGAAGTTGTTTAAACGGATTGTACTGGTGCACAGTTCTCACGCCTTCCGTGTTAAGCAATGCATCGTGACAAAGCAGAAAATCTCCGATGAAGACTCAAAAGTTTTTTTTTTGTGTGTGTGCTAGACTACGTTAACCGATTAACGCTCAGTGGTCCCGCTCTGGGAACACCCAACTCTGATGTTTTGACTGTTGCCAGCCACGAAGAATAGATTTGATTTCTATAAAATTGCGAGTGACATAGATCCACGAGAATACTTTACTTTTTAGCACGTCATTTCCCGTAAAAAAATGGTCACGATTATTTTTAACAGCACTGACATCTGCTGAAAAAATGGAAGAACGCGAGAACAGCTGGATAGATTGCCCAATGCTGAAAAAAGGGCAGCCGTTGCCATCGCTCGACTTAACTACCAGCAAGATGACGGACGATCGAAACGTTCATCGCGTGCCACAGATCGAGAGACCCTTTTTTGACGCAGCTGGCTGTGCGCGAGCACAGCACCGCTGAATGACGGATGATCTACAATTTTCTTTTGTTGGTGGACACTCAGAGTCCTAAAAATAGCCATAATACCATCCAGTAATATATGGCCCTGGCCCCTCGCCCAGTGGTTTCAGCACCTTCCGTAAAAACTGTACATCAGCCTTAGTACTTTTTCCTAATCAGCCAATGAACACAGCAGATGGAACAGTACGGAAACTTCCTTCTAATAAGGCATTCAGGCAGTGTAGGGCTTCTTTGCAAGACTCTGGACTGATGACCCTTATCAAGCTGGACAAGTTTTTTTCAACCACCAGAAACTTAATCTTTCACGAATGGTTTGTTGATTAGCCAGCAATCTCCGTTATCGGAAATTTACGTCACGGCCAAGAACTACGAAGAGGAATTTTGTCCGCATTTCAAAAGGAAATTCTTCTAAGGAACATATAAATATATTCTCCCCTCTCAGAAGGGAGGATCTTAATTATCCAACTGATAAGACGGGCGATTTCGTAAAGCTTATCGCAACACTGACCTCAGGCGACTTCAGTCCATCGATTTGATGATTCCCGAATCTAATCTCTCCAACTCTGATGAAAAAGTGTTTTCATAAATGGAGCCGGGGTATTGCGTTAATGGCAACGACATCCGGGGAATTATGCTGAACGGATCCAACATTTTACCTGGAAATTTCCCCTAAACTGAATTCCAAATTCCCCATCTTTTCCATTACAGCTTTTATTGACTTTAACTATACATATACCTAATTTTTATTTTCCGAGCATGTACCATGTAAGGAAAGTATTGTAATATTGAAAAATTTCGATTTCGAGATTTTGGTGTATTGACACGTTTTGGGGTCTTCTGAATTCGTTTATGCTATTTTTACGAGATGTACGTATGTGTGTGTGTGTGTATTTATTTGTGTGTATGTGAGTGAACACGATAGTTCCTAAACGGAGCATTCGATTGAGCTCAAATTAGGTATATCTGTTATGAACCACCATCGTAAGACCGGTATTGATTTTGATGTGTATAGGACTTGTAGTTTTTCTACAGGGCTACGACAAAGATTTCTTTTACATCAAGGCATATGGGGGGGGGGGGAATTCTTGAAAGTGCGATAGCGTTTATTTAAATGCTTGGTAATGATCTTAATCATTAGTGTTCGGAAAGTCGAGTGGAGTCACTCCAGATTTTTTATTTTAGAAGGACCTCCAAAACTCTCTTAATAAATAGTCGTAGTAATGTCGTATTGTGATTTTGTGTCGCAAATTAAATTAGGAATGGGATAGATACGAGACGAAACCGAGACAGTGATTTACAGTTGTAAAGCGAGATGAGACAGATGTTTTTATCATTACTTAATCGCCTACAAAACTGTTTTGCAATCTTCGCCAGGCTTATTCTAACTATACTTTACCTTCATAATTACTGTTTCGAATGTGCATCTTATCCATAAGTGTGTCGTGCGTGTGTCTTTCTTGTTCCATAAAACACTTTTCAGAATGGCAACCTGTATTAAAATCGTCTTACTAAACTGATGTACAATCTTCGTCAGGCATATTCTAACTATACTTTTCCTTTGTAATAAACTATATCGTTTGCCAATTTCTCGACGAATATAGAAGATATCGCCAAGCTAAGTTCAGTTTTGAGAACTTATATTTCGGAGCCAAACGTGTCGATAAATCATTAAAAATTGCAAATCTTGGCAACTCAACATTTTATCTCCCCTCCAGCTAACTGTCAACCCTATTGAAAAATTCAACGAAAACGTGTCGACGAAAATCATGCCCACAAAATAGGTCCACAGAAAAGCTCGGAGAGAACAAAATATCATTCTAGTGCCAATAATTACTGCCCTGTAAGCGATTTTTATAACTCTTTATGGCCCTTTAAAACAGCACGCATTAGATATTTACAACCGATAGACGATATACTATATGGAAATTCTTTTGCATTTTCTCTGTAAAACAGTGGACTTTAAACAACTTATGGGCTTATAGACCATTATGTACCGAAATTCTCTTGCATGGCAATGCAAAAGTGAAATAGTTACTGCTTGTAAACCATGAGGCAGGAGGATTCTTTTATGCAGATCTGTGAAATAAGTGCTTTGATTTCAACAATTACTTCCTTTTATTGAAATGAAAAAGTGTTTTTATGTTTCAAGATTGTTAATTCCGCTTGTTTCAAGATTGTTAATTTTCGTTTTGAATCATATTATTGATACATTCTTAAAAAGCATTGTAATCGTACATATTTTTGCATTGATTTAAACAATTACTTCCCTTTGTTAAAAGTCATTCTTCAATAAAGTTTTGGTTCATTGATTCAACATATGCTGTTGATGCATTCTTTGAAAGCATTGTTATAGCCCACGCAAACAGAATAGTTGAAATTAATGTAAAAATATGGGCTATAGCAATGCTTTTTAAATATATATATATATATATATATGTCTGTGTGTGTGTGTGTGTGTGTAATATTTTAAAACAATTGACTAAAACTTGATTAAAGAACTAGCTGCGTGCCCGTTCTTCGCACGGTAGGAAACGAAAAATTTCCTCGCATGTGTAATTCGAATTAATTCCAGTGATGTGGAATCTAGAAAAAGCAAAATTATTTCACTCTTGACTTAAAATTTGCGTCGTGTATGTAATAACCTGAGATCATTGCAATATAATGACACACACACACACACAAGAAAATGGACCGTTTGCAGTGAACTTCTCACTTTCAAAACGTCTTATTTCCGCAGACATGCTGTCTTTTAGGTTCACGTTTTAGCGTTAAATACCTCAAACACTACATGAAATGGACATTTTTTTTTTTTTTTTTTTTTAAATACGTCACCCTCCCTTGCAACCCTTTACAAAAAGATAAGAGATAAGACTGCGCTATTTATAAAGACTTTAAAATTGTTTTTCCAGATTATGCAGTTTAATTTTTCTTCTCACAAATAAATCCAGTGTTTATAAAAGGAAATCGAGCCAAGCAAAGAAATCGTCTGCTTGGACATTAAGAATAACTATGTACACAAAACGAAATCTTTGGAATGAAAAACTTTTTTCACGTTTTCAGAAGAGCGCTCGTTGTAATTGCTTCACAACGGGCTTTGACTTTTATTCGTACAATAACAGTAGTATTTGGCGCATTAAGGCAATAAACAACAGATGTTTTAATTCGAATTTCGCAAAAAATCGCTTGGAGATATGGCACGGGAACCGTTTTTATTTATTTTTTTTCAACTGGCAATTTTAATCATTGTTACTGTATCCAAGACAACCAAACCGCAAGATATCAAACCGAAATTTGTAAGCAGGTGCTACTGAAATGAAAATCCTTCTTTACTTAAAAATTCGTAAAAAATTCGTTCTCCTAATTTATATTTTTCCTCCGTTCTTCTTTTAAAAGTGGGCGAATTGTGTGCTCCGTCTTTTGCCGAAATATAAAAAAGTTATGACTGATAGAATTCAAGATGCAGCGGTTTTAAAAATATTTTACTAAAGTCAGCGTCAAATTTAATGTTATTTGAAAAATTCCCAAAAATCTGCAAATTATGTTACACAGTCCGAACAAACAGTTTTAAAAAAAAAATTTCTACTCTATACGATGATGTAAATATCGTTTTCTTGCGAGTGCAATTACCGGCGTTATTATGTATTACGCAAGAAAATCGCTAAAAATCGGACAAAACATAAAATAAAACATTTTCTAATTCGAATTTCGAAAAAATCGCTTCGAGGTGCGTCGAGACCCGTCTTGGAGAATTTCCGTACAAAATTTGGTAGGTCTACGATCACCCGTTTCGGAGCTACGGAGACACAGACAGACAGACAGACAAACGGACAGTTTACACATTGCTTTATTTATATAGATAGATAACTTTCAGCAAAGGAAAGCAATTGTTGTAATCAATGTAAAAGTTTGGACTATAGCGATGTTTCTTTAAGAATGTATCTTTTTTTTTTCCCTCCAACGGGGGGGGGGCGCTGCGGGGCACTTTTGCCACTACGAAGGACCGAATTTTGTGGCCATTTTATTATGGGGACACCCAGTGCGCGCCCAGCATTACCCCCCATGAAAGGACTGACAAGTTAACATCCATGCCCAAGCCGGGATTCGAACCCTGACCCAAGGCATGATAGAATGGTTCTTAACCCACTGCATCACCTAGGCCGCTTAAGAATGTATCTGTAATACAAACAATGGACTAAAACTTTATTAAAGAATGCCAAGAAGGAAAGTAATTGTTAAAATCAATGCAAAAGTATGCGGTATAACAAAGTATTTTAAGAATATATCTAAAATATGCTTTGAAACAATGGACTAAAACTTTATTAAAGAATGACTTTCAAGAAAGAAAAGTAATTGTTGAAATCAATGCAAAAGCAGTGGTGGCTCGTCTATTTGAGCGCATGAGCACGTGAACCCCCGAAGGAAAAACTAAAAAATAAACACACTGACAAACTAAATTTTGAAAAAAATATATTAAGTACACTTCTAGGTTTTTGTGAATTCAAAACATGAGTTTTTCTCCCCCCCCCCCATACACACACTATTTTTAAATATGCTTAGCTTATCATAGCTAACTCACTGTATTGTAGTTTACCACAGCATGGTCTTTCCTTGATCGCACGTGCGATCGGAAAAATGCCCTTCTCAACTGCTCTCTGAGAACAGAAGTTGATGGAGTTGCCGGAGGGGAAAGGCGCTGCTAATATCGTTCCATTCGCACATTTTCTGTGTGTGCACGGACCATTTTTTTTTGCGGTTATCTCTTCCGAATTCTCCCTTCGTTTGTTATGTTCGGTTAGTTGATTCTTTTTTTTTTTCAGTTTCTTATTATCTTACTTGTTTTTAGCATTATTCAGTACATTATTTTTTACAAAGTAATGTAAATAATTAAGATGACAGTAAAATAAATGTTTCAGAGCTAAAGCAATTATATTTTTCAACATTGAAAAAAAAAAAATTAAAATGAAATTACTCAAGCCAATACTTTTGCTACAACTTAGCCAGATGACCAAATGTAAGACTAGAGATTACATTTTTTTTTTTTTTTAAGTTGCATACATTGTTTTTCTTCAACTTCTGGAAACGCAAATACATTTCAACTTGTAAGTTGCGTCGTATCTGCATATTTAATTTTCGAAATTTGTTTTGTGAATCTCCATTTAAGTAATCCACTGTGCAAAAGTATGGGCTATGACAATGCTTTTTAAGAATATAGCTATAAAATAAAACAATGGACGAGAACTTTATTTAAAAAATAACTTTGAACAAAGGGAAGTAATTCTTGAAATCAATGCAAAAATATGTGCGACAACAATGCTTTTTAAGATTGCATCATCAATAAACATTGAAACAACAAGCAACAGCCTACTAGACATAAAATTACATTCCGTTTCAACAAAGAGAAGTAATTGTTGAAAATGCAAAAGTGTGGGCTAAATAACAGTACTTTATAAGAATGTATCAATAATATACTTTGAAACAATGGACTAAAAGAATGTTTTTCAACAAAGCGAAATTATTGTTGAAATCAATGCAAAAATATGGACTATAACAATTGTTTTTAAGAATGTATCAATAATATACTTTGAAACAATGGACTAAAACTTTATTAAAGAATGACTTTCAACAAAAGTAAGTAATTCGTTAAAGTCAATGCAAAAGTATGGGCTATAACAATGCTTTTTAAGAATATATCAATAATATACTTTGAAGAAATCGGCTAAAACTTTATTAGAGTAACTGTCAACACAAGGAAGTAATACAAGTTTTATATTTTTTTACTTCTCTCTGCTAATATTAGATTAAAAATTATTGCGAAAAAATGCGACTTTGATAATACGAACTTTTCTAATTCGAAATCGACCTTAATTTTGGGATTTCTTTCGGTTCCTTGAACTTTGCTAAATTAATGCTCAAAAACCTGTGCAGTTCAGCTTCTGGAGTCAAAGTTTTTGTTCCAGATTATCAGTCAAAAGTTTATCAAACTTCTAAAAAGTTGAGAGTAAGATTTTTTTTTTCTTTTGTAAAACTGTGATTTTCGGTATTGATTGCAATAGCTTATGTAAATCAATTTGTTTACACGTGTATAATGTTATAAAATTGTAATGTTGTTTTCCCGTATTAATATGTGTTGTTGGAAAGAGAGTTATACAGGTATTCCTGCAAGGGAAATGAGTATATGTGACACCTTGACCTTGCCGAACGTTTTGATGACTTGATAAATTTGGCGATTTTTGTGATCAAGAGAAAGTGTTCGAAAGTAGCGGAATATTGGCTTGCTAAGTTCTGTTTTTTCTTTGATATATTAGTGCTTCAATTCGTCGAATAAAGTGTTGTATTCGCTTTTCGAGCTTGTAGGACTATTTTAACATACATCCACTGTGTAACTGTAACAATAGTGTTTAACATATTTTTATTCTACATATTTTTATCTTTTTCAATAAATATTTATTTAACAAAAACTGGCAGATTAACATTTCCAAGCATTCGGTGAACATCAAACTAATGTCAAAAAATGTAACATTTTTAAACCGATGTTTTGGATATTTCGAATTTTTTAATTGTCTCTTCTGCTTAGAATTATCCATTGCTGTTGTTGTTGTGTTATTGTGAACACGTATATCGGATTTGTGTGCCTGGCTCGAAGCCCGTTTATAAATCCTCGACAGAAGGGGGGATGCCCTCCGTGGAGTCTTTCTAAGGGGTCCTAACCCGTATTTACGCTAAGTTTCGGAGAAAAACACGGAAAACACCGAACGGTTAGGTCGAGGGACGCGCGATGGGACCCGAACCCGGGATCTTCACACTTCGCCCGTCTACCATTTCCAGTGACACAACCACTGTGCCATGGTAAGGCTCGAATTATGCAAGCTGCGCCATGTTTTGGTTCGTAGTTAATAAAAGATCATTTAAAAGAGGACCAGTGGCCTGCAGGTTAAGGGCCTGTCCTACTCCACACCAGTCACCTATGCGGTACGGTCGTGTGTTCGGTTCTCACTTATATCCTGGTTGTAAAAATTTCTTTTCTCTATACGATAGAATATAATAGATACTTTGATACAACAAGGTGACCAGATGTTTTAAAAAAGAATTGAGGACATTTTATAAATACTGTCGTCTGCACGAAACAGCTTATCATTATTCACTTAAAGCAATTTCAATATTCATAAAGTGAAAGAAACGTGACTGATTTTTAAAAAATGGTCAAAAATATTTATTGTAATTAAAATTTAAAAGCCAATTGCTCCGAAAATAAATTTTTCAACTACAACAGGTCACTAAAGCAAAAAAAAAAAACTATCTGAACAGCATTCATCTTTGAAACTGCGCGACTAGAATTGCGTATCCCTACTACAGTATATTTCAAAGTCGAAGGGAGACCTGAAAAAATTCGAGATATCAAGTTTTCGAGATAACAAGGTGAAATAAAAAAGGATCAGTCTGTGAAGAAAAACACATTTGTTCGAGATATCAAGGTTTCACAGTATATGTTTTCATCTCGCTCTTCACTATAGAATTCTTGATTCTTTATCGCCAGTCTTTCTGCAAGTCCACTGATATCGTTTCGAAAACGCAGAGTAATATTACCGGGATTCGTGAATCACTTTTACAGCTGATAAGGGAAATTTCAGGACTGCACATAACGAAGCTGCTATAAACTTCTGTACTGAGTTAGAGACCCCCACCATGGCCGAGTGGATAAGACACTGAACATGGTGGCTGAAGCGTGAAGGTCCAGGCTACTGGCCTACCTGTCGATTGGACGATCTGGAGTTTGGTTACATCAGGAGTAACGTGACTCCAGTTACATCAGGACGACTTTGGATTTTACTCCTGATGTCACGTGAATACGCGCTGGAACCCCATAAAGATCGCTAGACTTGAAAGAAAAGATAACTCTCTTGCAGGTTTGCCTTAAGACGCACAATAAGAAATACAATCCATACTTTTGCAAGTTGTATCGTACTCTGTAATAAGGAAACTTTTAGAAGAAATTCTTAAAAATCAAAATTTTTGCGTACACAGTTCTACGTTTCAGAGTTTTTTTTTCTGAAAGCTTCATGAAAGGCATAGTTGTTTCGTTTATTACAGTGGTTTGTGGAACTTATGAAGAACCATGTAGAATTTTTTTTTCGGGTCCCTGGCACGATTAATTACATTTAATTTGTGATCGCAGGTTTTGTTCTTTCAAACTTACAGCCTTGAAAGAAGGGAGACTCTTTCATACGAGAAAGATAAATTTTCCCCCAAAGAACCGATTATGAAACACTTGCCATCATTCTTACTTTCACGCAAGAATTACTGCATAGCGAAGCTTATTGCAAACATACCATCGTTTCAAAGACGCGACTCACAGAATTGTAATTAATAATAATAATAATAATAATATAAAATAACATTTAAGGTAAATAAGTTTAAAACTAAAAGACGTCTTGTTGGGCCCTATCGCGTAGAAGTAACGCAAATAAATAAATGAGGCGTGGAGTTGTAGTTCACATAACTCTATATTAAATCATAACTTGTCATTACCAGTTTAACAATCAACGAATAATTGCTCAATTATTGTTCTTGGATCAAGGCCGATTATCTACACGAGGGATCTAGGCCTATAGGGGGGGGGGCTCCTTGGGGGTCTTTCTAAGGGGTCCTAACCCGTATTTACGTTATAAGTTTCGGAGAAAACCACGGAAAACTCTGAACGGTTAGGTCGGCGGACGCGACCTGGTTTCGAACCAGCCACCTTCCGTCTCCCAGTTCAGTGCGCAATGCTATGCTCTATGCCACTGGTGGGGCGAATAATTGCTCAAATAAATTTCCGAACGTTTAATGACTCAGACTATAATTTTAAGCAAAATTACTATTTAGGTATTTAATTCTATAAAATTAAATTATTAAATTTAGTTGTTTTGATTAATGTGAAATAGAGAATAAAATTATTTAAAATCAATTCCGCGCGAAATGCTTTTGCCAATAGTCTCCCGATGGTTAACAACAGCACTACACGGATACGATACGATACGATAGACGGACAGACAAACAGAAATCTTGAACGTATTTTTCACTTGGTTGTCAAAAATGACATTTTGAAGTTTGTCTGTTGTGGAAGAGATAATTATATACTTTGTCCATGACACTATTCAGGGTGCAGGTTCACAAATGACCGGAGAGAAAAATAAATAATTCTACACAGTGAAATGCGTACGCTCCGTTCGAACAGCAGAACCGCTGAGAAATAACTGTCCGAGTATAAAATATTTTGGAATAAAATAAAGGAAAATCCGCAGAGTTTTTGAGAAATGGTTTTTCCGTCAATCAAATTTTGAGTGATTCATTTATGATTTTCTCTTTCGTTTATAATTTATTTGTTTGCTTATCGTGTGTCGCTTGATTTATATCTTATATGTATATTTCTTTTTATTAGAAGAAAGCCTTGAAATAATTCATTCGGAACAAATACCGGTATCTAATTTCGAAGACTTGTTTAGGGAATTGTGAAATATGCGTAAAACATTTTCCCTTGTAGGATAACTTTTTACTAAATCAATTACTATTACTATTATTTTAGATATTTGCTTATTTCACTCATTGTTCAAAACTGATCATTTTCTAAAAACTAATTTTAGGAAAATATAAAAGTGGAAATAGATCAACTTTTTCAAAAGGAGGAATTGTGCAAGACAGTCAGTGATATTATCAAAAAAAGGAAAAGAAAAAAAAAATTGTAATTCGTCTAATTTTTTCCTTCTTCCTGTCGGAGTCTTCTTGCTTTGGGGATAATTAAGGGGGACTTAGGGATATTTCATTGGATCGCCTGAAACCTTTCTGCGTGACCTAAAAAAGCATTTATATGGGAGATTTTTGCTGTTTCATATCATAACGAAACAAAATTCGTAGCTCAGTCATGGACAACGATTCCGGCAGTTTAAAAGTAAGTGTTTTTAACAGGTTATTAATTTTTAGCACTTCCCGTTTGGTAAATTAGATTAACGCGGTGTGCTTAAAAAATTAAACTTGTAGCAAGTTGCTTCAGTGTTTAGAGTTTGAATAATAGGTACTAAAAATGAAACACAATTTATGAAGTTATTCTCTTAGGGATAGGAATTCCTGCATAGAGATATATTATTACTTGAGTCATCTTTTATCATGAGTATTTTCCAATAAATTACCCTGATTCAGGACTTCCGAAATTCCTATTTATTTCTTTCAAATTTATTAGATTTTTAATGCTTTCTAGTAAAATTGAAAAGTGTTCATGGTATCGGTTTGTCGATGTATGTTGATCCGTCTGCACTTTAACTGCCGATCAATTAAATTGCAATTGTACTATTACAGTGGCCGCCGCTTAATTGGATCAGCCACTTTATCGAATCAAATCACAGGAAACGGAACGGAATCGCTTTTTCCGAAGCCTCAATCAAAGCCGCCGCTTTTTCGAATCAGCCTCTTTATTGGATCGAAAATCGATGGCACCTACGGGATCCAACTAAGCGACGGCCACTGTAATTGCAATTATACTATTAATTAATTGCAATTATACTATTAATTGCAATGAAGCTACATTCTCAAAAATTATTTCTTTAATGCACGGAAATTTTACCCAGCAGTGCTGCCGGGAATATCTCCGTTAACCCTTTAACGCTCAGTGTTCCCGCTCTGGATACACCCACCTCTGACGTTTTGACTGTTGCCAGTCACGAAGAATAGATTTGATTTCTATAAAAATAGTTGCGGGTGACATAGCTCCACGAGAATCCTTTACTTTTTAGCACGTCATTTCCCGTCAAAAATTGGTCACGATTATTTTTACCAGTACTGACATCTGCTGAAAAAATGGAAGAATGCGAGAACAGCTGGATAGATTGCCCAATGCTTAAAAAAGGGCAGCCGTTGCTATCACTCGCAACGGCTGCCCCTTAACTACCAGCAAGATGGCGGACGATCGAAACGTTTATCGCGTGCCACAGATCTAGAGACCCTTTTTTTTTACGACAGCTGGCTGTCCCGGAAAAGGGTTGCGCCTCAAAGGGTTAATTGACGAATATCAGTTTCTTTTTTCCTCCTGTCAGTTGAAGGAACTTCTTCAGATTCAACGGACTCTTTTCCTCTTCAGATTTTCGGGAAGAATTCGCGGAAATATAACGTCTTCGAGGAGTTCGGGAATTATTCATTGAAAAATGAGGAATAAATTAGTGTACAAAGACGCACTCTCAAAAATTATTTCTTCAATTCACGGAAATTTTTGCTGCCAGAATAGCTCCGTTGTTTGATGGATGTTCGTTTCTTTTTTTCTCCTGTCAGTTGAAGAAATTTCTTCGGATTTAACGAATTTTGTCCTGGTCTTCAGATTTCGCGAAGAAGAATTATTCGCGGAAATGCAGTAAAACCTCGCTATAATCATATCCGATACAACGAAAAAATTTTGCTGTCCCTTGGAATTCCAATGCAATATAATCTTTCCGATAGAACGATAGTTTTATTGGGTCCCTTAAGTATCGTTGTATCTAGGTTTTACTGTATTACGTTTCCATAGAGTACGGAAATTATTAGTTTAAAAATGAGGGATACATTAGTGTATAAAGACGAATTTTTCTGAGAGTGTATATACTTCGTTGTGCCACGTACTTTACTAAAAATGGTGTCTGTAGCCAGATTTTAAAAAGCATTTTATTTATTACTTTCCGAGCATGTACCATGTAAGGAAAGTATTGTAATCATGAAAAAATTCGACTTCGAGATTTTGCTGTATTGACACGTTTTGAGGTCTTCTGAATTCATTTATGCTATTTTTACGAGATGTATGTATGTATGTGTGTGTGTGTGTGTGTGTGTGTGAACACGATAGCTCCTAAACGGTGCATTCGATTGAGCTCAAATTGGGTATATATGTTATAAACCACCGTTGCAAGACCGGTATTGATTTTGGTGTGTATAGGACTTATAGTTTTTCTACAAGGTTAGGACAAAGATTTCTTTTACATTATGGCCTATGGGAGGAAATTCTGGAAAGTACGCTAGAGTTTAAACGGTACATTCTATTGAGCTCAAATTGGGTATACATATTATAAAATACCATCGTAAGACCGGTATTGATTTTGATGTGTATAGGACTTAAAGTTTTTCTACAGGGCTACGACAAAGATTTCTGTTACAATATGGCGTATGGGGAGAAATTCTTGAAAGTGCTCTAGCGTTTAAACGGCGCATTCGATTGAGCTTCAATTTGGTATGTATGTTTGAATTATTCATCGATTAAAATTTACTTAAATGCTTGGTAATGATCTTAATCGTAAGTGCTCGGAAAGTGGAGTGGAGTCACTCCAGATTTTTTTATTTTTGCAGCGGCACCCAGCGACTTATCAACACTCTCTGGAACTATAGGCCCGCTATCACTTCGAGCCCCCCGCCCCCTGCCTTTCACCTACTCCTAATCCATTCCACGAGTATAAATACAAAATATTGCAGTTTAAAGGCCCCAAGATTTTTTTAAATTTTTATTATACGTCGGGATCTTATGGGTCTATTCGGTAATCAGGGCATCGAGGCACGCAGAAGAATCTCAACCTTTTACGTTCTACAGGCAGTCATCATTCAAAATACTTGTTAGAGAGGTTCATCTGTTTCAAATATATCAGAATTAATATGTAACTTTAGATTAGAGACTTATAAGAGAATACTGTCTGTCTAAAATAATGTATATCTATCAAATATAGCTCGTTCACAAGGTTAAACAAAACAACTCTCGTAAGTAAGACTCTAAGATACATTTCAGCATAAAAAAAATTCATCCTTCTATTTAATTATCATGAATATGAATATATTTATAATGTAGCTTTTCGTTATACTATATTTTTTGTTTGTTCTTATTTTGCTTGTGTACTAAACAAGGAAAAAATACATATCTTTAGTTAGTATTTAAAGTACATGATTCTTTATATATATATATAGAAGTGGTACTAAGCATTGGGAAAATTATAAAAGGTGTACACCGATGTCGAAAGTTTGGGAAATAGTGTGTTAAAAAACACTCTTATATATAACCATTTATATTTCAACAACTTAAAATTTAATTTTTTTTCATGAAATATGCAAAAACATATTATAGACATACTGAAAGTTTTTATTTTCCAGTTTTGCAATTCACGTAAAATTTATCCACCAAAAGGTTTTTGCTGTAGATTTTAATAAAACGATTATTTTAATTTTTGTATGACTTCAAAATATAAACGTAGTATACCAAACTGTTGATGAAGTGTTTCTGAACAGTTTAAGCTGAGAACTTTTTTTTTTTTAAATAATCTTTAACATTCTTGTAAGGTTAACCTACGAAAAACATTATAAGTGCTGTAACAGCCAATAGTGCGACTGGTGAAGGACAAAATTTAATTTCGTGTTACACACAATGTTAATTAAATATTACACACTTTTCAGTTTTTTTTTTTTTTTTTTTTTTTTTTTTTACAAAAATATTTCATGCTCACGCTGTACTGAAAAAAAAATCAAATATTTTTAATACACTGATGAATGATGAATTTATACAGCTTTAATTGGTATATTGAAGATCTGCAACCGATAAAAAGTGTAAAATACAGTGATTTCGCGATAAGTCGAAGTCCGATGTCGAATATCCAGCTGTGTGTAAGCTTTTACACAGCCCCAATCCGATCCAATACGAATTTAATATTATTCGATTAGTCGAACTTACGATAAGTCGAAGTTCCTTGTCGGTTTTGACTTATCGTGAAATCACTACCATGATGTCGTTATGGTGAAGTTGATTTCGGTTTCTTTCTTTTTTTAAATCATACTGGATAACATAATTACGTATAGAGCCCTATAAAATATGCAAAAATGCGGAATTTTGCATAATTTGCAATTTTTACAACTTTCCGTATAACATCGTATTTTTCGGCAAACTTTTTATATTTCTTAATTTTTTCTCAACATATTTTCTTCAAAAACCCTTTGTATCCCAATTCGGGACCATAGATTGGGGGAAATGCCACAAAAGAGTAGCGGAATTGAATGTTTATTATTGTCCAGAAATAGACCTCTCCAAAAGCGAGGACTTAGTTTTCCCAACCTTATTTGAAATTCATGAAAGCGGATCGAGTAGTTGACTCAGGCCAATTGTCCAACATGAATGTTGATGAAGAAGTCTTGAACAGTGTTCCAGGATTTGATAATTCCAAAATAAGGCTTGAGTATGCTGCTTACAAGGGGTATGTCAAGGAATGTGCCTGTGAAAACTTAGTGAGATTTTGGAATTCAGAGGCTATTTCACAGAAGTTTCTAGAACTAACACTCAAAACAAAGCAAATGCTCTCGGTTTTACCTAATTAGTAGACTGTGATAGAGAAATTTCATGTTACTGCCAAATATTTACAAAACAGAGGCAGAGTGTGAAGGAATCATCGACTTCCGGACTAACATCACTTCAATTTAGTAAACTTTGGTGCAAAAGTAAGACGCACTTATTTGTTTTTAATTGCAAATTATTACTTTTCTTTTTCTACGTAGGTTATTTCCCTACTCGTCTGCATTATTTCAATAAATTTCTGCCAATACCGCACAATCTCAATAAACTATCGCATCGATGCTGCATAATTCCTAAAGTTTTACCGCATATTTTGTAGGGCCTTATGCACATATTTTATTTTTTGCTCGTTTAAGAGACCGCTATGAACATCATTCACTGAGTTGTGGGCCTTTTTCAAAATTGGTGCCATTTGGAAATTTAAGAAGCAAGATTACCTTTTTTTTCTGCGAATTATTTGAATATTATTCATGCATTTCTTTTTAATTTTCATGCATATTTTACTATCAAACTTGATGAAAATTGTCATGTCTGTTACCGGACATTTTCTTCGAAATTTATACGCTAGTTTACAAATTTCGAATACACTGTGCTAAACATGAGTTTAGCACAAAATAATGCAAAGTGATATTCTTCTATATATATAAAAGAAAAGTCTGTCCGTCTGTTCGCTATACGCGTCCAGACCGTTCGACGGATCTGGATCAAATTTGGCACGCTGACTAAATAGGACAAGAGAAAGCTAATGCCGTAAAAATGAAATTAATCGGATTAATAGTTTTTGAGTTATTTTATATTTTGTACAATTTTCAGCCCTTTTTCCTTATCCGAAGTGTAGGGTGAATGAAGGGGGGAAACGCTCATTTCTCGGGGGTTTTTCATTCTCAAGGTCAGCGCGTTGCCATAGCAACTAGGTATAAGCAACAGACCGGGGGCCGGGGTCCCCGTGAGAGAAAGAAAGCTTCTTCATGAAGGGTCTGGGATTTGTGGCGTCAAAGTAAAGGATGGGATTTTCCCCGTTTTGTATTGAATCGTATGGGAAGTTCAGTTAGGTAAATGCTAAAAATCGCAGTATTTTCATTAGACATGGTCCAATCAAATTATGCTATTTGTTTCAAAATGCTACGTTCATGAAAATATATTGTGTTTATTAAATTTACTTACAAATATACGTATAATAAATGAGCTTGAAATGTAAAGACTTTTAAAGAAAATTTTGAGTTTTATTGAGTTATAAGCAACTGAACAGTGCTTGTACCATTTATGTTATTATTTTTATTAGTAGTTAGTTTTTATTAGTAATTTTTTGAATAAAAGCTCTTTAAACATTTATATGACACAGTACAAATAACTCTGTGATTGTTTGTAATCCTTATTGATTCTGCGTTATTTTAACAAAATTTATATATTTTTTCTTTGTGTTTGTAATTAATGCATTTAATTGCACTTTTTACTGAAAATTAATAGTTGAAATATTTATACTAATTACTAATCTATATTAGAGATGAGACGGGCTCAGCCCAAGCCCGAAAGCCCGAGCCCGAGCCCGGGCCCGAACCGGGCTCGGGCTCTGAAATTCACAATTGTGTTCGGGCTCGGGCGAGCTCTGGCTCATGAAAAATTTCTCCTTTATTGAACATACTGCTTGAAACAGATTTTAAAAAGTGATTTGTGAGGAAAATAAGCACTTATAAAAGATAAATAAATAAATAAACAAATAAAAATAGCGGCACGGGCGCCTAGAAGGTGCGTGAAGCTCTTTGGGTATTTTAGAACGGCGATTGATATTCCTTAGTTAGTCATGAGATCCGACATTTTTTGATAAAAGATGAATACAAAGAATTAGAAAGTGCATTGGGAGTTTGCAACTATATTTGCCTTTAATTTGCACAAACGGCAAAATTTATTGTATTCTATCAATGAAGTAATTGAATTTTTTAAAACTTTAGCTGAACTTTCGGGCTCGGGCTCCGACTTAAATAATATGGCTCGGGCTCGGGCAGGCTCGGATGAAAAGTCCTCGGGCTCGGGCTTCAAAAAATGAGCCCGAACTCATCTCTAATCTATATATATATATATAAGAGGAAAGTCTGTCTGTCTGTCTGTTTGTTCGCTATACGCGTCCAGACCGTTCGACGGATCTGGACCAAATTTGGCACACTGCCTGACTAAATAGGACAAGAGATTATGAAAATGAAATTAATCGGATTAATAGTTTTTGAATTATTTTATGTTTTGTAATGTTTTGGGCCATTTTTCTCGCATTTTACGTTATCACGAGCTAAATTTTCGTCCGAACACTATATTTTTTATATCTTAGGAAACTACAGAGTTTCTTTTTCAAATAAAATTTGTTACAAAATCGTACTTACATTTGCCGCTTTTTGGGAATTTTTTAAAGGAAATCCTGTTTCGAAGAAAATGTACTGCTTTTAAAAATATGCTATTTTTAAACTGTCGCATCGAAAAACCTAACGGGCAAAAATTTTCCATCTTTTTACCGATGATTAAACATTTTTCCGTTGGTGCGTATGTATTAGTGATAAAAGACTACGTATTAGAACTCAGATAGGTAGAATGGGAGAAGCTTAGCCACGTCAAATTCCCAGTAACTCGGTTCGTTGGCAAGCCCTGTGTTCACTTTTTTCTCTTTGCAGCGGGAAATCCCATATCTGTTTTTTATCACTGCAGCGGGAGGATTCTCATTCCAGCCTACTCACGTCCAGTTTCCGGTAACCTCTGTACGCTAACAGATGCCATGTTCATTTCTTTTTCGTTGTAGTGGGAAGTCCCATGTTCTTTTTTTTATCGCTGCAGCGGGAGGATTCACATACCTTCCCTTTACAATCTCATACTGATGACTGGGCTCTTAGGGTGTCTCGGAAAATACGAATGTCTGAAAATGTTTGCTCCCCGGGGTTTTTCTGGTTCCTTTTGGTGTGAAATTTTAAGTCTGTAGGTCTACGTTTGAGTTTGCCTGTAAGGACTACGTTTGAGTTTGCCTGTAGGTCTAAGTTTGAGTTTGCCATAAAGATTTAATTTATTCGAGAAAATGCGTCATTTTCGGGTTTATTGATTTTTCTTTTCAACATTTCCCCTGCATTTGAATTAAGTTTTTATGACTTCTTAAGTCTTAAAGAAGTACGAATTTGCATGTAAATAAAATTCATGTAAATTGTAATCACAGCAGAAATTACTTATTCAAGAATGAAAATGGAAAAATCAACTCCCTTCACATTGAACTTTTTTCTCGTACGGATTATAAATGTATATTGATATAATAATATAATTAACACTGAAAGTATTAGAACATTGTTATGTACTTTGGCATAGTAACAAAATACTACCTGAAAAAAAAACCCCAAAATATACATTTTACGAACACGGCTAAATTTTAAACTGAGTAAAAATTCAAGTAATCTATTGTAAAGTAAAATGAAATTCCTATATAAGTGCATTTAGCACTTAAAATCATACAAATGTTTTAAACGGGATTTAGTGAAGTTTCGAAGATAGCACAAACTTGTCCAGAACATGCCTAGAAGACGTCATAAAGACAAGCTGACATGTCCATTAAACATCCAGGATTCGTCCAATTCTCGTCCATTTTACGTCAATATGGCACTATAGGACGCCCATATGACATCTTATAGACATGCATATGGACGCAATAATGGACGAGTTTGTCTATTTATAGACCTTTTACGGACGAATCCTGGACATCAGCAAAAACCATTTAATAATTTTTAGCTACTTTTATGTAATGATTAACTTAAATTCATCATTACATCTTAATAACGAATTTTGTAAAAATATTCGTACTAACTAATTTTCTTTAAACCAACCTTTAAGTACTTGCCCCGCTTCAGATTCGAATCCTTAATCATGGACTTCACAGTAGTCCACAGCGGTAGAGTGCGCTAGCCACTATACGCAGCGGGACTTGCTCTGATGCGTCAAAATGTTGAAGTAAAGATTTTTCAGTTTCGGACTGGGAACTTAGAAAAAAATATGCAGCTATTCGTTTTTGGATGTTGAGTCGCTAGAGAATTTTCTTTTTTTGTATGAAGATATGAGTTTCTTTTTACATACATAATACCGCTTTTATAGGAAATAATAATACATAAGAAGTATTTTAAATTTCAAAAGTTCCCCGACTAAAAAAAAAAAAAAAAAAAACCCTCTAGAATTTAAAATGTTTTTAAACTTTTTGGGGGTAAAATGTAAAAACAGTAAAAGCATAAAGTATAGTAAATTCATCCGTCGTAAGTACAGTATTGGGTAAAATGAAAATCATTGACAAAAAAGTAACTTTTCCATATTTTGTCCATTTCTGGACTTACACACATATCCATTTTATGTCGTATCACTGACATAGTGTGGATCATCTGGAATACATCCACAAATGGACTTATTCTGGATATTCTAATTCTAGTTTTGGTCTATTCATGGACATATTCTGGATTTTCCAGATTATGTCCATAAATAGATGTCTTATGGATGTCTATGTATAGACATGGATGTATTATGGATGAGTTGGATCAGAAATAGACATAAAATGGACAAGTGTGTTATCTGGGTTGGATTCCTAGAACGTTCCGATTCCGATTCCTAGAACGTTCAACCGATTGTTCTTCATCCTTCGTAATTTTCTGAGAAAAATCCTGCACCAGCTTGACTCCGCTTTCTGCTATATCGTTGGCGACTTTTAAGTTTTTTAGAACTAATTTTATTTCATTATAGTCAACATCCTCTTCCCATGTCTATGGACATATTTTCAGCCAGGATCCATTCTTCTTATATATTTCAAAAAGTAGCCATGAACTGCGCCCTACTAGCTTAAATAATTTTGTTTGTAAATTTAAATTTGCGAATATAGGAACTCCCTTTGGTAACGTTATCGATTTATTCTTGAATTTTAACAATGAAGAGGCGATTTTTTTCTTCTCGGTTTCAGAATTTTTTTTTTTTTTTTAAAGAGAGAAAATGGTATTGTCTCCTCTGCCAAATACCACAAGTGTCGATTTAAGACTGCCAGAGCAGCCTGAGAAACCTCAGGATCGATAGCTTTGTAGCTGTTCAAACTATGCCAAAGCATAATATTATGAATGACATACACCCCCCCAAAAAAGTAATCGAGCAAGAGAGAAATTTCCTACGTTGGTTTCGTATATTAAAAATTATTTATTATAGAATATGAATTAGGCTATGTATAAATATGACTTTCCATATGTCTATCAAGTTGTGCGTTTTTCAAAAACTCAATTATTATTAGCAAATATAAAATAGGAAATTTCTCTCTTGCTCGAATACTTTTTTTGGAGGGTGCACGTCATTCACAGGAGCATCTACAGCTTTTGGAGCATTCAACCACCATTTAACCCATTTGTGCCTGGATATTTTTGCGACTTTCTTCGATTTTTGCTAACACCAGCAGTAATTGATAAATTTCTGATGTCAACTTTTTGAACAAGGGATGATTTCATTTCAAATGCCATCCCAAAAAAGGGACGCTAGGCATAAATGGGTTAATATAACTAAGAGAATTAAAAAGGCATATTTTACGCAGTTTTTCAACTTTTTTTTGGATCATAACCCAATTGTTTATTAAATGCGCAGATTATTGCCCTATAAATTACTGTTAACATCCATCTTGCCTTATGGAAAGCTCCAGGCTTCTGCCAGTGAAATCCTCGAGGTGGAATTTCACCTGATATTGTAAGCAGGGGCGGCCCTAGGGCCGGACAAACCGGACCCCAATCCGGGGAGGCATTTTGGCTCGAATTTGAAAAATACATTTCGTATTAGTAAAAGAATTGTTAAAAAATATTCCGAAGAATGTCATTCTATATAACTTTTCTAGCTGATGTACCCATCCGCCATTGATGGGTTCTTACTAACCGCGCGAAATTTTGTTTGCATTGTAGTAGTACAAAAAATGGAACTAACATACTGGCAGAAATATAGAAAGCAAAGTTATAACTCTTGTGTATTGTTCAAAGATTACAGGTTTGAGAGTAACAAATTACTGTGACAAACTGTCTATAGAGAAAATATTTTAGATTAAAAATTAAAGTTTTCTTTTAGTGGATGAGCTTCCTACATCAAGAAGTCATTTAAAGTTGGTAGGTTCCAAGGTAGGTTAATAAGTTCCAAAGAAAGTCTTAGCAAGAGTTCTCAGTAAAAATAATTCAATGAATTTAAACATTTATTTTTATAAATTACCTTGAAAAAACAGACCCTGTTATATTACTCCGGAAGCGCCTATCCCTTGAAATAAGGTGTAACGTACTTCCCTGATTCCGCATTCTGTTTTTCTGGAAATACCTTCCAAAAAATTAAAGTTTGTTTTGTCTGGTACTGCATTTTACATTTTTGTCCGGAATTGAAAATAATGCTGGATTGTGTTCTGATACAGGAAATTCTTAGGACGGTTAATGGATCCTTTAATCACACTAATGAAATTTCTGGCTGTATACGCTATCAAAAAGTTAATTAACCCATTTATGCCCAGCGTCCCTTTTTTGGGACGGCATTATCGCTATCATTCGAAAACGTTATTTATTTTTCCTAGCCTTTATTCGCGAGTATTGAACCTCAATTCCACAAAATATTTTAATATGGCAAGTAGGATGTTGACATTTCAATTTTTATACATAACGATTTTAAATGAAATCATCCCTTGTTCAAAAAGTTGACATCAGAAATTTATCAATTACTTCTGGTGTTAGCAAAAATCGAAGAAAGTCGCAAAAATATCCAGGCACGAATGGGTTAATGCTCATCAAGTACTCATTAATCAATACCGTATTATTAAAACCGCATCGATCAAGGATTATTGTGAATGAAATACTTGGCTGAAGTTTGAAGGTCCTGCGTTCGGACCTACCGCGCGCTGTTGATCTTACAATCAACAGTTTTGTCGATTTTTTCCAGATGTAACGTGAACACGCGTTAAAAGTCCTCCGATCGATCAAAATCCCCTCCCCTTAGGTTGGCGCCTCTTGTAGATAAACAAACATGAGGTGCTAAAAATTAAGACATTTGTTACAAGTTTCAGAATTAATGTGTTTAATATCATTTATACGTTCATTCCCTTTTTTATACGTTAACTGAAGATACGTCACACCTAGCAAAGCAACTAACTTCTTCAGGTCACACTTTCGTTTGAGGATATTCATTAAGCGGAAAACTCTACATATTGAGTTGTTTGAACTCTACATATTTGAGTTGCCAGAAAAGAAAATTCAGTGACGTCACGTGAAAATAATTTATGCCCAGCAAATTCTCTCATGCGAAAAATTTTAGAAAACTTATTCACCGAGACGCTGAAAGAAGATTAATGGTTGGCTTGTTTGTCACTTAGTCGTTGTTGTTTCATTGGTTGCTAAGTTTGTCCAAATACTCTGAGAACTACTGTCTGTCTACAAATGGCTCAATTCAAAATGTCTTTTGAGTTGTTTTCACTTGCAAGATTCATTATAAATTAGAAGAATCAATAATGATTTATAAATTGACAAAATAAATAAATAAACATATTTTTTTACTACTGCTACTGAAAAAAAAAGGAAAAAAATAAAAGAAATGAACTGAAGTAGCGCCTCCTTTTATATTTTTGCCAAATTGGTGAACTTCATTCCCCTTTTCCCTACTCTTTGAACGAGACGCATGCGCATTTCCCATATTACGGAATTTGTTGTCGACAATTTTTCCCGTAAGAAATTGAAAAATCCTGGCTTTCTGCAACAGCAATAAACGATGGAGGGTATTAGTTGATGTTTGTTTATAAAAGATGATTTCACGAATCTTAAGTAGCAGGATGTGTAAAAAAGTATATAGGTGTTCATATCCGACTTCACAAGCATGAATGAAAAGGTTGTCATGGACGAAAGGCTTACTACAAGTAGTAGTATTGACTCTCATGATCCTGATCAAATTTTGACTTACACAGTTTTGAAAGATACGACCGGTACATGCCCAGAAGAAAATGCATCACAAATTGAAAACAGGTAAATATATAGTTCTTACATTATTTTCTCGTAATATTTTGTATCCGTTAATGCCTTATTAAAATTTATAGTAAATAAATTATGTTCAGTCTGTAATATGGTGCTGCATTTGTTTATTTATTTATTAATTTAGCACATCCATTTTATTTACCACTTGCAATGGATGCATAAACAGTTGCTCCTTTTTCAGTGTTTATAAATGCATTGCATTTCCTGTGAGCATCTGTTTTGTGAAGTCCTAAGTATTTTAATGTGCTAAATTTGACAGACCACTTAAATATATTGTATGTTTACTGTGTTCATAAAAATTTCTTTGGTGCTATATAGTTATTTGTACTTATTAAGAAAACATGTGTATGTTGTCTGTAGCCTAACAAATCTGTTCCCAAGTCAGAAAAGACTTGGGAACAGATTTGTTAGGCTACTAGCAACTTGAACATGTTTCTCAATTCTTTTCCTAAACAATCTTAATTCATTCAGCTTAGTTAAAGGTTAATAAAACTTCATAGCGTGAAGAACTAAGGAGAATGTAGAGATATCTATTTTGAAGTAAAAATGAAAAGAGAAAAAATTTCATCCTTCAAAGTAACTTAATAGAGAACAAGATCTAACTTAAAAGTTAAACACCGGCACAACAGCCCACTATGTGGGGCCAAGGCCTGCACTTCCCAGCCTGCTGCAAAGACCTCAGTGTTTAACTCCCAAGCAAGCTTGGTCCTCATTTTATCGACCTACTCAAGGGATGTAAGGCTGAATCAACCTTGCCCAGCCCGGAAATCAAATGCCGGCGACATAGAATCTCACATTAATATATATTTATATATATATGTAGGGTTTTGGATCCACCAGAAACCCGATAAAACCTGCACAGAATTTTTTTTTTTAAAACCCTGTGTATATGTAAATAAGATTGTCATCCAGTGTATTGTTCTAGAGCTGAAAATCAAAATTCGCACATTTCTAACACGGGGGTTATAACGGTCATTTCTAAATCCTAGCTATCAAATAATTTTTTTTTTTTTTTAAGTTAATGTAAAAGTGATAGTATTAATACTTAATTAATGTAGTTAAAGGACTAAACCTAACTTAAAGAGTTTTAAATGATTAAATCTAATAAATATATAAATTCGCCTGTTTTGAATTGGCTGAGGTTTTTTAACGATAGTTCTGGGATGAAAGATTGTGCCAGTGTTTTTTTATGAGTTTTTTTTTTCATTTTAATCTCCTGTTGATGCTCACGTGTCAGCTTTGAATGGAAAAATTTTATTCCATCTGATTTGCCCTTCTTCAACTATGAAAAAACCGATTGGAATGTTTGTCTAAAGTGGCGATTCTCTCAGACTCGAGCAGCTCTTCAGGCCATAGGCTCTGCTGGTTCATCCCGTATGAAAGATATGGATGACTGTATCCATCTTTTGGTATATTTATCTGATTGTAATAAATCAGTTATCTTGCAGTGGATCCCTGCTCCCTGCAGATTTGAAAAGAAGGAGACCCCTGATTTTCTGTCAAAAAGGGGCTTCTGTTTCACAGTTAAATAGGCAAAAACTGGCCTACCAATCTATTAAGACAATAGTGAAAAATACACTAATCAGTTCCTTTTCTCAAAATGTTGCTGCTAGAAGTGTCAAAAGACTTTATTATATCATTATCAAGATATCCCCGAGTGACCTCGTGTAAAATTGGTGGCATTGTTATGACTATTTACAGGCCACGATTGTCTCCAAAAACACCTACATAGAATTAACTGGGCTCTGTATGCTGCTTGTTTCTTGTGTGACTCTGAAGAGGATTTTGACATTTCTCACCTTGCCCCCCTACCCTGCTCTACCTTCTGTGTTCTTATGGGAGCAATATTGGATTGCCAGTCTTAAGTTCGCAGATTAACTGATGTCTTTTCATTTTTATGTTCATTTTTTTCTTTGTTCCTTTCCTTTTCTGTAAAGATATCTGTTATCCTATGTACTTGCCATTAGAAAAATAAAATTATGTTTATGGAGAAAAAAATATAGTTAACATTACTTATTATTATTTTTTTTTTTTGTTTGAAGATATGATTTCAAAAGTGAATAATATTGAAAAGAAAAAATTTTTTTTTTCATAGAAGCCACATTTGTATTTTGTGCTGTTGCGGAAATGTACATGAAATGCTTGCAATAAGTTCTTTTTGTGTATTGTGATGATTTTTAATTTTAGAAATGCAGTAGGCTTTTAATATTTAATAATGACGCTCCTTTTTTTTTCTCTTAGCCCAGCATATTTTTATGTTACACCATGGTCAGCTGATAAATTGGAACTTGCTGGCAGTAACATACCTGAAAACTGTCGTGAACCTCCATCTGGCAATGTAGCTGTTGCTGTACAGCAGCAGCCTTCTGACAAAGATGATGCTGATGCTGATGCGGAGAGGTATAAATTATATTAGCCATCAAAGTTGTATAAAGACTTTAATAATAGAATGTATGTGTAAACTGTTGTATGACATTGATTGGGCTTCATAATATTATTAAATTTACAGGACTCATAAGCTTAGCTGTTTGGAGTCCCTTGCTGAATTTTTTATAAAATTAGAACGTAATGAAAAGCTGTTTATATGTAGTGTAAAATAAAAGTAACTCAAGTAAACCTAGGATTAAAAGAGGGGGGGGGGGATCCTAGGAACCTGACGATTTGAAAAAAAAAAAGATGTGTTATTTTTTGGAAAAAGTTTTCTAAAAATGTGCATTATAGTGTGTGCAATCCCTGATTGAAAATTACTATCTGAAACCTGTTAAAACTTGTTACTGAAAGCAATCCCTAAAGCCAAAGGTGGGCTTCATCAAAAACTTTTCAAAATACTATCTAGGAAGTCTTTTTTAAGTTAAATTCCCAATTTATGCCAAGTATGTTTGTGTTATTGTATTTGCACAAAGAAAACTACTTTGTTTAATATAATTTAAAATTTGTTTAAAATTAGCCAGAACAACTATTCGTTGAGGTTGTAATCAGAGTTGGGCATAATTCATCGAAAATGTGTTTTCAATATGAGATACATTGATTCAAATACATTAAAATAAAGTACTTTCTGAATTGAGAAAATACAAACTACATGTATTTTCTAAGTGCATGTAAAAAAAAAAAAAAAATTATTGGGAGTAAGCTAAATTTTTTACTGAAGATCCCAGTTTATTTTATTCAAAGATTTTTTTACATGAAAAATGAAAACAATCAAAATAGTGTTAAAGACAGGGATCATAAATATCATGATATTTCCAAAAATATCAAAACTATCCAATGTTTGGGATGTTACAAATACATCGTTAACCCCGCAAGGGAATTCCACTCACTGTTTATTGTTGCATTTTCACTAGTTAAAAGGTGTTTTTTGGTCTTGGAAAAATAATAGAAATTCTATAAAATAAAAATTTTTATTTTCTGATGAAAATTAAATTTTGCCATTTAATTTCAATTAGTTAATCATTTTTTATTTACATACACATCTATAATTAAAACAAATCAACTATTTATAGTGTTTTCTAATCATATGTATCTATTTTTCTTGTCATCTAATACAACTTTTCATTTACTAGCATGTCTGTTGTATCTTGTGATGAATCTTCGAAAAAGAGATCAAAGGATAAAAGACCTGTTACAAAAAAGACTTGGAGAGGTCGCCTCTTGCCTACTGATGAGAAACCATGGAGGAAACAAAAATTTATTGACAAGTGGGTTGAAGATGAAAAATTTAAAGGCTGGTTAGCTCGACACCCTGAAGATAATACACTAGCTAGGTGCATTTCTTGTAACCAAGAGCTTGTAGCTGGCAAAAGTGAACTCATAAAACATTCACAGACTCGAAAGCATATCAAATCTTTTCAGAACTTTGATGGATCTAATCCGGAATCGGAAAATAGTCTAAAAGGAAGCAATACACCTATGTTTGTATGGGTTTTAAATGATCAAGAGTGTCCCACTCCTACAACAGCTGAAGCAAAGGTGATAGGAGAATCATTGTCATAGTTCCTTGTTTTTGTATTAAAAAAAAACAAAATTTGGATTTTTGTCCTTATTTCTAATGTGTCAGACTTTGTGGGATTTGTTTTTAAGGTTTTAATTTCTTAGTTAATAAAACTATATAACTTTGTTGCTTTGTAATCAACTGTCCAAAGATTGTTGAGAATTTCTAAAAATATTTTAAAATATTTAAAAACTTCTAAGAATGTTTCATAACTCATAATTTTATTTTTTTCTAATACAGTCATTGCACATTTTTATAAATGCTTGCAAGTTTTAAATACACTCCATGGACGATTTTACAACTATTTTAGTGGTCCCTACAAATACATAAAAATGAGTTTTGACTGTATGCTAAATTCTTCACATCTGATATCATTTATTTTTCAAATTATTTAAAGGTTGCCTAATCCAAAAGAGTAGCCTTAAGTAAACTATTTATTTACCTGTAAGTTCTTACTGTTTTATGGGTGCAAATGGTATGCCCTTCCCTCAGTGGGAGCTTGCATTGCATAATTTTTAGCATGTCATAAAAAGATCTTAAGAGTATTTAACATAGATAAAAACAGATTTAATACTAGCTTGTAAATGTAGGCACTAAAATATTTCCAGTTATTTTCTAAAAGACTTACTAATGAAAATATGAAAGCCAAGTAAAAATATTTCATTTTAATAATTAATGAAAAAAAAATTTTGTTTCTTTGTATCCTTTATGTTTATTTTTATTGTAATGTTTAAACTGCAACAAACTCTGCCTACATGTAGTAAATAATACTCTTGTAATATTGTATTGATTGTCTTTTTGCACTTCTAGTATTTGTCTGGCTTTGGAAGCAGCTTAACATCTGAAGACCCAAGATGTGCGAATTCCTTACCATGGGGCCAGGTATTGCTTTCATTTGTTTTGATTTATTTTTAGATACACCTTATAATTTACATGCTGTCTTTATAAATATTTTTGGATGGGTCAAACACTAGTCACTCTAATTTTCGTGAAAATTCCAGTATTTTTAATAGCTGTTCAGTATTAATTTTATATGGTTGTCTGAAAACTAATAACTCAAACACTTTCAGGTCATATTTAATTTGTTCATATCGATTTGTTTTAGCTTTTAATCTTCTAAAATCAAACCTTTTAAATATTTACAAATGCAGATTGTAAAAAGAATAGCTGAAAGTTTAAACACCATTTTGACAACCATAAAGTTGTTTGATATAGCACAGATCAGCCTACTATTGATTCACTCTTAAAGCAAAACAGAATATGCTCCTACTACCATTAACCAAAATAAATACTAGCTTAATTAATTAGTAAATCTATTTAGCATCAGAACAACCGGAAATGGACAAATGACCCCTACCACACTTCTAGTATTAAAACAGCAATATTTTTTAAAGTATTAAATTTTCCTGTAACAATGATTTTGCAGGGCAGTTTATTAGAAAAACTTGTCTTCACTGTCTGTTTGATGTAGTCTAAGATGGTATTGTAATAGAATTCAAAAGGCATAGTATTGCCCAAGGTATATATATGTATTACTCACATAAATATAAACTTTTCATAGATGGATAGTTAGAATGAATTGAAGCAGCAGTCTCCATTTCCATTTAACTACAATCATATGATATGGTTTTAAAAAAATGTATAATACTGTTGTGCATTAATCAAAATAAATTATTATAAATTGGGTACAGTGTGAATTAAAATAGTTAAGCATTGAAAAAAAAAATAATAGAGAGGTGTATAATTTTTAAAAACTGTACTTTATATGATGCAATATTGTAACATTATTGCACATATATTTCTCTCCATCCCTGTTGGGTCAATTTTTGTCTCCTTTAATCTTTTACAAGCCACATTGAGATCCAAGCATATTTTAAATTAGTTTTTCATATATTTTGTCTTCATTACTTAAAGGATATTATTAGTCATTTTAATGGTTAAAAAAAAAAAAATTAAATACAATTTTTCACTGTATTCCAATTGGGAGTATGGGTTGTTTCTGACTATAGTTTTACATTAATTTCAAAAACGGAATATACTGATGGGTAGTTTAAATAATAAGTGAAATATTAAGAATTAATGAAAGATTTATTTTTAAATTTAAGTAAAGATAGGATTTAAGTTTGAAGGGGGAGAATGTATCTTGATACACCCTCTCCCAATTTATGAAAAAGCTATTTTCTTGATGTTTTTTTACCAGTTTTCCAATAATGATAGATTAGCAAATTCTATTTTTAAAAAATCAAGTCATCCTTTAACTTTATCGGCTAATTTTGTCAAGTCAATTTTGATAAAATTTCATTTTTAAATAAATTTTTAATTTGATGCTCCCAATTAGGAATATTGGTGTTTAAAAGGTTAATATACTGCAGTTAAGTTATAATGCAATTTAAAGCATTTCCATCACCAATTGCAATATCTAACTATTATTTGAAATCATTCTGTTTATTTATTTTTCTTTCTTTGCTGTCATTGTTAAATTGTACCAAATTTTAAATTTGCTAAAAAATGTTTACTTTGCAGTATAATTATTATTAATATTAAAAAAATTTATGTTGAACATACAAACAAGAATCTTACTTTCCCAGTGATCCAGCACCAGGTATTAGCAGATTGGTTTCATTTCTGCTAGCCTGCTGTCCTTGTTCCTGCCTAAAGGGAGAAATATTGTATTCTGGTAGAATCTCAGCACTGAAAAATAATAAGTTGTTCTAAAATAATAAGAGTTCTAAAAAGGCTCTGTGCTTTCTAGATTAACTATCACTTAGGTCAGGGATGGCAAATATGTAAAACTTTCAGAGCAATCTTGCCAGCAATAGTGGGAATAGCAAATTTAAATCTTCTAAACAATCTGTAAATAAAAGTGTTCTTTAGCAAAAGTAACTGTCTATTTGCAAACGAGAAAATGCCAGAAGCAAGAGAACTAAAAATATTATTTCATTGCATACTGGCTGTAATATTTTGGGACTAATCAGTACTAAATTTAATCTGATTCTGTTAAACAGCATTCAAGTCAAAGAGTTTTTAAATTAGGAATGTGTCCTTCAGCATGCGACAGCATTTAACCAAGCCATCCCTCTTAACAGCTTAGCTAAATCTCATCTGGGGGGGGGGGGAGTCATTCACTGTATTATACGAAATCCCCTGCCTAAGATAATGATGTAAGCAGGGAAAAATTTCTACAGTGGGTTTTTCAATGGCAGAACAGAAGAAATGTGAAATAGCATCCATTTGAAAAATTAATTTAAATTAGATTTTTTAAAAAGAGGGATATATAGTAAATTATTCCAAAATCGTGACTGTATGTATTTCTCTGATGCAACTTAAGGGGGGGGGGAAATTGTCCAGGTATCGAGTATTTTTTAAAAAACTGTGGGGTTTACGATGATATACATATATATTTAATGCTAACTCAATTAAAAAATGTAACAAAAATGGGTCAATTCATGCACAAAACATTTACAGTTAAACTTCTTCTCAGTGACCACCCTATATTCCTCGAAAAGTTAGTCATTAAGGAATTGCGTACTAATATATAAGTAATTATACAGACATTTTTAAAATTTTAATAAAATATTTTGAAATTTCAGATTGTTTCAGTCTTTTGTCTGTCTCCAAGAGCACTTCTCCCTCTACTCTATTTTTTACATCTAACAAAAGAGCATTTATCCTGATATACTTCATGCATTTTGAATTTGATATAAATTTTTTTTTCTTTTTTTGCTTTAATATATATTTTTTTAAGGGGGGGGGGATGTCTTAAAACCAAAGGTAACCAACAACTTCCTCTCAAATTGCCCCATCAGTGGCCGAATGCATAGCGCTCTGATAACATATAGCGCTCAACTGGGAGACGGAAGGTGCCTGGTTCATAACCAGGTCATATCCACTGACCTAACTGTTTGGAGTTTTTCATGGTTTCCTCCAAAACTTAGTGTAAATACGGATAGAACCCCTTAGAAAGACCCTCATGGAGAGAAATCCACCTCTCGGCCTAGAGCACGTGTGTAGCTAATTAGTCGTAATCTCATAACAACAACAACCTCTCAAAAATTCTTTTGTTCATTTGATTCAGTCACATCAATAAGCTGCTCTAATGGTAAATTAAAATCACTCGTTTCTCAAATATATTTCTTTTCTAACCTTGGAACAAGATTTGGACTTGATATCTATATGTATTTGCACTTGCTGTTGATTAACAATAGAACAAGTGGTTTGGAATGTGGTTTTTATTTACTTTACTGCTGGAAAAATCCTAGGAAATTTCCAGACAAGGAATCGGGTCCAGTTGCTTATAGATAGTTGTGTGGTCTTTTCTAGAGTATCTTTTTACATTAAGTAGATAGGGTAAAGAATCGGTGCCTTAAAAAATTGGTCATTCAATTAGGAGGTCGCTTAATAGAAGTATATCAGCACTATTATTTTGTAGGATGTGTGATATTGTTTCTGGCTTATGCCAGAAAATTTTAACGTCATACTAAAAACTTTGAGATAACAATTAGGATAATGTAAAAAGTTAGAGATTAAATGGAAGTTATTAGGAGAATATTTGGAAAGTTTTACATTTGAATTTACTTTAGTTTTGGAATTTTGATAAAATCCTGTTTGCCATTCCTGACTTTGGTTGCTCTGATGAATAACGGTATCTCATGCTAGCTAACATGGGAAGCAAAATTCGTTTGCTCAACTGTATCCAGTATGAATGATTTCATAAGAGTTTGTTTTCTATCTTCTAATTTGGGATACAGAATGACTTTATATCTCTTAAATTCTCTAACACTACTGTTTAAAACATTAAACTTTTAAAGTAGCTATTCAGCAGAAATATTGCAGACCAGATACATGAAAACTTTTTTTACTTTTTAAATGAGATAAACATATTTCTTTTTTCCCCCATTATTGATTTATGAAATAATTTCTTAAAACTTTCTCATCCAGAATAATCCTCAAGTATGTCCGTATGGTTTATATGCTGAGCAGTTATCTGGAACTGCATTTACAGCTCCTAGGGAGTCTAACAGAAGGACGTAAGTTTACTATTTATGGTTTAAAATATATATTCATGTTTTACTATATTTATATATGTAAGAAGTACCAGTACCATTTATACTTTGATTTACATCTAATTAATTTCTACTAATTTTAAGTAATTATATTAATAAAAAGTATGAAAATGTATTATTAGATTTATGCTTGTTTCATATATTGATGACTTGTACTGTAGAACGTAACATCAGCATTTTTCGTGCCTGTCTGTGTGAGTAAAATTTCTGTAGATACACAAGTTTTTTACAGTTTGTAAAAGTGTTAAAATTTTGTCATTGATGATTAGCCCTTTAAAGATCAAACTTGAATGTTAATTTTTGAAAGTGCTTTAAATTTTTCACTTTTTTAGTTTTAATAAATCTATTGTAATTAAGTTATATTTAGAACTGGATTTTTTTTTTGTTACATCATCTAAGGTGACAGTGAAATACCATGTAAATGTAATCTCAGGGTTGCTGAAGAACCTGGAATTGTCAGGAAATTTTGCTGTTCTAGAAAAAATCAGGGAATTTTATGATTTTTACTTTCAACCAGGAAAAATTTCGATCTTCGGTCAAGTGCCCCCACTTGCAGGCCTAAAAATAGCATTCACGGGAGGGGGGGGCAGCACTCACCCAATGTAGTGTTGATATTTCTTCTGTAAATTAAGTTATCTCAAAATCATATTTCTGTCCTTTATTGTAAGGCAAATTCAGGTGGAGTAAATTGGTGCACTTATTGTAGCAGCCCAGCATCCAGGAAATGTACTTCAATTTTTTGCGCCTCTGAAAAATCGGGAAATATGCTTAAAAATATGGAACTTTTGGTCGTCTTTCTGGGAAATCTCTCTTCCTCCAAAGAACCTGGCCATATTGGCAACAGCTCTGTTGTAGTACAATTTTTGTTGGAGAAAAAGGTGGAAATTGTTGATACGAACAAAATATGTCTCATGCACCCTGGGATGTTTATTTTTACTGCACCACACACTTAACAAAAACCCTATAGACTGTGAAGATGCGTATGGGCAGCACTACCAGTATATTCATCACCTGGGAGATTCGAATGTTGGTCAAGAGGGGCAAATTCTTTCCCTGAAGTGTAGGAGTTGTTTTATAATTTTATAATTACAGACCTCTACACAATAATATTGGCACTTTTTGTTTTTGTAGAAAATCTGTTGTCTTGCATGATGGGAACTAGTGTTATTTCCAATTTTTTTTTTTCTCTTGTGCACTTGCATTATTTTTTTTTTCTGGGACACGCCTCATCTTAACTGACTTTTACAGATTACTTCTTAATATTATGCACATAGGGTACTGCAATTAGATATCATGACACCCGGGCAAATCTTAGTTTTGGCATCCTCTTCTTTCCATTTTAACGTACGAGCTCATTGGCCTGCCCTTAGGTGTGGGCATGTGCAAATATATCAAGAAAAATTTCAAATTATACCACTGGTGCAGTAGCATTACATAGTCATATTTTAAATATATATTTATTTTACAAATTTACGGTGCTGAAACAATATAATTATGATTTTTGCAAATTAGGACTGATTTTTAAGGTAAAACCTGAAAGATCTGCATGTGTTCGTAAAATAGTGAAATATTTCAATTACTGAGAATAGAGCAGGCCTCGCAAATGGCCCTTTCTTGATGTGTTCATAGAAATTTAAAAAAATACTCTGCACAAAAAAAGTTTTTGCTCTTTTCATTAGGATTCAAATTAAGTGTGCTAGTTTTGCTCGAGAAATTTGTTAATGAAACATGATCGTGATGTTTAAATGAGTACTATAAATTATTTATTTGAATACAGTTTTAAAAATGTAAGTTGATGAGTTTGATATTCCACGTTACCTCATGTAAAACATTCACAAATATTTTGATTTGTATTTTATAAGGTTTATTTATTTTTTAATGTGCATGTAGTTATATCCCCCCCCCCCAAAAAAAAAAAAAAGTGAAGTCTCTTATTTTTTTGAGAATTTGGTCTCCCCCACTCCCAAAGATTTTATAAAACATGTTATGGGCTATGGAATTTGGAAACAAGCTTGACCTACAGTGGGATCAATTTAAAAGAGTATCCATTGCTTTTTCTTATTGCTATTAAATGTGACTGATGTAATAACTATTAAAACACTGAAATATGATTGTTTAAGTGTGGGAGACAATTTCTGACAGTGTTGGACTATATTTGTGAGGTAAAACAAATATAGATGCTCACAATGTTACTTAATCCAGTGATAATTTTATTTTTGAAAAACATAATTTAATTTAAAATTATTTACATTATCATTCCTTACAGCAAATGTTGAAAATTCTCACTACCATTTTGAAACAATCTCAGTAGAATAGATTTTTTTCTTTTAATACACATACAGATTAGAAAATAATTGCAAAGTCTTTAAAATCATGGAAATTTTCTCTTATAATTATCAGGGAGTTAAAAAAAATTGCCAATGAAATCAGGGAATTTCAGAGACAATTGCCAATGAAATCAGGGAATTTTTCATGGAAATGTAGACACCCTGAATCTGCATTAAGAGGTTGTTGATTAAAACTGTCCAGTGTATGATTTTTTTTATACAGTTGATTTTAGAATTTGTTTTTGCTTTTCTACTCAACTGTTATTGAAAATCAAATGACATAAATTATGATAACTATCATTTATTAATTATTTTTTGCTACACCCTCCCCCCCCCAAAAGGGGATTAAAATATTAGTTTTTACCCGCAAAAACACTGGTTCCAACCATAGAGAAGGAATATAGGTGGAGGGAGCATTTGTAACCCTAAACTGAAGCGTGCACACGAGTCACGTGACTTGTGGTAAAGCGGGGTGGAATTTCTCCATTTCCTTTGCTGTTCTCCATAGCTTTGTGCGAGGTCGATGGTTCTAATCCAAAAAAAAGGGTGCATTATTTCTCTGCATATGGATGCAATGAAAAATTCTTGAAAGGAGGACAACTGGCATTTCACAGGAAAGCTATGTTTTGCAATTTTAGCCGTTTAAAATGTATGAATGTTTTTTAAAACACTAGATTGACAATTTGGCGATTATATTAACTCGCCAAGTATTGCAGATCTGAAAGTCACTTAATTTAACTTTTAATTTCAAATAAAAAATAAAAATCAGATCAAAATAAAATTTACTCTTTATTTTCTCAGTTAATATAACAGGTTATTGTTTTAGAATATCTATTGGCGCTGTAGTGCCTCACTCATGTTTCTTTCTTTAAACATTCTATTTTTACAAAATTTCTTTATTGTTAAGGTAATTTTTTCAGACTATTAGTAACAAATTGAACTTTTTAAGCTGATCCACTGAAGCTATATTCCTCTGTTTTTGGACAAAGAATATCACAAATCATGGGGGGAGGGGGAAATACCATTTCATTATGTTAATAGAAACATGAATTTCAATTAACGAATTCACTATATACGTGTATATAAATGTAAAGATATTGCTAAAAAAATCAACTGTTTAAAACGTTCATATTAACTCTAGTAACAATATGGCTTAAAATACTAGATCGCACCCCGCCTCCCGAAATGGAAACCCATATGCGCTACTGAATACAAACTTTGAATTTTAAATTGCTTAATATTCTGAAAAAAAGGTTGTCGATGTATGCATTATTTTAATCTGCATAAATAAGTTTAGTCTTTTTTGCATGACCAGCATTAAAAAAAAAGAGTTTTATTGAAATTTCGGACCTTTTTTTAAAAATAAAAATTGCTATTTTGATAAATTATAACAATTGTGAAAAAAGTAGTGTCTTGTAATACGAAACACAAAGCGATGCTGTATCCTACATTTTTTTTTCATCAAAAATTACTTTTTTTTAAGCTTTCCTAAAGATCTAGACAGACTTCTTTGGGAAACACAGTTAGAAAGAGAAGGATTTAAAGCTTTAGATTATTCGAAGCTGCGTTCAAAGCATTTTACAGAAGATTGCTTTGAGAAAGCAAAATTTGGACGAACGTGTTTAAATAAAGATGCAATACCAACCATCTTCAATTTTCCCCATCATCTCCAACGAAAAAATATTCTCATCAAGCTTTATAATGTACATTGCTAGATTAACTCATTTGATAATGTACATTACTAGATTTTATTTCAATGTTCCATAACAAAATCAAAATAATACAAAAAATACAACCAAATAAAATGTTTCAAATGCCAAAACTTCAAAGTAATTCTGCAAAACGATATCCAAGACTAGATAATTTCAAAATAACTAGAGAGGGAGAAAATAAATAGTGCTGCAAAAACCATTTCCCCCCGATCCCTTTCTAGAAAAATAAAATGCTTGAGTTTGCAAACCAAAGGGGGATACGCAGCCAAATCTGCTTCTTCTTCTTCTCCTGCAACGCTCTTATCTTAGCTTCAACTTTCCCGGGAAAATACAATAGGAGGCTCCCTCCACCTATAACCCTTCTCTATGGTTCCAACCAGAGTAGTAAGTAGTAAAGTAAAAATACATTCTAGGTTATTTTCTCCCCCCCCCCCCCTTTTTAAATGTTTACTTTCAATCTCATTCATCATATCTAAATCTTTTATGTTTTGATATTTCAGGTGGTTTTACAGAATAAGGCCTTCAGTTGTACATTTGCCTTTTAAGCCCATTGATTGTGGAGATTTAACTCATGACTGGAATGAAATTGAACCAAATCCTAATCAAGTAGGTTTCATTAAGTTCTCTTAAAATAATAAACTGAACAACTCATCTTAAATCCTCAATTAAAATTTTGTCTAGTATCGTGCATCATTTTTTGCCATATTTTTTATTATTTTTTATTTGAAAATAATTTTAACATATTATTTTGCTCTATTTTTACATTAATTACATGACGTAAAATAAATATACCATTTTCTGCCTTAGATGAGATGGAAGCCTTTTGATATTCCAGATAGAGAAAAGGAAGAAGCAGATTTTGTAGCTGTAAGAATTTTATTTTGTATTCCTGTTTTTATTTAAAGTTTAAAAAAAGGGAATATTTATGCTTTTCAAATAACTTAAAATTTGCAAAAAGGTTCTTAAATATTTATTTAGACTTACTTAACTTTAAACAAAATGTTTTTACTTTAAATCACTGGTCTTGATTTAATTTACTTAAATTGCAAAGTGCATCAAAAATATTTATAATTGTTCCTAGTACTTTATTCTTAATCAGTTTTCAGTATAAAATGGGCTAACTACTATACTTTAAGTCATATAATGAAAAACAGATATTAAAAAATGAATATTTTCAGTTTTTAAATGTTCTGTAACTTTATATTTTATACTTATTTATTTTACATTATCAGTTGTAAAGGATGTAAAGACTACACCAAATTGTGTGTAATGGAGTCATTAAAATCCTAACTAATATTATAAATGCGAAAGTGAGTTTGTTTGTTTGTTTGTTTGTTTATGACGCTTTCACGCCTAAACCACTGAATGGATTAGGATGCATTTTGGTTTAGATATAGAGGGGAACCTGGAGTTGGTTATAGGCTAATTAGAATTTTAGATTTTTAATTACTTTTTTAATTATTAATTGAAAACCGTTTTTACATTGCCATGGTTGGCGAGTTTCACCCGTATCAAATGATAAATAAAGATGCAATACCAACCATCTTCAATTTTCCCCATCATCTCCAACGAAAAAATATTCTCATCAAGCTTTATAATGTACTGTTTTGAGCTAACAAGAATGCTATTACTTCAATAAATAAGCGCGCGTGCATCTGAAAAACATTAAATACCACGGAAATTAAGCCAGTTTTATGCCAAATCTATCTATCTGTAATAATAAAAATGAATGTTCTCCAGACAAATCCACAGAAAGCAGAGCTTTGAAAATTTCAGCATGATTGAGCCCATAACTTCGGTAAAGTGCACCTGAGGCTCAAAATTTTGAAATTTTAACTACTTTTCAAACTATTAATTAAAAGCCGTTTTATCGCCCGCACAAAATGATTTATGCTTTTGAAATAAAGCAGAAATTCTATTTGCAAAATCACATGCATTTGAAAAACATGGATATTATGTTATTTTACGCCAAATTAAAAAGCATAAGTAAAGAAAAGGGTACTTATGTATTATCCCGGCGGTCCGCCAAGACAAGCGATTTTTTGCCGAAATAAATGCCGGGCACATGAAATTATTAATGGTTTTGAATACAATTGGCAACAGTTTGGCAACCCATTTGACGATAAAACAGTTTGGCGGGAATGACCTCTGGGATAATACGTAAGTACCAAGAAAAATCCAGATGTGTTTCTTAAAGTTCATAAATTTCCAAATCCTACCAATAATATAAATGTGTACGTTTGTGTGTTTGGATGTTTTTGACTGAATCACACAAAAATGGTTGAACGGATTTGAAAAAATTTGTAATGAAAATAGCTTATGCCCTGGATTAACATACAGGCAGCCTTTCAAGCATATAGCATAAATAATTCTTTTACAAAGACACTCAAAATAATTCTAATGCATTGTGCTCTATGGACATTTTGTAGCTACTAAACCGATTCTAAAACTTTTTTCACTGATTAAAAGTTACATTATTCCTGAGTATCATTGTTTGTTTTTGGATTAAGACCGATTGACTGCACTAGGGTCCTAGGCCTATATGGAAAATTCCTCTGTGGGGGATTTTCTAAGGGATCCTGGCCTGTATTTATGCGAGGTTTTTTAGAAAACCACGGAAAACTGGGAGCGGCTAGGTCGACAGGCGCGGCCAGGGTTTGAATCTGGCACCTCCCCCCTTGCAGTTTTGAGAGCAGAACTTCTTAGACACTGGTGGCATCCTAAGTGTTATAGGCTACCTTTAATGCATATATCACAGATAGTTCTCTTACAGGGATGCTATAAGAATTACATTACGCTCTATGTGCATCTCTGTAAGTACTGAACCGATTCCTAAACTTTTTTTACTGATAGTAAGCTACACTATTCTCGAGTATTATAGGCTAAAATTCATGCATGTAGCATAAATAGTTCCTTTACAGGAACACTCAAAATAATTCTAATACATTACACTCTCTGGGTATCTGTAACTACAGAACCGATTCTCAAACTTTTTCACTAATAGAAAGCTGCTCAATTCCTGATTAACATAGACTAAAATTCATGCATATAGCATAAATATTTCTTTTACAAAACAGTTCGCAAATACTGTCATAACTGTCTCTATTAGCCAAATGCCTGAAAAAAATCTAAATTTAGTAACTCTGTGCATATTCTCTTATTTTAAATGAAGTATACTAACATGCATTATACTTCATTTGAAACAAGTAAAAAGCAAATAATATTTAAATGCAGTTCCTTTTGTCGCAACAATATTTGTTATTCACACATGCTACATTTCTGTCGGGACCTAATTCTAAAGCCGACGCGGACGAAGTCGTGGGTAGCAGCTAGTGAGTTATAAAAGTGATTTTATTTACATCTGCATGTTTCTTATCAATCTTAAACCATGGGTGGCCAAAGCACGGCCTGCAGAGCTGGGTCAAATGAACAACAATGTTCACTTTTAATCACCAAAAGAGAAGTCCATGAAAGATAAGATTCCTCAATAAATAAGCCTGTCTCTTGAAGTTATTACTGTGTGTATAGATGAGATTAGAAGACATGCAATTTAAAAACATTTTATTTAGATTGGTATATTCTTTGTATCATCAAACTGCCACAAAACAAATATGTGAATAATATGAACAGGCTGTTCATTGACGACTAAAGGGCAACTGTTTGCTACTATAATCACAAATAGGCAACTATGATGACTATTTTCATGTAAAAACTGCTAAAAAGCAACTGTTTTGAGTGAAATGCCAACTATTTTTCTGGGAGTATCAGTGTAATTTCTGTTTTTTTGCTAAGAATATTTTTGTTCATGGCAAAGTTTGTATCAACATAACCCCTCGTCCCCCTTCCCTCAAAAGATCTCCCTAAGCTCAGTATAGTGGTGTCCACATGAAGATTTTGAAAAATATATTGCAGTATACATATGTACTAAAATAGTAATATTAATTTTTAAATATTTGTAATGTAAACTTTTAAGTTATAGTGATTTTCCTAGTCATCATCTAAAGAACAAAATTTCCTCATTCTAGTTATTTTAGGACATTGAAATGTTGAGATTAAGTTTCAAATAATGTTGATAAAAACTCTAATTTTGTCAAATAGTTTGATGCGGTGTACCTTGATAAATTTAAAATGCCATTTTCTGTTACTTAAAATATTGTTTCATCTGTTAAGATGATAAAATAGGATTTTACACACAGGGTGAAGACAAGTATTTACTTGTAAGTTTAAAGACCGGGAAATAAAATAAAATATTTGTTCTTTTTGCCTCTTAATTGTCTTATGTTTTCAATCTTCTAGGGTCTCAAAACAATATGTGGAGCTGGAGATCCTAAAATTCGCCACGGTGTTGCCATACATATATTTGCTTGTAATGTATCTATGGAAGACAAGTTAGTAATTCATATTTGTTTTCTAAAGTTAACAGTATATTTTCTGGTTGCATACTGTTTTGTAATTATATTGGTTGACTAGCTGAAATTTAAAATTTTCCAAAGTAGTATTTGTCATTATAATAGTTGATTCTTATTTCACACATTTCTTGAATTTTTCACTTTACCAAAATGTTAGTGTTCAAATTCTCTTTTTGCTGAAAATTTGCAAATTTTTCTGTGGATCAAAACCGATTTCCATTTGATAATCATTGGGAAAAACCAATTGATCATACAAAAGTAAGAGGGAAAATTCACATTTCTTCTAAGCCTATAGTTAATATTTATTCCAATTTGCTATGAAACTGACACGAGGACATATTTTTGATGTGCTTCCTTTGGCTGTAACACTTGTACTTTCTTTTAATTATTTAATTAAATAGGTAAATGAATAGATTTGGATAATGATACTGTTATGAAACTTTATTTATTTTTTGTAGACCATGCTTGTTAAATTTTATCACAGATAAAGTAACTTGTAATATGAGTTTGAAAGATTTTACAAAAATGTTATCAAAAAAGAAATTTTCAAATGAAAATTTGTATCTATATTATTGTTTGTTACATGTTTTATAAAAAAAAAAAAATATTCTTATAATTAAGTGCTAAATATTATTTTTTTTTAAACATTTAATTTAAATATTTCTATCAAGTAAAGTTTTTTTTTTTTTTTTAAATAATGCTTACAACTTCATAGTTTCACAGAGTCCCTCAATGAAGGTGCTACAGAGAGTCATCCACCTGCTTTCTTTTCAGCCTCATTCACCATGTCTTATATTGTTATAGTTTAATTCTGAAAAAGAGTAAAACAGAAATTAGATAGACATATTTTTGAATGCATGTTATTATGAGGGGGTACTATATTAGTGTATTTTTCTGTATGTCACGTAATAGGTATATTGATTCCTTTCCTCCATTCTCAGCAGGGGGGGGGGGGAATTAATCTTGTAAATAAAAGCCTAAGTGTAACAATTCTGGGTAGTACTTACTCCAAAACAAAATTTTTATTTTTACCTACATTATTCCAAAGTAATAAAAATTTATGTTAAAAAATCTAGTAAAATCCATGCCGTTGGTGCAGTTAGCTTGAAAATTTTCATAATTATGTACAAGAAAATAGAAAAGAATATGCACTGCTTTAAAAATCTGAAAATACATCCTTTCCTGGTTTTTAAGCGATTTTTCATAATTTTCATCTTTTTCAATGTCTGATGGTGTAATGATATTGAAAGAAGTGAGATAAAGGTATCATATGTGAGATCTACATCATTTTGATGTCCCAAGTTTAAAACTGTATTTGAAATTAAATTAGGTTGATCAGGCTTCAAAATGAATATTGAGTCTCGAGCAAAGTAATTTTAGAATTCTTATGATTTCAGTTACTTTAGCTCTTTCAGATTTTCAAGATTGAAGATTGACCTTTTTCATAAGACCAATAAATAAACCATAGATCAGAACTTGAAATAAGCATTAAATTAGTATTTCATTTATTTATCAATGCTTCAGGTTTGAATCATTTACAAGGCTAAAGTTCTCAAAAAAATCTGACACCAGAAGACTTTGATCTATGCAGGAGGCAAACACAACTGTGCATATGCAGTTGTATTTCATGATCTGCGAAAGCAAAAAAAAAAAAAAAAAAAAAAAAAACATTTATCTGGCAGCAAAATTATTTTTACTTGTATCAATGGAAATTACATTTCAGTACATTTAATTTTTGTCTGCTTAAAAGAAATAATTAATTTCATAGTTTGTTTTAAATATTACTACAGTTTCCTATAGTAATGGAATCCATTTTTGCCTCTTAATTTGTTAAATTCAACAATCAAATGAAACAGAACTCATTTCTACAGTTTTTAAGTCTCGTAAAATGAAAATGCATAAATATAAAACAATTAGAACAACAACTTGTGCTTTCAAAATACTCAGAATTTTAATTTACAGTTCTAAATACTTTTAATACTCTTAAAACAGCTAAGCAACAATGAAATTACTTGTGAAGCATACTGTAGGGTTTCTACAGACCTGGAAAGTCAGAGAAATTAATCTTGGTCAGGGACGTGGAAAAAAAGTCAGGGAAAACCAAAGAAAATGAAGAAAGATAAGGGAAATGGAAGCAAAATCAGATTTCTTGATCAATTTCAACTTATTAGTTATAGTTTGGACCAAAAATTAACTCATCGTTTCAGCTAAGATCGCTCGGGCAAAGCAGTCAATCTACATTTCCATCACAGTCTTTGTCTGCTAACCAGTCCAATCGCACATGCATTCCGTGCATACCACAGAGTCTGTGTATTCAAAATGTTTTGAAAGAGCACTTGAGATTTGGGATAATATTAAAAGGTTTATAGGTAAAGCAAAGCTTCCTAACAATGCAATAGTTTAACTGTTAAGAATGCTGTCAGCTATCCATTTATGAAATGAAAATTTGCTTTTTGTAAAATCAAATGCATGTAAACCATTTTTCCACGGTTACCACCGTCTTGTAGTGTTGTCAAATAAAAAATTTAAAAAAAATATATTTATCATTGGGTGTTTAAAAAAAGGGGGGGGTAACATGTATAAGTTTTAAAAGAAACAAAGTAACACTGAAAATAAGTGAAATATGAAGTCCACAAAAGGGTGCGAGATAGTCATGGAAAAATGTCCTTTAAGTCAGGAAATATCAAGGAAACAGGAGCTTTTAAATCTGTAGAAACCTTCTACTGTTATCTTTTCATTTTCTTTAATAAAGGTTTTTTTTTTTTTTTTTTAAATACTATAGCATTCTATTATGTAAAAATTTATTATTGTTGTTAACTGCAAATGTAATTAATTAAGGATTTGAAAAGTTCTCACAGTATTAAGAAATTAAACTTTCTTGAAACATCTTTTGAATTTTAATTTAAAAAGTTGTTTTTAAGTGTAACATGGAAAATAAACTTTTTGCTTTAAAAAATATCAGTATAAAAGTTAGTTAATCATTTTTAAAAAAATTAGTTTTTTATGTTAGTTATTTAGGATCTTTTAACATTGAAAATAAATGCATTATATCAAAGCTAAGCAAAATCCTTTTCACCACTTTATTATTATTTATTTCCAATAACGCGTATAAAAGACAATTCGGAAACCAAACAGAAAAAAATAAATAAAACAACAGTAACAGAAAAAGCAGTCTATGGACTCATTTGGTCTTCAGTAATATGTCTCCCAGTAATATTGCCGTAAACTCTTGGCAAAGAGTATAGGGCATTGCTTTTAAGGTGGGTGTAGTCCATAAGCTCTCGAAAGTCACAGAATGAGCAGCATGGATTATGAAATAAATTTATGGAATATAAATGCCTAGCAAGGCAATCGTGACCAGTGACAAGACGAAATTCTGCTACGGCTTTCATTTTAGGTCAGTTGGAAATATTTTTACACCAAGAGCTTTATTGTTTTTACTGCTCTTAATATAATAAGGTTTCTATACATCTAAGTTATAGAGTTAGTAATTAACATCTTACTGTTAATTCAATTGCAGTACTTATAGTTTTTCTTTTTTTTTAAAGGTGTATTTATGCATTTTTATATCTCTCAAACTTTAAAAGTAATGTTTATTTTTTAATTTTATCTTTTCAGATGTTTTTATAATTCCGATGGTGATTTTCTCATTGGTATGTTTTATACTTATTACTTCAAAATTTTCTCTTTCAATGATACAGTATATTTAACATAATAATTATTTTTCCAATCACTAGTTCCTCAGCAAGGAAGATTAACTATTCAAACAGAATTTGGAAGAATGTATGTTGAACCAAATGAAATTTGTGTTATTCAGGTATGTTAATTTATTACTTCATGATGGTTTGCTTGTTATGAACTCTTGTTAATGCATTTTTTAAATGTCTGTTTGTAAAGTTTGAATCAATAATTATTCATTTGAATACTATCCCATGTTTTCAAGGCACTTTATAAATATTTTGTTCTCATGGGGTTGCCATCTTATGTATTTCTAATGAGTGCTGGCTCATGACATTAATTGGTAGAGTCCTCAAATCCACTTGCCTCCAAAAAACCTCTTTCCTCACCATGGCACAATGGTTATGCCACTGAAAATGGTAGATGGCCGAAGTGTGAAGGTCCTGGGTTCGGGTCCCATCGAGCGGCTGTCGATCTAACGGTCTGGAGTTTTGGTAGGTTTTCTCCAGATGTAACGTGAATACGCGTTAGAACCCCTTAGAAAGTCCTCCTACCAAGGCACCCCCCCCCTTGGCAGATCGCCCTAGTGTAGCGTTGCCATAATCACACACAACAAAAAACCTCTTCAAATTGCAAAATCTATTGAAATACAGTACCTTCATGTATTTAGAATAAGTGTTAAAAAATTTTCAAATTTTTGAAGTGCCTTCCCTCTATCTTCAGTTGCTTATTGTTAAAAATTTAATAATGATAAATATTAAGAAAGGTATTTGTTAAGAAATGGTTAAGTGATAGTCATTAAAATTTGTTAATTATTGTACATTGCTAAGGCATGTGATCTGAATGTCTCCGGAAACCAGAAATTAAATGATTGCACTTACCTTCCTGTTTCTTGGATCTCACATGTTTGGCTGGAGCTGCTGTGCTGAAATCATATTATTAATGACACTCATGCAAAGTCATATTGCCACGTGGGAATTTTATTTTCTGCATCTCACACATTTTATCATCTAGATACATCGGCCTTGATAATGGACTTATTAATACCGAAAAAACATATACATATGTTGCACACCACACAATTAAAAAATATTTGTTCATGTTGTTCAAGAACCAGAGTCCTTATGAAGAAAAGTTCGTGCACATGTATTTCATCGAAAGAAGAAAAAAACGAACTCCATCAGCCTTTGCCGCACGCCTCTCCAAGAGAACAACTACTACTGGGCGTGCTCCGAACTCAACTCTTATTGCCATTCATACAACCGTCAGCAGCATGATTTTCTCCTCGGGTTGCGGAGTAGACAGAGCGCGGGATGGTGCGTCACTCGTGATCTTTTCTCTTTCCCGTGTCTGCTCCTGCTGTCGACGTTGGGAGGAAACTCGGGGAAGCGTTTTTGGCAAGTGTTGCATTACGCAACACTTATATTACACAGTCAGAGTAATGAACAGTCAGAGGACTGGAATCTTTACCCAGTATTGGAGATTTTTTAGCTCATAGCATGTATGCTATTTACTGAAAAATTACACACAATTTTAATTTAAATTCTACAGTTGTTATTTCGCTCTAAGATAATATGAATAATTGTGTTTGTCTTACTTAAAATAATGTCAAACTTAACTAGACATGAATTAGATAAAATATTAATTTAATTAACTACAGTAATCAGTTAATAATGTTTGACAATGTTGTAATGTTGTATTATATACATTAAAAATATGTTTCTCAGTATGAATATTTAAGTTTACATTTGCAATGCCCTCAGAGTCCCCTTTGCTCAGAAAAACTTTTTCAATTCTTTACTGTGACAGTGCTTTCAAAAATTCTTTAATTTTACACATTTCATCTTCATTCACGAGAAAATCAGTATAATCATCGGAAAGAGAATAATACCCTGATCAAGAGGCTGTAACATAGAAGCAGTGTTCTCTCAGGGCAAATAAAAGGGTTTGTCTGATTCACTCACCCCTCACTGTGCTATGCAAACCACACAGTAAGGCGGCAATAGCAGGTATCTGATTCTACTCCCATGATAAATCTATTCCTAAAATTTTCCCATTCAAATTATTTAAGATCGTGGTCCAACAGCCCCAGAGCCACATTCGTATTCACCCTTTCGATTCCATAAAAAAAAGGAAATAAATAGCAAGTGAATCCCATTGTCAAGATGAAAACCATTGACCAGCGCTATGAATCACTTTAGAGATAAGAAAAGGAGTAGGTATAATGGATGATAATACTACAGACCAGGGGTCGAAATTTGCGGTTGCCCGGGACAATCAGATTTTTGTATGGGCAGGTAAAACAAAAAATTCAGTTGCCCCTTGGGCAACCCATAAAAAACCCATAAACCAAGAAAAGCAACTATTCTCCTTTTAATTCCTTAGCTTGAAAATGCAGTTTCCTATTCCTATTTTCATTCTGAACTTCTTTCTATTTCTATTTTCATTTCATAATAATGGCAATTTTATGAATAAACGTTTGACAACTTATTTTCATTGTAACGGCTGCATGTTCTTAAAAGTTTTGTGTAGCGAAAATTTTAAGGGCAAGAAACTTCATTTTCGGGCAACCAAAATAATTTCAGTGATTGCCCAGTGGGCAACCGAAAAGAATCGCAAGATTCTACTCCTGCTACAGACACAGTTTGTTTGCACACTTTGTCAAAGTTTTTACTAAGAGAATTTTTTTTTTTTTAATGTACATTTAAAATAATTGTCCACTATTCGGACCGGGACATGGCAATAAATCCCTCTAATTTGCTAATTAGAGGCTTCTGTTATTTGTGAATGACCATTAGAGGAAGTATCACTGTACATGCATGTTCTAGTCTACCTTAATTGTGATCATTTTAGAATAATTATCCTATTATTAATTGAAAAGCTATTTTTTCCAATACATATTATTTTTTTTCAAAATTAAAAAAATATTTTCTTTAGAACCAATCTTATTTGGGGAAGGCGGAGGGGGGGGGGAACTTTTCACATCACATTTCTTATCATACCAATAGTTTTCGAACTTGACATTCAATGGTTATTACTGTTTGAAAAAAATAATAAATAAATAAATAAAATATTGAAAACTTTAAAAATCTATGGTTGGAACCAACCCCATTAAAATTTTATGGTAAGCCATTCCTCTTGTAGTTAAACAACTGAATTTACCCAAAGATGAAATGATAGTTTTATAATTTTTATTAAACTATTCAGGATCTTTGAAAGATTTCTCATATCCTTACTTCATAGGGTTGCATTCTGTAAGAATAGTAATTTAACTGTGTTTGGTCTTTTCAATTGAATTAGTAAAGCTTTCATTTTTTCCTGGATTTCAAACAAAAACATAGATATGGTTAATCTCTCTGTAACAAAACTTGCAATGTTATAGAATAAATGTTTAAATATTCAATTTTGTGGAGATTCTTAAGCAAAACAAATGCAATCTAAAATATGCATTTCTTCAGGCTAAGTTTTAGAAATGTATATTTTCTAACAAAAAATGCTAAGTATTCTTGAAATATATTACTTGAATTTCAGTATGTATTAATTCTACAATACTTGTGTCTAACCGATTTTATCATTATACTTTTTTTTTTTAATTTTTAGCAAGGTATGAAGTTTAGTGTTGGTGTTGAAGGCTGTACAAGAGGATATATTTTAGAAGTTTTTGATGCACATTTTAACTTGCCTTATCTAGGACCTATTGGTAAGTAATAGTATGAAATATTGTAAAATGAAACTGTCATCTCTACTGTACTGGAATTTTGACATTACATTCTGCTGTTAATTTCATTTCAGGTGCTAATGGATTAGCTAATCCCAGAGATTTTTTAACACCTGTTGCTCTTTATGAAGATAGAGAATGTTCCTACACTGTTATAAATAAATTTCAAGGAAGACTTTTTGCAGCTGAACAGGTAGGTTTCAGTATTATGACAATTTCCCCCCTTCCCCCTTCCTTTGAATGCTGCTGTTGTATTGATAATTAACGGATTTTTTAAAAGATGTTAATCTGAGCAAAACCAAAATTTTTGTGAAAGAGAAACAAATGTAAATTAAAGAAAAATAAACTTAATAAATCAGAACTGATTTTTATTTTTGGCCCTCTTGTTTTTATTAATTTTAGTAAAATAACTACAATAAAAGAAACACGTAAAAACTGTACATTTTTACAGGCAATCTCAAGTGTTTCAAGAGATTTTAGAAATAGTTTATTGAAGTATTTTCTCTTTAAATTGATCATTTTGTTTTCTTTATAGAGAATAACCAAGGATATCTTAAGGGGGGGGGGAATCTGTCTTTATTTATATTATCAACAACAAAAAAGGGCGTGTTGCTTATCTACTCTATTGCCCTTGCCAGCCCATCAAAGCAATGTTATTATAATTAAAAGAAATGTTAAGTTAATGTAACTTATCACATTTTTAAAGTGTGGTATTCATATTATGTTTTTCATTTACTGTTTCTAATTTTCCTGCCTTTAATATTAAATAAATAATGTTGAACGCTGTTTTCAGAATTTAGTTTTATTTTTGGTAACAATATAAATGAACACAGAAGAAAATATTTTATTAATGTGAGCTGTTTGAAGTGGAATCAAAACAGTACCAAGTTACATTGTGCTGTGGTTGCAAGTAAATATAGTACAATGTGTGGGATCTCCAAACCAGGGGAGGGTTGATTGCCAAAGGCGGTTTATAACTTATGAACCCCTTGTGAGGCAAAGAACCACTGCCACAGATTTATTCAATATCAAAAAGAGAGTTACAATCCCTGCAAAAGAAAAAAGAATTGAGTGTCTTACAAAACACTTTACAAAAACATCAAGCATGACTGAAATTATAGGTGGTTGGCAGTTAAAATTTATAAACAAGAAGTCATTTATTAATAGAGTCAATGTGGTATGTTCCATAAATAAATGTAATAATTTGTGGGTAAAAGTAACTCAAATTTGTTAGTGGACTTTTGCTTGAGGTGTAGGGCTCTAACCTATTTTGTATAAATATGGAGAAATCACAAGCATATGAGTGTTTTCCAAATATAAATATTGTCTTTAGTCACGTTAAAGTTTTACATGGAAATACTATAAAAGTTTGTTATTGATATGTATGAGTAGTGTTACGTCATTTATATCTCACGTTTCCATATTTGTGAATTTAGTCAGGGTTTCTACAGACCTGGAATGTCAGGGGAATGAGTTTTGGTCAGGGATTTGGGAAAAAAGTCAGGAAGATTAGCAGAAATTGAAGAAAGGTCAGGGAAATGCAAGAAAAATTGAATTTTGTGGTAAAATCAAGAAAATGTTTGCTGATTAAACCTAAGTATAGAAATTGTTTTATTTTCATTTTCTCATTCAACCTTATAAATAATTTTAAAATGTGTTCTTTATGAGCATATCTTGTGCAGTTGAAATATGCTTAATTTTATCCTAAATTTTATCAAACATGGTTTTTGTTAGAATCCAGTGATGTCAAAAAAGATTCTTGTATATATTAATTTTATTATTATTTGTAAAAAAAGGGGCAAAATATATAAAAGGTTATTAATTAAAGGATGTAATGTTAAAAATAGAAACACAAAATTTGGGAAAGCATGCTAGATAAAGTCAGGGAAGAGCGTGATAGATGTCAGGGAAGCAAAAGCTGTGAAATCTGTAGAAACCCTGTTAGTGTTCATTATTCAGGTAAAAGTAATTACCTGCCAAATTGGTTAAACTCTTTAATTTTACCAGGTTATGTTATACATTATCAAAATTACCATATTTACTCATATATAACAGACTTTTTTTTTTCAAGAATTTAAGGCAAAAATATCTGAGTTCGCGTTATACATGGAATAATTTTTTACTCCTGCATGTAATCCATGATGTATGTGCGAGTCAAGAAATTTATTCAGAGGAGATTATAAAACTGGAGCAAGCAATGTGTATTTATATACTATTTAATTGTAATGTAACAATGTGTGTGGAGTTCCAAAAAAATATCATTTTAGAGAAAAAAAAAAGTGATATTTTAAAACATTCATAAGAAGAAATTAATATGCTTTTTAAGTATTAAAGTATATTCCACAAACAAGAGCTGTCATTTTCATTTGCAGGATTTAAACAGTAAATCGAAAAACATAAATATTATTTCCATGGATTTACTGTATTTTAGAATATAAAAACAAAATTATTATAAAAGTTGATTAGTTACTCATTATGCTAATAAAATGATGATTTTGGATCTTTCTGATTTCTTCATTTTTATCTGTATTCATATTTCCTTATTTCAATTACAGGGACATTCTCCATTTGATGTGGTTGCATGGCATGGAAATTATGTTCCTTATAAATACTGTTTAACAAATTTCATGACCATAAATTCAGTTTCATTTGATCACCCTGTAAGTTATTCTATTTTTATACAGTATATTTATTTTGATTGCTTTTTTTGATGCCAGCATATTAAGGTCAGTTAAATAATTAATTATTTTAAGGCTTGATGCCTCATAATTTTATGAGTGAGAAATGTAATTTTTAAATCAAAACTTTGTGTTGTAGATTATTTAGTAATTTCTTTGTTTAAAATTATTTTAATAATAATTTTATTTAGTATTTTTCATGCTTTTACATAAACTCATCTTGACTTACTGAAATTTCTACAATGTTTTGTAGGACCCTTCCATATTTACTGTTCTAACATGCCCATCTTCTCGACCTGGTATTGCCATTGCTGACTTTATCATCTTCCCTCCACGCTGGAATGTAGCAGAAGGTACTTTCAGGCCACCTTATTACCACAGTAAGTATATTGTATGAAATTTCTATTAAATCACTGTGAAAATAAGCATTGACACTGCATCAAGCATCTATTTAGTGAATAATACAAGTTTGTAAGCAATACTTTTAAACACTCCTTGTTTTAATAAACTTAAAAAGTAGTTGTTTTTTTTGTTGTTGTTCATCCCGATAGTAGAATTTTCTATACCTGTGCAGTACTAGGATCATGAACCCAAATTTATCTACAACCATAAATTTAGTAAAGTTAAGGTTGCAGTGATAATTTTGGTTATCTAACCAACACAAAATCTAACACTTACTTTTTCCTAAATGTAAGTGTGTCAAATTATTCTGTGAGCTATTAAATAATCTGCACAATTTCTGCTACTGGAATTTTTACAGTCTTTGTAGTTTGTGCATAATTCTGTGGTTTTTTAAAATGTTTGTATTCAACCAATTTTCACTGCTATTTAGCAAGTACTTTAATTTTTTTCACAAGCAAATAATAAATAAAAAGTCATCTGCTAATTTAACATTTTTATGTTAAATTGCTGTAAGTATATTGTGAAATTGTTTTTGCAAGTTTAATTCCATTTATAATTTTCATAAATAAATATTTCTACAGATTTTTTGCTTCAATACTTCTTATGGTAAATTAATTCAATTTTTCAGGAAATTGCATGAGTGAATTTATGGGATTAATATTTGGAGCTTATGAAGCAAAGGTAAATTTAATAACGTCAAACTTAATTTTTATGTTTACTTAGTAGTTCAAAAATTTATTTGTTTGTATTTCATAAGGATTCTGTTCTATTTTTGAATAGTAATATTTTATGTTAACGAATTATTGTATATGCAGGAAACAGGATTCCATCCTGGTGGGGCCACATTACATAGTATAATGACACCTCATGGACCTGATGCTGATTGCTTCAATAAAGCTTCAACAATGAAATTAAGTCCTAAAAAAGTTGCTGAAAATAGCATGGTAAGTGTTTATTTAAAATTAAGTGTACATTATTAGTTGTATTTTATATATTTGATTTAAAGAAAAAATATGCATCATTGCATGTTGGAAAAAAAAAATAAAAGTATAAAATGATGATTTTTTAAATACACAAGTGAACCAAATAAATTTTCATGCCACTTTCACTGAATATTGAGGGGGGAGAAATCAAGCAAAAGAAGAAGAAAAAAAAGGAAAAAATCTTTCATTTTTAAGACATATTACAATTAAAATGTTTTACTTTCTGCCGACATGCTTTAGCAATAGCATTTATAATGTCTAATAATACCCGTGTGTAAGTTTTAGCAATAAGAACACTGAACAATTTGCAATGTTAACAATAAAATACTTTCTCTCATAGCATAATCCAAAAATATATCACTTGAATGTCTTGGTTTCATGGTCAAAACATCGATTTCTGAAGAAGTTTAGAGCTTGGTAAAATGTCAACTCACTAAGAGAATTCCCATTCTGTAAATAAAATTAAGTACGCTAAAAATAAATTTTATGTAAGAATTTTGGCCAAAAATATAAAAGATTTCTTACTTTGGCAGCCATGTGTAACCAGTGGACTTCATTAAATCACAATTTGAAATTGATCAGTTTAATGTATAATATAAGGTAAAAATATAGTAATGGACCTCTAAATTAAAAAAAAAAAAAAAAAAAAAAAAAATCCTTCATTAGCAGGCTTCTCAGATTTGCTACCCGGGTAGCTCCCCATTTTTTACCTTAAAAAACCCATGGATTTTTTTAAGATAAAACTTTGATTTGCATCATTTTAAAAGAAATATCGGAATAATTAATTTATTGTGAAAGCATTTAATTTCTTTAAAAATTTTTAAGTTCTATTTCAATTCAATATTATTTTTATTACTAATGAAATTAGAAAGCCTAATTGCATTCTGTTGCTTTTATGAGAAATAATCTTTGTTTTCTACCAGTCGAATACTGTTTAAAAGTTACTTTTAGTAATTTTTGTTAGTAGAAACTTGTCATAAAATTTTCTATGACCAAACGAACAGTATTCTATAAAATGGTTGTTGTTTAAAGAATATTTAATCGTAAAGGATATAGAGCTATACAAATGCATCAGTTAATTTTTACTGAAAGGACAAAATGTTTCTGGAAACATTATATTCAATATATTTCTTCTTTAGAATATTTAGAAATAAAGCAACCATTCAAATATGTGAAAATAATTTCTTGGCTGTATAATAAAAGCAGGTCTGATTGCAATGTATTGCACTAACTGTTGAAATTAGATATCACCGGATTAATAAATCAACACCACAAAATAAAGAAGTACATACATTATGGAATAAAAGGAATTATAACTTAACTCTATGTTATTCATTAACTATTTAAATATTAAAAATAAATGTGTAGGTAGGTTTTTGACATTCATTGTTGCTTTAAAAACAAAGAAAGTAAAATAATTTGAGAAGTTCTATGTAAAGTTATTGCATTATTGCTAACATTTTCTTTCATATTTAAATCACTGGAGTTTCTTTATTTTTTTTACAATAAATTTATAAATAAAATTAATAATATAATTTCTTAAATTACAAAATAAGACGATAAACCTTTGTCTAAGGCAATAAAAATTATCCGTATGCTTTGTTTTACTATACCCACTCAAAAAAGTATTCAAGTAAAAGCCAAATTTCTCACATCACAGGGATGAGATTCTTCAGACTTTTGTCTGATTTTCCTACTTTTTCCATGTTTCGGAAAAATTCAGTTTTTCAATTCTCCAAAAATGTTCTGAATTTTTATTAAGGCAAAATTGTGTATATATAGGACAGATTTAATATCATCAGTATTATTATCATCATCATCTCATCAGTATCATTTCTCATCTCATGAAACTCGTCAGGTAGTTATTGCTCAAATGTTTGCATATTCTTTCAGACTTTTTCCTTTTTTGTGAATCTCATCCCAGACATCACTTTAGTGAGTAATTAATTAGTTTATTAAATATGCACAGCTTGAAATATAAGAAGTTATTGTTATTTGTTGCATCATGCTCTTTTTATGAAGAGCAATGCTTTACAAATGAAACTGATATAGCAGGGCTGCCACAGGCGACTAAAAAGCGACTATTTCGACTATTTTTAGCATCGGGCGACTATGGCCACTTTTTAAAAGAAAATATCACAAAAAACGACTATTTTGTGAATTCTGGGCATTTTTTTTATTGTCTAGGTGACTATTTTTCAAAATGTGCTGAAAAACTGTGTCGCCGCGAAATGTGACATCAGAACAATACTCTGGAAATGCTCGCCTCTAATTGGCTGTAGCTTCGCGGTAGCCGCGGAATATTTGTTCTTGCCAGATATTCAGCAAACCATCCGCAATCTGCCCCCAGAGTCTGCTTTGCTTCGACGAGCTGCGCCAAAACTCAAATCTTGCACCGAACTGTGCTTTTAGTCTATTTGTGAGCGTAATACGTCATTTTTGTTAGGAAAAGTAACTGTAAACCTTACCTTAAAGCTTCCATGACACGTGGTTGTGGTTTTTCTTTATTATAACTGAATGCTGTATAACTTAACTTTAATTATTTGCCTTAAATCTAAAGGCACATATAGCTCTTATTTTTCTTAATTAAAGTTCGTACTTAACACTATTTTAATATTAACGCTTCAAACAAGCACCTAATTGCTGCAAAACGTTTTGCTTAATGTGTTTTTGTGTTTGGCCGCTAGAGGCGCTGTACTCCCGGCGACTTGCCGCGGAGCTATTTTCTTTTTTTCTTTTCACGTCACAGGTCCGCAGTAATTAGTGACGTCGCTGCCTGGCCGACAGTGTTCCCAATGGCTATTTGTGAACAATAAATATCCCAACTCTTATGCGTACTTAACTTTCTGACTTACCTGAATTGTGAAACTTTCCGACTTTAAGGGCCACAATAAATCGTTCAGATAAAGTTTCAACAACTTAAAGTTAATTAAATAAACTCCCAAAGGCAAGTAGTTTAATTCAAATGCTAAATGAACTTAAAGGAATAACTTTATGCTAAATTTAAACCTAGCTTAAATCGTGGCTTGCGTCAACGATCGTTTAAGACGCACAACACAAATCTCCAGTTCGTCAACAGCCGCCATCTTAGACGGGCATAATGGTTGGATGGCGAAGTGAATATCGCCCAGAGAAAACTGTTACAAGCTGTACACCCAATCACCGAAGTGCTTTAGAAGCCCGGTAAACGCCGTTCAACTGCGCAGCAGGGGAACAACTCAGAAATGAGATGCGCCGTCGGCCGTGATAAATAAAAGGAGGAGCTTTCGCCGTAATCGTAGCAGACCGACGGCAGATCGATAGCAGATTGTAGCAGATCGACGGCAGTCGAGGCAGTTAGGCCGATCATGGCAGATCGTTGCAGTTAAGCAGATCGTCGCCGTTAAGCAGTTAGACAGTCAAGCTGTATTGACAGTTGACAGACGTTATAGCGATATAGATGTTCGAGCGAGCGGTAATGCTCTTTAGTTCCAGATATGTTATTTTTAGCCAACTAAACTTGCTTTTAATTAGTCTTTAAAATGATAGTACATTTTTTTATCAACATCAAATGCCTCTAATTTTTAACCTGTTTTTAAAGTGAAATAGAAGTTAGAATTTCTTTTGAAGTGCCGTCATATAGAACTTAGTATTTCATCGTAATTTTACATATCTTAAAGATTGGAAGTTTTCCCGGTGGACTTGTTCTTTTCAAGGTAAAGCAGCTATTTGAAATTGAAATCTAAAACGGCTTTTTGAAGTTGTATTCGTTAAACCATTTTTGCCAGTACTTATGAATTTTTTCAGACTGTGATATATTCCTCTGCCAAGCTGTGAAAAGCATAGATGTGATATTTAATAGTTTTTAAAGCAATTAAATCCTGTTCTGCAAGTAATTATGAACTTGCTGACTGTGATACACTTCTGTGCCAAGCTGTGATAAATAAAAGTGGATGTCTCTCATATCAGTTGCTATCCTTGTTTCCATAACACTCTTCATTCGTGGCCATCCACTTCTCAACACAAATTTTGTTTCCCGGGTGTTGTCATTTCCAAATTTAACCTGGATTGTCGGCACTTACGGAAACAGACAGTATAAAAGTTCGTCGTTCGCCGCGATCGACAGAGGAGAGAGGAGAGGCGAAAAGGGTGATGAGACAAGATGTGTGTGGAACGAAGCTCGTGGCCAGCCGTGTGAGATGCTCTGAGCTGAGTCAAGTGTTTAACCTGGAACCTTCCCGCCGCCGCTTTCAATAAAGCCTTTTGATACCCTGCAAGTTTATTTCAAGACGATGCTGTTCGACCCGGTACCATAGGCTGGTTTGTTATCCAGAACGTCCGACGACACATGGATGCTGTACTACATCAAATATCTATTTTTTTCTTTGTTCATCCCCATCTGTATACAAGCTTCACACCTCATTACTAAAATAAAAGAACTATCAAGGTAAACGCTTTTGTCATCTTTTACCTGGCAAGCCCTCAATTCATTTTCTTACTAGCTTTCACTGCTTTAAAATTTTGAAGTAATAAAAACTCTGCTAAACACACACATTGAGGTTATGGACCTCTGCCATTTAAAATTATGTGAAGATTATGTTATTGAGTATGTGCATGTATCCCTTGATTTTAACTATTTACAAAAAGATTTTAACGAGCATTAAGAGGGCGGGCCCTGATTAAAAGCTTTTAATTATATAAATCTGTCTGAAAAAAAAAAAAAAAAATGGAAACTATATCGATGCAAGTTGATAAATTGGGCTCTGATAACTATGAGACATGGAAAGAAGATATAAAAAGTCTTGTTAATAGATAGAAATTGCTGGGATATTGTAACCGGCGAAGAAATTAGACCAAAAGAAACGGAAGTTAAAGAGTTGAGGGACTATAAAATAAGATACGGTAAAGCGTATAGTACCATATATTTAAATATATCCAGTGAATATAAGCCCCTCCTCGCCGGGACATATGATCCCAAGGAAGTTTGGGAAAAGCTAAAGAAACACTTTAAGCCCGAATCAAGAGCTCATTCTATCGCTTTGACCGATGAGTTCTTTTCATGCAGAATTAACGACAGTGAGGAAGTAGGATTATTTGGTGCTCGTTTAAAATTGATTGCAACGCAGTTGCGTGAAGCCGGTACACCGTTAGCAGATTGGTACCAATCCTTTCAATTAATTAGGTATTTACCCCCTGAGTACGCAGGGATTGTGCAGGCCATCTATAGATGGGATGATGATGAATTTAAGTTTGATAAAGTTCTAGCTGAGTTATTAGCTGAGGAAGCCAGGTTGAAACAAAGCTTAGGCAACCGTGCCGCTATTGATATGTCCAGTCAAGCCAAACATGAAAAACGTACCCCTCGTAAAGGAAACTTTAAACGTGAGACGAGGCGCTGCTATGGATGCGGGAAAACCGGACATTTAAAAATCAACTGCAGGCACCCTCCTCCCCAAAAGCAAAAAGGATCTTATCGCCCTAAAAATTTTATCATTGAAGCTTACTCTAACCAAGTAATTGAAAATGATCGTTCATGGGTTTTTGACACTGCCGTGAGTAATCATTTTTGTAACGAAAAAGAGCTATTTAAATATTTTACACCCATTAAGGGTAAGTCAATGTCTATCGCCATAAATGGTATTGAATATCCTGTCGAGGGGAAGGGAACCGTAGTTCTGAATTTCCAGAACGGAAAGATGAAACGTGTTCTGAGAAATGTTTTATACTCCCCTGAACTAAGACGCAATTTACTATCCAGCTCTATCCTCGATTCAGAAGGTCTTACCTTTAGAGGTGGTCAGGGTAAAGTTCATGCATTTCTGAAAAATAATCGAAAATTATTCACCGCCTATAAGGAGCAAGGACTGTATTTTTTGTATCCCAAGTATGATAAATTGAAGCGAAATTTTAAAAATACTCACGAGAAGAAACCAGAAGCAAATGTCTCCTCTCCCCCTAAATCGGAAGATCTAGAACTCTGGCACCAAAGGTTCTGTCATATTAATTATAAGTCCATAATTCAAACCACTAAATCAAACTGTGTCTTTGGCCTTCCTACTTTAAAAGCAAACCCCAAAATTTCATGCCATAATTGTAAAGTAGCTAAAACGAGACGTAAAAGTTTTAAAAGCATCCCTTCAATCTGCTCAATTAAACCCCTACAACTTTTACATATGGATGTCTGTGGTCCACTCCCCCACCAATCAATAGTTGGTCATCGTTTCTTTTTAACAATAACAGACGATTACTCCAGGAAGACTACCGTATATCCTATGAGAAAGAAAACCAAGGTATTTGAGTGTTTTAAGAAATTTCAAAGTAGGGCAGAAATATTTTTAAACACTAAAATGATTAACATTCGAACAGATAATGGAATGGAATTTTGTCACAACGAATTTAAAAAGTTTTTAGATGAAGAAGGGATTCACGCTGAAAGAACAAACGACTATACTCCCGAACAGAACGGAGTCAGCGAGAGGTACAATTACACTGCACTAGATGCTGTAAAAGCTATGCTAAGCTCAAGCGGATTAAGTAACAGCTTTTGGTCAGAAGCACTACTTTGTTTTACCTACGTTTGGAACCAAACTTGCCACGCTAATCAAGTAAGAGTGCCTTTTGAACTTTTTAATGGCCGTAAACCTTCCATTAAACATTTAAGAATCTTTGGTTCGAAAGTTTACGTGGGAGTACCTCGTCAATTAAGAAATAAACTTGACATGAGAGCAAAACAGGGCACTATGGTTGGTTATGCGATGCAAAGTCGTGGATATAGAATTTGGATCCCTGGCGATAGGAAAGTAATCGAGACTTCTAACGTCAGATTTGAAGAGGAAATACAAAAACATGAAAGCAATGGAGTCGTACTGGACCCTGTAAATTCACCCAACGAGGATTCGGGAGATAATGAATGTAAAGACGAAGCACAGGAAAAGGATTTTATTTTTGCCAAAAAGGAAGAAATGTGTTTCGTTAAGCCGAGTACATCTAAGGAAGGGGAAAGTGACGAATCCGAAGGGGAGAGGGAATCCTATAGAAACGTAAAAACGCAGCTTAAAACAGTAAACTGGGTTAGAAGAGCAGTTCCAAGAAAAGACAAGTCCCGAACCGATATCTATTACGGAATTGAGGGCAGTAATGTCAGGTTAAGATCTCATAATGATGTAAAAAACTACTGCAATAAACACGGGATTAAATATGAGCCAGAAATGTTTTGTTTTAAAGGTAAAAATACATACTCGGGCATTGTACAAGATGAAGCTAATATTTCAGATTCCTGACTAGAAGAAATTCAAATACCAAATAATTTTTTCCAGGCAATTAAATCTCCCGAGGCCGAGAAGTGGATGCAAGCTATGAACGACGAGCTAGATATAATGAATGAAAGAAAAGTATGGGACTTAGTTCCGAAACCTGAAAATGCGAAAATCATCGGAAACCAATGGGTGTATACAGTAAAAAGAGACGCTACTGGGAAAATCGTACGGTTTAAATCAAGAGTCGTTGCCCAGGGTTTTGGGCAAAGAAGAGGGGAAACTTACGATCAAGTCTTTAGTCCTGTTGTTAATTTCACTGTAATTCGTTTCTTTTTCTCATTACTAGTAGGTCACTATAAATGGAACCACTCTCAAGCTGGCGTAACCTCCGCGTACCTGTACGCTCCGATTGAAGAGGAAATTTATATGTTCCAACCTCAAGGTTTCAAAGAAGAAAGTAAGAAAGATTTTGTATGTAAACTAAATAAAGCCTTATATGGTTTGAAGCAGAGGGGCAGAGAATGGTTTAATGAGTTTCACAGAATTTTAAATGAATTACATTTTTTCAAGCTTGAGTGGACTAACTGCGTTTATGTTTACAACAATCTAGTAGTGTTACTTCTATACGTAGACGACATTGTACTCCTAGCTAAACCAGAAAAAGAAATAAACCACGTATTCAATTTATTAGAAGGAAAAATCAATCTTAAGAAGTTGGGGAAAACAAGAAAACTATTAGGCGTTCAGTTTGAAGAAAATGAAAATGGCTTATTTATACATCAAGAGGAATACATAAACAAAATTTACAACCGCTTTAAAAGTTTTAATATACCCATTTCATCTCTTCCAATCGCTCCGGGTATCGTAATGTCAAAAATGGACTGTCCAACTAACGCCGCAGAAGTTAAAGAAATGGAAAAATTTCCCTATCACAACATCTTAGGATGTTTGTTGTTCCTTGCAAGCAGAACCCGTCCAGATATTTCATACGCTGTAAATGTTTTATCACAATTTCAATCTAATCCCGGATATAATCATTTCAATCAATTGATAAAATTACTTGGCTACGTTAAATCTACCTCACACCTCAAATTAAAATTATCTAATATAAATCAAATCTCCATAAATTGCTACTCAGATGCTGATTTTGCTTCAAACAGAGATGACCGAGTGTCACTGGGAGGATATACTTTAATGCTGGATCAAACCCCCATATCATGGCGTACGTCTAAACAGAAGTGTGTCGCTCTATCTTCGATGGAATCTGAATTTATCGCCCTGACAGAAGCCTCTAAAGAGTTGCTGTGGATACAAAGAATTTGATGAGCTAATAAATTTAAAACTACTTCCGAAAGACCTGGATAAAGTTACACTTTTTTGCGACAATACTGCCGCCATAGATTTCAGCAACTCACCAATTGAAAATAGCCGGACGAAGCACATACATGTAAAGTATAACTTTTTAAGAAGCCTAGTTATAGATAAATTGTTTACCTTAAAATATATAAATACGAAGAATAACCCAGCAGATATTTTTACAAAACCTCTTCCAAAGACTGGACTTACAACATTCAACGAGAGACTTGTTTTGTTCAGTATCAAAGCCCTACTCCCTCTAAAGGGAACCTAGGCAAAATTTTTGAAAAGTCGCTTTAGACTTTCTTTTTGAAAAAAAAATTTTCAAAGTCCTACTCCCGCTAAAGGGAATCTAGGCAAGTTTTTCTGAAAAGTCGCTTTTGACTTTCTCCTTTTGAACATAACTTTTTCCTTTTGTCAAGTTGAAGACTTTCCTTTTTATGAAATAAAAGGGGGAAAGGAAAATTTTCTTGATCTTTCTGAAAAGAAGAAAAAAAAAAAAAAAAAAAAAAAGAAACGAAGAAAAAAAAAAAAGCCTTGGTCAAGAGGATTTGTTCCTTTAACGGTGACTCGTCACCATCCTTTTTTCATTGTTTGTTTCTTTACTTGTTACTGGCGACTTGCCGCGGAGCTATTTTCTTTCTTTCTTTTCACGTCACAGGTCCGCAGTAATTAGTGACGTCGTTGTAATGTACAAATGTAAGGAGTAAAGTTCCCCACGGAGTATACTGTTCTGGGGGTCAAGACCCTTTTTCGCCCATTTGAGCAGCCTCAGTTACGTCTCGTGAGGTGACATTGTAATTTTCCAGAGAATGTGGTGAAGGTGGATTGTTCTTAGACAGTATATTTTCGTCATTCGTCACAGGAGATGTTATCTTTTAATTTTGTGAGTCCCAGTATGTTGAATGGAAGCTCCTATATGCCCACCTTGCTCTGTGAATGTAAATGACTCAAACAAACTTTTCTATTTTTATCTCTTTTCTTAAGAGTTTTTTTTTTTTTTTTTTTGAGGTGCACCTCACCCCTAAAGAAAAAAAAAAAGAAAAAGAAAATACAAGCTTGTTGTTTTTCATTGTAAAGTGAATGCAAATGTGTTTAATTGCATTATGTGAATCTTTTGAAAAGTGTTTTTTTACTAACTTTTTTTTTTTGATTGGCCAGTTGTACTTTATAGTGTAACTATGCATATTTTTTACTAACCCTCTGTGCTTTATCATCTGTGTTCATCGCTATTTGAATAATGTGTCTTTTGTTCTTTTCAGAGGGAAAAGTACTTGCTCTCTTTTGAAAAAAATTTTTTTTTTTTACTTGTTTGTAGCAGTTTCTTTTACCATGTCATGGAAGGCGGGCCATTGTTAGGAAAAGTAACTGTAAACCTTACCTTAAAGGTTCCATGACATGTGGTTGTGATTTTTCTTTATTATAACTGAATGCTGTATAACTTAACTTTAATTATTTGCCTTAAATCTAAAGGCACATATAGCTCTTAATTTTTCTTAATTAAAGTTCGTACTTAACACTATTCTAATATTAACGCTTCAAACAAGCACCTAATTGCTGCAAAACGTTTTGCTTAATGTGTTTCTGTGTTTGGCCGCTAGAGGCGCTGTACTCCTGGAGATTTGCCGCGGAGCTATTTTCTTTTTTTCTTTTCACGTCACAGGTCCGCAGTAATTAGTGACGTCGCTGCCTGGCCGACAGTATAAAAGTTCGCTGTTCGCCGCAATCGACAGAGGAGAGAGGAGAGGCGAAAAGGGTGATGAGACAAGATGTGTGTGGAACGAAGCTCGTGGCCAGCCGTGTGAGATGCTCTGAGCTGAGTCAAGTGATTAACCTGGAACCTTCCTGCCGCCGCTTTCAATAAAGCCTTTTGATACCCTGCAAGTTTATTTCAAGACGATGCTGTTCGACCCGGTACCATAGGCTGGTTTGTTATCCAGAACGTCAGACGACACATGGATGCTGTACTACATCAAATATCTGTTTTTTACTTTGTTCATCCCCATCTGTATACAAGCTTCACACCTCATTACTAAAATAAAAGAACTATCAAGGAAAACGCTTTTGTCATCTTTTACCTGGCAAGCCCTCAATTCATTTTCTTACTAGCTTTCACTGCTTTAAAATTTTGAAGTATAAAAACTCTGCTAAACACAGACAATTTTGACTCTTTGTTAATTTTTTGCCACGCTTGCAAACTTTGCTTTTCTTATCTGCATTTATTGTGTAGTGTTGACTCTAGATTGATTTTGCAGGGCCCAGTGCCCAGCGGCCCTATTTTTCTTCTTTCTGCACCCTCCTGCTTTTACATTTTTATTATTATTAGTCATTAATCACGACTTTTTATTTCCTACATACCATTTGCGGCCCATCACGAAAATACGTTAATTAAAACGGCCCCTTCACAGAAATACCATTGAGTACAATCAACTCCATCATAAAAAATAGGTTCGATTGAAAGCGGCCCTTTCTCGAAAACCGTCTATGAAATCGGATCTTTCCCACAAATGCCGTTTTCAAATATTCTATTCTTTCAGTATCTCTCTCTCGTAAGTATTCCATATAATTCTATTCGTATCGAAATACTGTTGCTGCCTTTTTCATTTGCGCGAGCCGAGTAACCCGAAAAGTGGCCTCTAGTATGTTTTGTGTTTGCTGACTCAGAAGCCCGATCAGCCGGGTAGATTTGATAAATATGTAGGTGCGAATTAGCAAACAATCATTATTCCAGAGTTCGTCGATAGCTGTATATAGTTATTGCTCTTCTCGATGTTTTTAATAGTTTTGCACACTAGCAAGTTTTTTTTTAATTTCCCTCTAAACAATTTCCTCTTTTTAATCGGCTTTCTTAGTGCATATTATTCTTAATGTGTAACAGTTATTTACTAACCACATATAATTACGGATGATACAGAAAGTATACCATAGCAAAACGACGTTTTGCGATTCGAAAATTCTGCGGAATTTGCTTGTTTGTTATGGCAAGCCTGACAAGGGATATCTCCTAAGGGAGGTGCCTTGGTTGGATGACTAAAGAGTTCTAACGTGTATTGACGTTACATCTGATGAAACCCAAAACTCCAGACTGACAGTTGTGCGGCCGCACTTCAGCCGTCTACCATGTTCAGTGGCTTTATCCACTCAAATCGATTTGAAAATCGTTCGATTTGCGACGTTTTGCGAATACAGCAATTGAAACACATTACGCTTTTGTGCAAAAAAAGAGCATAATAATGATCTTTTGCTTTAGCAGTGTAGCGCTAGGGTTATTGGCGCCCGGTGCGGTCCTTCAGTTTGCCGCCCCATTCATTCTAAGTTTCTGCATTCTGTCCCCATTTCGGTCTGTTAGATATCCACCATATTATTTTTAAGTGTCCTGCCGGCCACCATCTTTTTTTTTTTTTTTTTTAAATCTTGCTACCCGGGCACCCCCCCCTCTCTTACTACGCCTCAGTTTTAATGATATAAAAGTGGAGTAACTGCAGAATTTAGTAAATCAGACTATTGACAAGATTTGGTATTCTAACTATTCATATTATATATCTTCTGGTTTTTTTTTTTTTTTAATTTTTTTTAATTCTCAACATTTTAATGAATGAAGAAAAAAAATTAAAAGCAAAAGATAGCTAGTTCTGGGAAAGGATGTCTTAAGAAAACAAACTGTGTCATAAGTTAACAGCTAGGTTATTTATAAAACAAACTGTCATCAATTTAAGCTTATTTTCAGTTTTTAAAAACTGAAAAAAAAAATTGAAATAACTCTGGAAGGTTTTTTAATATATAATTTGTTTAAGCATTTCTGGCAACAGGATGTTAATTATTTTAAGCTGATTAAAAACATTTGATAGTTAAAATAAAATATTAATACTTTTTTCATTTTCAAAAGATTAAAGCATGGTTTAAGAAAGAAAATTTAGTGTTTTAAAGAGACCTTTTTAAGTATGTTACAAAAAATTAAAAATAAAGTTTTATGAAAAATAATTATTTAAAATATGTTAAACTTTATTTCATACCTTTGGACAATTCTGTGTGTTAAAAAATATTTATTTTATACCTGCTAAAAAACTTACATATAGTAATTATTTTTATTTGTTTTAAAGAATAATGCTTTTTAAAAATCTTATTCACTTTTCATGAATGAGCAAACATTAAATTAGAAGTGAAAGAGGAAACAAATATATTTCCATGATTTGATATGGTGTTGTACATTCCAATCATCGGATGCAATACAAAATTTGCATGACTATGTCATTTATTCTAGCAATCTTCTGTGTTCTGAATTCAATTTTCCCAATTTCTATAGTTATCAATTGATGGATAAGTTAAATTGTTTGATGTAATTCCAAATAATGTCAAATAGTAATAAAGGTATATATTCAGTAACTGCCCTTAAACTAAAATCTTGCATTATTGATTCATTTCTTACTAAGAAGCCTGCTTGAATATAAATTAAACTATACTTCACTTCAATTTTTCTTCCATTTCTTTTATCTTGTTTTGTGGCCCTCCACGTCCTTTTCAGCTTAGTAAGTGGCCCTCTCCCCAAAAATATTGTGCACCCATAGTTAAAATGTTTCATTTCCTCAAAAATGTAATTTACATCTTTAGAGTTTAGAAAAAAAGTCTTGAAATATTATGTACCCAGTTACTTTTGGAAACTGTTTAATCAAGATTTATTTCAGAAATTGGATATCTTGTTGAATATAAATAAGTTGTTTGTTAATCATTTTTTTATGATTTTGTGAGTTGAATATTTTTTTTTCTTAATATTTAGTAACTGTTATTCGACTATTATTTGTATAAATACTAATGGTAAATTATAAAATGTGAAATTTTTTTGCTATAAAGGCTACTATTTACGCAACTATTTTTTATACGTGGCAACTATTGAGGCTACTATTTTTTACTTGTGAGACAACTAAAGCAACTATTTTCAGCCAGCTATAGCTGTGGCAGCCCTGTATAGGAAATTTGACTTACACTCAAATACTTTTTTGGAAGGGTGTGCATTTCTGTTTGTACAATTTTGTACATTAACTTTATTTCTGTTATATAGATATATTTAAATTAAAATTTTTAAAATAGAAAAGATAAACCTTTTCAAAAAGATAGCCATATGTTTTGCTTTACTACATTTCTATTTGCACAATTTTGTACATTGAATGTATATGTATAACTTGATATATTTTAATGGTATGTCACTTAAGTTTCTATTACTTGTAATTTACTAAGTTAATAATTATTCAAAAGAATATGCAGTGAAAGTTTTCAGAAGCAAATCATTTATTTTTATTTGGGCAGTGTCAAGTTCCCTTTCTGATTTAAACTTTAATTTTGTTTGTCTATCGTTTGAAGTTTGGATTTCTATATGTGCGAATTTTCAAGTTCAGTACCAAAAATTTAAATTTTGCCCAACAAAACCTGCCCGGGTTGGGCTTTTTACAAAAAACCCGGGTTTTTTTTACAGCCCTGTATCATCAGTCACACCTAGAATCAACTGAAGTAAAAAAAGTCAAGTAAAGACAAAAAGAAAAAAAATTCTTTTACTTCAGTTATTTCCTGGGGTGAGCTTGTTTTTTATTTGTAAAAGTTTTTTTTTTTAATGTGGTAAAGTTTGTTTTTTAATTTAGGCCTTTATGTTTGAAACATCATTAAGCTTGAGGGTTACAGCATGGGGTGAAAAGACCTGTCAAAAACTTGATCCTGAGTATTACAAATGCTGGCAAGCCTTAAAGAAAAATTTTGACCCTAACTGGAAGCCTCAAAGTTATGATAGTAATTGGAGATCTCACTGGTAATATTTTGCTGTCTTCTTTATTGTGCCAGTAGCAGTGTACTAGCTACTTTACTCTTGTACTGTACTCTTTTACTAGCTAATACAAACTCTTTTTTTTACATGCTGTATACATTCCATGCAATGCTCTAGTTGGATGGAGGGGGGGGGGAGGAGTTATTATCCTGAAATTATGAATAACTAGGTAGGAATCCCTGCCCCCAGATTCCTAATGCTCACCAAACTTTAAGAATTCAGGGTTTCCACTGGCATTAAAAACCCCCTAAAATGTCCTTAAATTTTGTAGAAAACTAAAAAAAAAAATGACCCATTTCTCATCTAACAGCCCTTAACCCCTTGTCTGTGATGCCCGAACTCAGTTTGGGCAATACAAATGCACTAATTTTGTATTGTATTGTATGTATTGAGGCAAACATGCTCGAGGGGTATCTACCAAGGATATGGGAGCCCCAAATTTGGAATGCCCAACCTGAGTTAATTAACAAAATTAAACTGATTTTTTTTTTTTTCACTTTGGCACTTTTTGAAATATATTCCACAGGCAAGGGGTTAAAATTCTTTGTATAAATTTGTTTTGTTATTCTGCCGAGCTGAGTCTTCTGACTTAAAATATGTATTTTAAGTCAGCCATGTAAAATCAATCTAATGCAAATCCTTACCTTTTTTTAAATCACAGAATCAGTGAGATGCAATTTCTTAGGTTTGCATAAAAACTTTCAGATGCATTAAAAAATTGAGAAATTTATAAAAATAAATCAAAACACCTATTCTTGTTGTTTGTAATTGTATGGATGATATGAATAAAGAAATACTTAAGAGAAAATATTCATTTACCAAAAGAATGCAAAAAGATTAAAGTTGAGTTGCCAGTTGTGGAATATGGAGATCGGCAATAATTATATACATTTTTTAAGTGTAATTCAAAAATTGTTTTAAAAATAAAATGAGGAAAATAACCAAAATTGGAATTCTACAGATTTTCAGGCCTGAAATAGACACATCAACCCATTATCTCGTTCTGCTAAAACTTTCACTCCTAAAGTTTGTAAACATGGTTGCAAGAAACACATACCTAACCATCATTTGTCCTAGGAACGTGTTTAGATAGCGACCCTAACACCAAAAGGAAAAAAAGCATTCTGAACTCATCGGCTAATTAATCTTATACTTCTCTAGGGTAGCTGACTCAATAAACTTTTTTCCTGCCTAAGGCCAAAACACTGAGCTGAGCATGTGCCAAACAATGAGATTGGCCAGTGTTGAAACGTATTTTAAAAACAATTTTGAAAGGTGTCAAAAGTGTGGAAAAGGCAGAATTTTTCACAGGTTCCCCCATATATAATGTCATCCTTGACCACGAATGATGATTCTTTGCTCTCTGTAATTTCTGTAAGATTTTCTAGATCTGTTTAAAGCACTTACGAACAACATGTCTAAGTGGAAGAATTCAACCAAAAATGTGCTCCGAATATTATTCCCTTGCTCGAAACGCTGAATGTTTTGCATAATCCAAGCAATGCAACACTCATAATTTTTGGAAAATTTATTAAGTAATTTTGAAGTAAATTCATTTTATATGTAGTGTGTGTTTATAAGTTGACATTATAAATTTTGAGTGAATAACTAACTTACAGTCAATTAAAAATTAATTTTATTTATTAATTCTATTAATATTCCTATTTTACAATTGGGTTTGGGAGATGAAATCGGGTGATACACCCCTTTTGTATTTGAATAATGTTCTCCACATGTAAAAATCAGTCACTTATTAAAATTAATTTAGCTTGGAAGGAATATGATTTTATTACGTGGTGGGGGTGCTGTATATCTTAATCTTAATATTTAAGGTATAGAATAATTTATCTTTATTTATAATGTGATATTCAATATGAAATAATGCAAAATTTCTTAATTTAAAGTTTTTATTCAATAAAAGTTGTTAATTTAATTTTTTTGACAATTTTTGATGGTATATTTTTGAAGAGTAATGTAATGAAACAGTTTACCTTAAGAAATATTGAAGTTGCTTTAAGATTCTCTTGGGATCACTATGTGTTCCCAGCTCACTTCACTCGCTTAATCATACAACTTGCAAAGCAAATTTTTTATCATGGCATCAAGGGAGGATCCAGAAAAAAAAAAAATGCTCGAGGCACAGATTTTGTTGTTATTGTTCCTTTCCTCTTAAATGCATTTGAATTTACAAAATAAGCCAATCTTTTATAGTCTAAACTTAATTTGTCTGTTGGGGGGGGGGGAATCAATTGGATAGTTTATTTACAGGGTTATACAAAAGACTTTAACCCTCTGAGCGTCTTGGAAATGGGCAAATAATGTAAAGTTGTTTTCACTGTAAATATTTCATGCAGCTTTAAAATTATTTAAAAAATAAAATTTTGATAGGAAGATTTGTAATTATTAAAAAGTTTACTCCTAAAATATCCATAAGCTTTAATATCGAAATATATTTTATGATGCCTTGATCTTATAAATAATTGAAATTATAGATGCATTGCAGTGAAAACTGGAATGAAGTGAACGGGATTTTACGTCTCAGCCGCTTGGAGGGTTAAAAACATTAAAGTTTATATACAGCCATTGTTTTGCGTATGCTCAAAATTGCATCAACTGTTGCCAAACTTGATAATTCTGGGCAAAATATTGCTATATTTTTTTCGAAAAATAAGTTTCCAAAACTGACACAGCTTGGCAATATTTCTTATACTTGGTGAGAAATTGCCAAACCTTAATGTTATTATAAAGTATTGTATCTTACTTTCAAATACAAAAGAAGTGCATAAAAAATGTATATAATTCAATAGATGTACATGAAAGTCATAAATTGTGTCATCAGATTTATTATTATTTATTTTTTTAATGTATAATGCTTACAACCAAATTAGGATTTGATTCAGTATGTCAATCTTTATGATAGATAAATTATTAAATGTGTTTCATTTTATTGTGGCTAATTTATATTATTTCTTTTCAGCTCTGACATTGTGTGATAAACTGCCAGCAAATTATTTTGCAATGAGAGCACCCCTATATAAATAAGACAAAACAATGTTGAACTGTGTTTTTATATGTGTACTTGGTTTAATCCAAGAAAAGATTTTATCTTGTTATGTTCTTTTATTAAGGACTATTTGTACAAAATAAATTGTATTTTGATATGATATGCCTTTATTTTTTATATATTTCTTTTTAAACAATGAAATACACGTTGAAGTTGATTGTTAATTTTCAACAATGCAACAATATTGTTTTTGTATGTGCATAAAGACATCTATTTTTTGCTGGGTACTAATGTTTTTCATTGATTAAATTCAAAGCTTAAGATAATTTGTAATTCTCTAACTAAATTTAAATCAACAAATTATAAAATAATTTTTAGTAAAAAAACTTAGCTGAGCACTTTTATTCTGTAAAATTCTGTTATAAAATTAATTTTCACTAGAGTTGATATTAAACTCGACCTGTTTTAATTTATAATGTTTTTATATCTCTGGGTGTTCAAATTATCCACTATTACATAAAAAATTCCCAAGAAATACAGAGGGGGCTTGTTTCAGAGGTCAATGTGGACATGACTGTTTGTGAGACCACCTTTACAAAATTTGAATTTCGTTTACTTTATTGCATTTTTTACATTCATATTATCTTCATTGATTTATTTTAATGTGAAAATTTGCCTTTTGCTTGTTAATAAGAATAATTAGAGTTTGAAATCCTTGGTTAGGCAAGTATTCAATAACTTTATTTAAATATGTGTTTTTTATTACAGTAGAACCTTAATTATCGAATTTTCCTTGTTCACTGAGGTACTAAACTCGATTGTGCTTTAACCAGTGTGCCATCAAATTGTAATTGATGCAGAACTTGCATACAAATTTGAACCTGTCAAAACATATTCGATAATGACAAGACGAATTTGATTTTTAATTACAAATGTAATACAGTTGAATTCCATTTTAATGAATTGCATGTTACCAGAGAAATCATTTCACTCTAATGAAATTTCTCTATACCAGTATTGCATCTCCATGTTGCAATTTGATTTCAGTATTAAGTCTATGCTATAGCGAGATTTTCGCTGTAATGGACTTTGCTATAATGGAATTCGACTGCATATCTTTTGTTAAAATATGTATTACTAAATATTATTATACATTAATTTGTCAAAAAATACATAAGTTAATAATGATTGTTAGTGTTATTCAAGATATGCTTGGTTAACCCTTCGAGGCGTAACCCTTTCCCTATGCTGAAAAAAGGGCAGCCGTTGCCATTGCTCGACTTAACTACCAGCAAGATGGCGGATGATCGAAACGTTTATCGCGTGCCAAAGATCTAGAGACCCTTTTTTTTTTTTTTTTTGTCAAAAAAAGGGTCTCTAGATCTGTGGCACGCGATAAACGTTTCGATCATCCGCCATCTTGCTGGTAGTTAAGTCGAGCGATGGTAACGGCTGCCCTTTTTTCAGCATTGGGCAATCTATCCAGCCGTTCTCGCATTCTTCCATTTTTCAGCAGATGTCAGTGCTGTTAAAAATAATCGTGACCATTTTTTTTACGGGAAATGACACACTAAAAGTAAAGGATTCTCGTGGAGCTATGTCACCCGCAACTATTTTTTTAGAAATCAAATCTATTCTTCGTGACTGGCAACGGTCAAAACATCAGAGTTTGGTGATCCCAGAGCGGGAACACTGCTCGTTAAAGGGTTAACCACCTTGGATAATTGGGGTTCTACTGTACTCTTATTTTTAAACACTGTTCTTTACATATCACAGCAAACATTCCATTCAATGCTTTCAATGCTAACTGCTATCTTCCATTCTCTTTTGGATATGAGATATCAGCCTTAAACAGTAAAACTCTTTATAACTAGAGGGTAGTTTAGAAAGTGATGATAAGGCTTTATCAACAGAAGCAAAAGCTTGCTGAGCTGGCAGAAGATCTTTGTTTCCATAGGGATCTTTTTTATCATAGAAAATTTCATCCAGCTCTTTCCAGAACACATTCACAGCTATACCAAAATCCAGGTACTTCATGTTGTGAAACCAGAATGCTAAAAACATATAAACACATAATTAGGATGCAAGAAAACAGCATTAAATATACATTAACTACTACTTTAGAAAGTTGCAGAATAAATTTCATGTATACAACAGGGTTCATGATTGAAGTTTCCCTATTCAGAGTGGTGTACAGCCAAACCACTGGTCAGAATGCTAGCAGATTTGCGGAAAACCTGTGAGGCAACTGGAGAAAGATTTCCGCAGTGGGGGGGAAAAAAAAAAATATATATATATACACCAGATAGCATGTCACAATGTTTGAATGAGAACAGACAAATACAGAAAATAACACATCAATCCCGTTGCTTAAAATTTTCCATATCCCCATAGCTGTCATTGGACCTTTTTAAGGCCTAATTTCAGCATAAAGCCAGCAGTGTACAATTACTGTTTTGGTAAAACGGTTTTGTAAGTAATGCACAATCTTGCTCTGCGTGTTCAACTATTTTTAAGCTGGAAGGACAATGAAGGGGTTGTGGATCTGATGTTTTATACCTCTGCATGGCAGGAGGATTCCCGTATCAGTAACTATAGGTTCTCAGTTCATTTGTTGCCCATTTCATCAGCCATTTTACTCCAAAATTAATCAGGGAGTAACCAAATTTTTCTTCTTTTTAAACAAGACATACCTTGACTGGGTTGAGGCTGTGTCTGTGGTGTGTGATACCAAATATAACCCGCACACACCAGGTGACACCACTGCATACTCTGAATAGAAAATTTTACTAATTAATACTATTTTTACATCTATTTTTCAAAAGATAGTTCATAGCATAAATTATCAATTTCTTTCAGTTAAAGTACATTTATTTTTAATTTGCTACTTTTAAATAATTTGAGTTATTCCAGAAACAAGATTAAGTATTCTAAGTAATAACAACGCAAAGCTATTGCAGTAATTTATTATATCAAATTTTGTTATAGACAAATTCCAATGTGTTAAAGGGTTATTTTGAAGGACTTAAATTTTGTAAAATGATTTGCAATTTTAAAAACTGATACCGTACAATCTTGTAAATGTGATACCCTACAAGACCATCCATTAAAACTAATTATTGAATCAATTCTTAGGATCATAGGATGGCAATTACTATATAATTGACACTGTAATAAATCTAATGAAATACTTATGCTAAAGCTCATTTATTTGGTATTTAAATTTTTTTTTTTTTTTGCACTAATCTATTACCCTCTCCTAACACAGAAAAAAAGGCACTAATACATACCTGGTATATATAGTACATTGCCAGGAGTCAAGCAGCATTTATACTGAGTAGCTTTTTTAAAATTTGGATGTTTATTTAAATCAGGGTGTTCAACATCTATGACTTCAGATTTATCCCCTATATATAAATATTTTTAAAATTATTACATTGTAAGACATATGCAAAAATTCAGGTTTAAACATATGTAGGGCTTCTCTTAGCAGCAAAAGAAGACAATTTATTTGTTATAAATTATAAGACAGTAAAAAGCAAACTAAAAGATGTCTTAAGAACTTCTATAAAGAGTTTTAAATGGAAATAGTTCTTTATCCCATGAAAAATTATCTGATGAATTATAATTTTATTCAATAGAAACTTACTTTTAGTGGGGAAATCTTTACAATTCCTTTAAAGGAGAGTGTCCCATGAGTGAAACTTAAAACAGCTTTAACTGAATTTAAGTTATCTTACAACTAAACTGTTTTTAAAATCATCTTTAGCATTAAACATAGAACATGTTTTATTCAAGAAAATCGGTATTTGATTATTTACACTCCCCCCCCCCCCCCCCAAAAAAAAAAAAGAATTGCGCATATAATATTAAATATCCTGTATTAGCTTCAAAACTATTTTCAAAAACTGCATCAATCAATATTAAAAAGGATCCCTGAAATTTTGCAAAAAATTATAATCATTTTGGAAGACAAATAATAAATTCACAGAGTTTTGAATAAACTTCCTCTGGAGTAGTACTAAAATAAGTTTGATTTGGATAGTCTTTTAAGAAGTATGCACTTTTATTATTATTATTATTTGATATTTTAAGAATTAATTTACACTCAATGATGATAGAAAATTTTACTTACGTTCAAACACTTTTTAAAGCGGCATGCATTACTAAAAAATGAACTTGCAATATTTAATACAATATAAAAATAGAGTAAACGGATGAGATTCTTCAGACTTTTGTCTAATTTTCAGACTTTTTCAATATTTCATAAAAATTCCGTTTTTTTTTTCAAAAAATTTCTGAATTTTTATTTTTTTTATTAAGGCAACATTGTATATAAGTAGGATAGATTTAATATCAGTAGCAATTACAATATTTATTGAACTTGAAATTCAAAAGTATTATTGCTCAAATGTTTCTCACATTCTTTCAGACTTTTCCTTTGTTATCAATCTCATCTCTGAGTAAATCACACTAATACAGGGTTTATATAGATTATCAGATACTTTTAGCAGTTTTTAAAAAATATATAAGAAAAATATGACAACTACATGAAACCTGCATATGTTTATGTTGTTTTATATCCATATTAAGCACAAATTTTAATAAATCACTTTTACAGAGTTTCTATATTTAAAAAAAAAAAAAAAATGCCCTTAGTTCATACATGTAACTAAGGGTTAACCCCTACGCATTTTTAATAAAGCTTTTTTTTTTTTTTTTTTTTTTTTTTTTTTTAAGAACAGATTAGGAAAACTTTTTGTATTGCTTTTAAAATTCTTTTAAAGAGGTACTGTACAAGCTTTATAATCAGTTTGATAAAGTTCTAGTAATAATACAGATCATAATCAACACTGTTATATGCACAGATTAATTTGTCAGGCTATTCATTTTAATTTCTCATGCATTTTATCAATGTTTTGAAGTAAACAATAAACCTTGAAAATGAGTTTATCCTCTTTTACTATAGCATAAAATACTCAATATTTCTCTGGAGTAGCACAGAAACAATCATGCTTTAAATTGTCTTTAAACATATGCATTTACTTTTTATTATTTTAAAAAACAACAAAAAATATTTTTTGATAATATACACTTATTAATTTTGATCTTTAGCAGTTGTAGCATTCAGAAATATACACTGCTCAAAACAATTGAAGGATATTGAGTTTATGGGGGGATCTTGCGGCTGGGGAATTGTTTAGATGATTGATTTATAATTGACAGACATGGTAGTTATATGAGAGAGAGAGAAAAAAATACACATGCTTAGCAGAAAATAATGCATTTTATTAAGCATTTGGGTACAAAAAGGGGAAAAAACAACAACAAAAAAAAAAAAAAAAAAATTGTGCATGTGAGAAAAAACGACTAAATAAAAAAAAAGGTTTTTCCTTGAAAGAAAATGTTTTTAATAGGGGGTATGATTTCCCGGACTGCCAACAATGTTGAGCTCCTTTGAAGCATGGAGTCAATGAGGCTATTAATGAGGAGATGGGGTATTCTATTCCACTCCTCCAGAAGGCCTATTTCCAGCTCTCAGAGAGTATGTGGGGGTAGTAGGCAGGCAGCTAGCAACTCATCTCCCTAGATTGTCCCAAACATTCTCTCTTGGGTACATGACTGGAGAATATGCTGGCCATTCCAGTCGTACGATTCCTTCCTCAAAAAGGAAGTCATCTACCACTCGTGCCTGATGTGGCTTGCAGTTGTTGTCCATTAGCATGAAATTAACTCCAATTGCTGCAGCATAAGGACAAAAGGTTAAGAATCTCATCCCTATATCACCGATCCGTCAGAGCTCCATTCCGAATGATATGGAGATCGGTGTGCCCATCAATGGAGGTACCAGCATACACCATCACTCCCCCACTGCCAAATCTGTCATTGTTCAGCACGAACGCAGGGGGTGTTTCTAGTGCCATGCTCCCTCCAGATGAAAATATGCCTATTATTACTATGAACAGAAAAGCGGGACTGGTCAGAGAAAAGAATATTTCACCATTTGTTTCTCGCCCAGTTGACATGCTGAGTTGCCTATTCCCTGCAGGCCCTACGATGCCTTCCAATTAACCTAACACATACCATTGATAGGTGAGCATATAGACCTGCAGTGTGGAGTTGGTTTCGGACAGTTTGAGTTGAAACTCTTGTGCCAGTAGCCGAATGAAGTTGTTGTTGAAGAAGAGTGGCATTCATATTGCGGTGTCTCCGAGCTGTCAACATTAAATATCAATCTTCATTGGGCATTGTTGCAAATCTACGTTCTTGCCCTAGTCTTTCTTGCATTTCCAGTCTCTATGAAACGGTTCCAGATCCTATTATCACACTTTGTGTGACTCCAATGGCTTCTGCTACTTCGACTTGTGTTTGGCCCCCCCTCTAACCGACCAACAACTCTTCAAGCTTCTGATTCTGTTAAAATGCTTCACTGAGACATTGCACTCATCAAAACAAAGCACTTACGGAATGCCGATCATTCTTTTCCACTTTATCTTTTATTAAGTTGAAGGCCAAATTTCATTCCCAGCCACTAAAGCATTGCTTTTTATGCCAAACTAAAAATTTGCATATTCCCAAGTTTGAAAATGGGAAAAATTTGCATTTTTGACTGTCTTCCATTTTCTGCAAAAAAAAAAAAAATATATATATATATATATATATATATATACTTCTATTTTACAAAAAACTTGCAATATCCTTTAATTGTTTTAAGCAGTATAAAATAAGGTTATCTTCAGTTACATTAATGTTTTCTTTTTACAATTGTGGAAAAGAGAGGAAAAAAAAAACTTAAAACCATACCATTAAGGTACAAATTCAGAGCATCAGATGGAGGAAAAAGAACTGCCTGCTTCTGACCAGTTACTTGAACCAAGGCATTATCCATTACCTGCAAGCAAAGCTTATTAGTAATGTCAGTGATTTTTTTCTTGTACATTAAAATAATTATTTTACAAAATAATAAAGCATCTAGTTCATGATGTAGTACTAATCTTTTAAAGTTAATATGTGAGTATCCTGGGATATAACAAGAATACTTAAAAAATCAGTTATTAAAAGTTACAATTAATAAAAAAAATTATAAGTAACACACTTATATAAAAATATGTGCATTATTACAAACGTTTCCAGCGGTACAGAAGTTTCACCCAGTTTAAGCTGTAAAAAAAATTAGGTCCACTCAAGCAAGAATTTTTTCATATGTACATTATTTACAAAGTTCTTTATTAATTTTATCATGCCTTATCTTATTACAGCCTAATTTATGTGAATGAGAAAACACCATGATCAAAAGAGAAAATCATAGAAATATTTATGGAAACATATAACTTTGTAATCTTTTTATCAATATTTACTACAAATAAAATCTAATTCAGTCACATGATGATATATTTAGCTTATTTTATTTTATATCAGAAGAAGGGAAGCTCACCACTCAAAAATTGTAGACTTTTTTTTTTTTTTTCCATAAGAAATTGGAAAAATTCTACTAGGCACACCACCTGACAATTGAAGACAACTATGTAATTGTCTCGTAACACGTTGAGTATGGCTCCAAAATTCCTGACCTTTCCATTTAACCTGCAATGAGTGAGTACTCAAGCTATATTTGAGATAAAAAAATTAATAGATGTACTACTTTGTTTCAATTGTTCGTTTTTGAGGAACTGAAGCTGCCAAACAAAAAGTTGACTGCCAGTGCTCAAAAAAGTTCATTTAACAGATTTTTCAGAGTTATATGAATTAGATCTTGATCTGTTGAATTCCATTATACTGTGATTTTTTTTTTTTTTTTTTTTAAACTGTACAACACATTCCATTTTTTCCTTGTTGATAATAGATTTAGTTTTTTGAATTGCAACTAAAATATAGACAGTTTTACTTTTTCATGATACACATTATTTATTAAAATTATTTTAGAACTAAATTAAATGAATAAAATACTGCAAACATTAGCCATACATCATAATGGGTCCATATGGTCACACCTTCTGATGCTAACCTTAAGACACTTGAGAATACTTTCTCTTTAGGAATAATGGAAGGAAATTTGAAATCTTTTGCCAGTTCAGGAAACTGTTCTTCAATATTTGCCACATCTTTTCTCACATTCTTTCCAACAGAGCGAAGGTAGTAATATTCTTTCTGTTAAAAAAGGAAGGTATATGATTCTATATGAATGTTGATATAAATATATTTAGAAAATCATGCAGTAGAAAAGTTTGTTTGTTTTTTTTTTTTGGGGGGGGGGGGAGATAATTACTAAGTTTAATTTGTTGAAGATTTGGTTATGACATACTAGGAGTGGCCATAATGTAACTCACGAGCTACACATGGCTCTTGTAAGCAAGTAATACAGCTCTTTTGCAAAAAAATAATGAGACATGATACATTACAATTACTCAATGTCCAAAAGTAATTAATTCATTTAATTTCATCTAAGTTAAGGAACACAACAATATTACTCAAAAATGAACTTCAGAAAAGAAATGAGTAATCATTCCATCAAACAAATTTGAAAACAATTCTTACTAAAATATAGATTTGCCAGTGGATGCTTCAGGAATGCTGTCTGTCTTAGCCATTAATTGCTGAAAGTTTGGTTTTGAAAGTGAAGTTCTCACAAGCTGAATGAAATGCTGATTAGTTAAAACAGACATGCTTGATGCTCATTTTTAATAACCTTAATTGCTGAAGATAAAGACTTAAAATAATTTGAAGTATGGAAAGCAGATAGTCAGCATGGCACCCTGTGTGATTTTAGAATATCTTGTTCAGAAACCTGTATACAAAACTCAGTAGAACAATTGTTTTGTTTATCCATTTTAATCTTAAAGTATTTTTAAATTAATATTAGACTTTGACATTGTATTGAAAAATAACTCAAGATCAACAATATTTTTGTTCAGAATATATAATTTTTATAAAAATAAGTAAGGTAAAATTGTATTATGCACTATATGGTTTATTTTTCTTTTATTAAAATAAGAGAGCTCCGGTGGCTCTAGAACACATAAAATCAATCACTTGTGGCTTTTTGACAAAGCAAGTTTGGCCGTCCCTGTGATATGTCTAGGCCCAGAGACAAATCTTTGAATTTCTAAGAAATATAAATGCTAGTTAAAAGAAAGCTCTGGATGCAAGCTTCTTTTAATATCGATTAAAATAGTTTACAGGTTTCTGTGATCTTTGATGAAATTTTTTCATTTTTTAAGCTTCTCTTAACATTAAAAAAAAAAAATTAAATTTTTTTTTCCATGAGGGGGGATGGTTATCTGTCTTCTGTTAAATCAGAGGTTCATAACCTTTTTTTGGACCACCCCCTCCTTTAGAAGGAAAAACCCAATGACCCCTACTCCATGATAGTTAACTTTATATTATGATGTGTTAAAACATTGTTACATATTATATGCACCTAATTTATCTGTTTATTTATCTTTTAAAAATCATAATGTAGAAATTAATGAAAAGACAACTAAATGTACAATAAGATTGTTTAACAGCATTTTGAAACTAAACACAAAAGAAATAAAATAGTAATAAGATATACACAAATCTTAATATATATATAAAATGCTAATGTTCGTTTGTAAAGACAGGGTTTTCTCTATCACCACCAACTCGAATTAACTTCCCGTTGGGGTGGTAAATATCCCTTGGTCTCACGGTGAAAGTAAGGGAGTTTGGTCGCGGTGGGTGAAAGTGGGTGGTTGTGGGTGGCGAAAATGTGAAAAAATATATATCTGTCCTTTTCCAACTCAAGAGAACTTCTGAATTTCAACTCCAATAAAATATTAAAATTTAATGTTTATCGTCTGTTGCCATATCAGCAGGAAAACTGAATCTCAAGCAATTATCGTCTGCGAACCAATTTACCTGAAACAAATTCAAGTTATTTTAACAAGTGAAAAAGAACAAAATATTTGAATATTCTAGAGTGTTCTGGTACTGGCAATTTCGATGTGTTATCTATATATATAAAAATGAATGTTTGTGGGTGTGTATGTGTGTATGACGTTGCAAAACTCCAAAACCGCTTGACCGATCACCGTGAAATTTGGTACACCTAAGTCTTTTGTCACGGAGAAGGTTTTTATGCTATCCATTTTACTCTAGCTTGCCGCTAGGTGGCGCTGCAGAACGTCGAAATCTATTCAACCGCTTGCTATGAAGATACCGTTCGACCTATCTTGACGAAAATTGGTACGTATGGATATTTGAACACGGAGAATATTGTTACGCAATCCATTTTGCTAAAACTTGCCGCTAGGTGGCACTGCAGAGCCTCGAATTCTATTCCGTTCAACCGCTTGCTATGAAAGTTCCATTCAACCAATTTTGATGCAAATTGCCATTTATGGATATTTGAACACGGAGAAGGGTTTTATGCTATCTATTTTCCTCTAGCTTGCCTCTAGGTGGTGCTGCAGAACATCGAATTGTATTCCGTTCGACCTCTTGCTCTGAAAGTAGAGTTCAACCAATTTTGATGAAAATTGGTAGACACGGATATTTGAAGACGTAGAATATTTTTACTTTATCCCTTCTACCATAACTTGCCGCTAGGTGGCGCTGCAGAACGTCGAATTCTATTCAACCGCTTCCTAAGAAAATACCATTCAACCAATTGTGATAAGAATTGCCGTTTACGGATATTTGAGCACGGAGAATATTGTTACGCAATCCATTTTGCTACAACTTGCCGCTAGGTGGCGCTTCAGAGTGTCGAATTCTATTCCGTTGGACCGCTTGCTATGAAAATACCATTCAACCAATTTTGATGAAAATTGCCATTTAAGGATATTTGAACACGGAGAAGGTTTTTATGCTATCCATTTTCCTCCAGCTTGCCGCTAGATGGCGCTGCAGAACGTCGAATTCTATTCCGTTCGACCTTTTCATATGCAAGTACCGTTCAACTAATTTTGATGAAAATTGGTACACACGGATATTTGAAGACGTAGAATATTTTTACGTTATCCCTTTGCCATAACTTGCCGCTAGATGATGCTGCAGAGCGTCGAATTATATTCCGTTCAACCCTCTTGCTATGAAAATAACGTTCAACCGATTTTGGCAAAAATTGGTATACGTATGGATATTTGAACACGGAAAATATTTTTACACTATCTGTTTTGCCATGACTTGCCGCTAGATGGCGCTGCAGTACATCGAATTCTATTTCGTTTGACCGCTTCCTATGCAAGTACCGTTCAACTAATTTTGATGAAAATTGGTACACACGGATATTTGAATACGTAGAATATTTTTACTTTATCAATTTTGCTGTAACTTGACGCTAGATGGCGCTGCAGAACGTCGATTTCTATTCCGTTCAACCGCTAGCTATGAAAATACTATTCAACCGATTTTGACGAAAATTGGTACACACGGATATTTGAAGAAGAAGAATATTTTTACACTATCTATTTTGCTGTAACTTGCCGCTAGATGGTGCTGCAGAACGCCGAATTCTATTTCATTTAAGCCCTTGTGAAAATACCGGTCAATCGATTTTGATGATAATTGGTACACATGGATATATGAACTTGGAGAATATTTTTACGCTATCCGTTTTGCTACAATTTGCCGCAAGATAGCGTTGCAGCGCATTGACTTCTATACCATTCAACCAATCGCCATAAAAATTTTGATGCTTATACATTTGAGCACGGAGAATATATTCTAACTATTCATTTAGCTTTTACTCACTACTAAATGGCACTGCGGTGCATTATTACTTTAACTCGGAATTAAATGGCAATGCAGAGCACCAACTTCATGACCGGACAATTGATCTCTATGAAAAATGATATAGATAGATACTTGAACACGGAGAATATTTTCGTGTTATCCATTTTGCTATAAATAGCTACTTTTGTGCTGTAGCACATCATTACTTTAACTCGCCAATAGATAGCACTCTGCAACGTATCAACTTCTTACTTTAATTCGTCTATTGATGCGGCTGCAGCATATAAAAGACTGTTCAACTGATCGCTATGAAAACTGGTATAGATAGATATTCGAACACGGAGAATATTTTGGCGTTATCCATTTTGATATAACTTGCCACTAGATGTTATTTCAAACCAATATCTTCAGGACCGTTCAACTAATCGGCATGGAAATTCGTAAATATAGATGTTTGAACGAAAAGAGGATTTTCTTAGCATCTGTTTAGCTATAACTCGCCTTTTTTACCGTTCAACCGTTTGCTATGAAAATACCGTTCAGCTGATTTATGAAAAATGGTACACACAGATATTTGAGCACGGAGAATACCTTTACGCTACCTATTTTGCTACGACTTGCCTCTAGATGCCGATGCAGCACACCAACTTCAAAGCCGTTCTACCGATCCCCTTAAAAATTGGTGTACATACACATTTGAGTAGAGAGAATATTTTTTTAGTATTCATTTGGCTGTACTCACAACTTGATGGCACTGCAGCCAGGGCCTGATTTCCGGAAGGGCATTCGGGGCAAGCGCCCGGCCCCCAAATTGTACTTTAAGTTTAAAAATTTGTAAATTTTTAAAAAGTTTTCGAAAGAGCTTTAATGAAGCTTTATGAGCCTAATGAAGCTTTATGAGCCTAATGAAGCTTTTGCCCGAGGCCTCCCAACTCGGCAAATCTGGCCCTGACTGCAGCCCTAGAGTTTAATAGTTTAACTCACCACTGGATAGCACTTCAACAATCAACTTCTTAATCGTTCAACTAACCGCTTTGAAAACTGGTATACATACACATTTGAACACGGAGAATATTTTCGCGTTATCCATTTTGCTTAACACTCGCCCTTTGATGGCGCTGTAGCGTATTATTACTTTAATTCGCCACTAGATGGCGCTGCAGCGTATCTTGACCGTTAAACTGTTTGCTATGAAAAATCGTACATATAGATATTTGAACATGAAAATATTTTGATGCTATCCATTTTGCAAAAACTTCGACAGTTGATGGCGCTGCGCCGAATCATCTTCTTCACCGTTTAAACGAAGGCCATGAAATTCTTTATGCATAATTATTGAATGCAGATAATATTTATGAGATGTCATAAATATTATCTGTATTTTGCTATATCTATTCATTATGATAATTAGTAATTACAACAAACCGTAATATAAATAAAAGAATCCATTCATTCCCGGACGAAGAACGGGGCATTCAGCTAGTTAATAATAAATAAATAAAATTAATTGGATGATTGAGGCTGAGAAGGTTTTAACAATTCATTAATGTTGAGTTTTAATTTTGCTAACATTAATTCACGGATCAAATCTTTCTCTATTTTGCACAGTGCATTATTACAAATAATGAACCTAATAGGAATTTTGAAACACCTGAGGGAAAAAATCATATATGGAATTCTTGCAATATTTATCTGAACAGGTAACACTTTGGCTCATTTCTCAAGAATTTTTTGAAAATTGCATAGGACACATTGGTTGATTATTAATGTTATTTTATGGTGCAGTTTGTGAAGAAGCATCATTTACTGAAATGCTGATTTTAAAGCAATTCAAAAGTCTTTTGACACTTATCACTTTTTAAAAAGAACATTTTTAAAAACTTCTGTAAAACTGCTTACAATCCAGGGTGGAGAAACTGGTAATATTTTAAGTTCAACAAAAATCTGAGTTATAATAGAATTGGAAAAGAATCCCTGAGAGTCATCTAGAAAATTTTTCAGCAAAACGATTCTATATTGTTTAACAAAATACAGTCAGACCTCGATATAAAGTCACCCCTGGGGACCTTGCTAATGTGGCCTTATAACCCATTCATCAGGGTTCGTACGCAGCCTTGAAAGTCCTTGAATTTTAAAATTTCGATTGCAAGGCCTTAAATTTTTTGGCTAGAAAAAAACCCTGATAAGAAAAATATTGAAATTGAGCTTCAAGAAAAGGAAAAATTACTAAGTAAATAGTTAAATATATCCAAAGTACCCCTTAGTCAAGAATATTTCAGTGTTGTATAACCAAGAATTTGTGTATTATTTACTTGCATACCAAACTAGTCAAGATAAAGAGTGTAAAAAAATCTGATGTTTTCAACATTTGAAAGATAAATTTGGTGAGTATGCATATATTTTCTTCCTTTCCCCCCCCAATGGATCATACTGTTATAGTTGCCTAACATTTAATATATTTTCTGGTGTAAATTTTTCTTTTTTTCAAAGAGTTCATTAAACATTGCCTAATTGTTTTGGAAGCCAAATATTAGAAGTACCACAAAAAATGCACACTAATTGATTATAAGAGTAATATTAATAAAAACCTTAAAATTTTGGAAGCATGTGAATATTTTTCATGTAAAACACTTAGGCGATATTTTACAGGACAGTTAACAGAATTGAACCAAAAATTTAAAAATCAAATTTTTCAGTTACTAAAAAGGACTACATTTCAACCTTAATGTAATTTCTACTATGAGATTGAATATTGTTGCCCCTCCGCAATGCAAAATCTGCATACTACTTACTGTAAAATACTTGCAACAAAATGCATAATATATATATATATATATATAGTTACTACTACAATATATAAGTTTATAAAAACTTTTATATAACTTTGGTGAGTAATAAGTCCTATTGTTGGGTGCCCCGGTTGCATATTGGGGCATAGCTTGAATTTCATACTTGAGAGTCTTGAAAGTCCCTGATTTTTTCCTCCTAACAGGTGTATGAACCCTGTCATTCATACACATTTGTAAATTACTAAGCATTACATAAATACAGCACAATTCTTTGTAAAATTTAATATATACACAATTTTTAGTTTATTAGGTTATAATCTTTTAATTGAGTTGAAACAATTAAAATTATTATACCCAGAAAGAAATTATTTTTGTTAGCACTACAGTGCTAACTAAATAAAATGTTGAAAGTTGCACAAGGTTTGTAATTTTTGATAATTGATCATGAAATTTGATGCCAAAAAATTAGTGTTCAAAACCGAACCAAGCTTAATAAATAAATAGGGATAGGAAAATAGGGACAGTGGATGGATTATGATACGTTTTTAATATATAGCATTTTAGTGCATATTTAAAATATGAAAGTGTTTCAGATTTTAATTTTTAATTCTTTAAATTTAAATTCAGAATGAAGTTGTATACAACAAATATGCACAAGAAAAGTTAAATGTTGCACACACTATTTTACTTAAAATAATCCATGATGCTGGGCAGTGATGATTTTAGTTTTGTTTTTTGTACAATGTTTGTACAAAGTTTTGTAGTCTCTAAAAATATTCTTCAGCTCCCTCACGGCCCTTAAAAAAGTGTCATAAGATATTTAATGCTTTGATCACTTCTGCTTGTGTCACTGCTTCCCTTTCTGTGTCAATGTCATTATCATTATTTTCTACCATGCTTTCTACTGCATTGAAATCTAAAATTTCCAAAACAATTTTGGAAATCGAATTTGGGAAAGACAAAAAATGTCAGACGCCATCCAAAGAAAGTCAGACAAAAGTAACTTTATTGGTAATTACAATATTTAGACCTGACCAAATATCCGATAGTTCATAACATAGAAGTCCTATCCAATGAGCCGGGACTTTAGAAAAGTGACCTTATATGCAGGTGACTTTATATCAAGGTTTGACTGTATGAAAAACCATTTTTTTTTCATAAAAAAATGTTTCGGTATTACAGAAGTTTTTAACTCAATTTCTTAAATAAAATTTACAATTTTTCTATGCCTTTTTAATATGTAACATTAAATTAGTGATAGATCTTAAATTTCTAATGATATACTATAGAAATTTTAAAGATAACTCGAAAGAATAAACTGTCATAATATGTAATGTTTTGGTGAAGAGCTTTAGCTTTTATCTAATAAATTAACATTGATATTAAAAACTTAAAAAAAAATAATTGAAATGAAGTACAAAGAAATAATTATTTTACCTTGGATATAAAATAATGGCCATCAGGATGCTCTTTTTTAGATGATCTGCTGATAAGTTCATTAAGTGGTAATGTTCTAGAAATAAAATTTAAAACAGAAATTCATAACACCATCTGAAAACAAACCAAAAAAGGGGAGAGGGTAATCCTATCGTATTAAGAGTGTATTCAGATAAACAATGATGAGACACACTGTTCCCAGCTGTTTTAAGCCATTTTCAAAAAGTACCCATAAAGCTTTTGAGAAAAATATCTTATCAATCCCTAATTAAGAAAAATCATATAATCTTGGAAAATAGAATAAATCAACAACTGAACACACACACATACATTTGATTGGACATATTAAAATATGATGTATATGTATAAAGTTTTAGTAGTTATAAGCAATGAGCAATGTGTTTAGATGAATAGAAAAATTGACTGGAGATAATTACAGAGGTGTGAAAATGATTAGAATAATCATGATTTTTTCAGTTTTTCTTGATTCATTTTGTATATACTTGCAATATTTCACGAAAAGTTATTCGTATCGTTAATCTAATCAACTTTCACCCTTATAGTATAGTTTTGGGGAGGTAATTTTGTTAAATGTTGCCATTTTTTTAAAAGAAAAATATTTGATCCAAAGTAATCAAATTTTTTGCATAGCATAAAGAATTTTCTACTTGCTGTGCTAGTATAATGCTAGTAAATGCAACATCACAAAGAAGAATGGTCTAAAAGAAAGACATCTAAATTTTCCACCATAACAACAAAACACAACATAATTGCCAAAAACTCATACAAAGTATGGCAAAACTATCGAATCTTTAATAAAAAACAAGGGGATACACACTAAATATTAAATATATCAATATATTTTATATAGTATATTACTTTTATAATGCAACAAGATTTTATTACAAAGTTCACAATTATTGTAATAATTTTCACACCTCTGAACATCAAGAAAAAATGTTAGAATTTTTACAGTTACTTTATACATATTATATCATATTAGTAAAATTAGACAAGTACTTGGGTGAAAGAGCTAAGTCTTTCCTAGAAAATCAGATTTTCTATGGGAAAAAGTAAGGGGTGACAACTGGTGGGAGCAGTCCCCATAGTAACACCCCCTCTCCTTTCAATTACAGCAATGAGGTGGCACTTATATTGTTGCTTATAATATTGTTACAAATTTCTGGGTCTTTCTTTAGAATACCACTTCTGACACCAATGTTGCAGAACACTCTGCTTAATTCTCGGGTTCGTCATTTAAAAGTCCAGTATATGTTGAAAGTTGGAATAAACAGTCCACTTGTCAGGATGGAACACAATTTTTTTTTTGCTTCTAGCACTTTGTCAAATAATCTGTTACACAAAATTCACAGGCACGAACAGCCTGTAACTTGTTATTAACAGTCCGCTTAGTACAGAAACTTTGACAGATGCTGTATTTCACACACAAAATAAAGCACTTCCACAGGCTAGAATTCAGTAGAAATACTCGAGAAAAATTGACATCTATTCCTCAGCGTAAAAAAATCAAGTATTCACAAACAGCATTCAAAAACAAGCGAAAGACTGCTTCAAAGTATGTGAAATAACTATGCACAGCTTCCCAGCAGCGCTCAGGTTTCTCAGCTTAAGCGACAAACTAGACTAAAACACTATGTTAAGCAATGGGGAAACCCAAAACTCCATATCTCCCATTCTAGTTAAAAGATTTTTACGAAACAAAATGCAAAATTCAATTATTTGATGCATAGAATACAAATTTTAAACAATATTTAACTGTTAAAGGGTAAAAAGAGCCAGAAATTTGTAACAATATGAACTAAAAATATCCATGGAAGTTCAGAGTGTCAGAATGTTTAGAGAGAAAATTGATTGAACACTACGTCAATATGGGCACTGGGAAGGGGGTGCATTTGCACCCCCCCCTGAATTTAAATGAATAAGATAATTAATGCAAAAAATATAAGTATGTGTGTATATTAGGGTGCTTCATATTAGACCCCCAAAAATCGTAACGTTTTTTTACTCTCAACTCATAAAGCAGATCTATTTCACTAGAAAACAGACCAGAATTAAAAAAAAAAAAAATTAAATTGATATTTAAGTGTTGCTACAGACTTCTGAAATTTGAAAAATGAAACAAAAACAATAATTAATGAGAATTTATTGCAATCAGAACACAGTTTTATGGATGAAAACACTAAATAACAATGTTCAAACCTCTTCTATTTCTAAGAAAGAAAAAAAAAAGTTATATAAAATTTTACGTCATTGACATTGGAGTTTTCCTGTCTATAATTCTCAACTAACAACAACAAGAACTACTTCTGCTACTAATCATTCGTGTGCAGTTTATTGTATTCTCCCATCAATGCAATACCCTGTTCAGGTATAACATTAACGACTCTCATGTTTTGTACAATTTGTTTAGCTGGCCTTTAGCTTTCTCTTACAATAACTCAGGATCTTTTTGAATGAATTTGCATGAAATGCTAGTCATATCGAAAAGTTTCATTGCAATTTTTGTAGTAAAAAAAACCTTCGATAGCTCTGTTTGTGATTGAATCATATCCCAAACATAAATTTACAGGACTGTTTCCGATCCTTCCTTCTTCATTGCTAAAATCATTTTACATTTTGTTTCAGTAGAAGCTCGTTTACCTTAAAATGCTAATGCAACAAGCTCTTTAGAAGTATACGACAGATGACCCTGCATATTTTTTACGTCGACTCTGGATAAAATTGAACTATGTCTTTCAAAATCTGCAGCTCATTTGCAGGTGCCATATGAGCCACTGGTGCTGTAAGTAATATTTTGTACTAACAAGTACAACAAATATGCAGATATTCGTAATGACCTTAGCTTTTTAAATCGTGATCGTAAGCTGGTGTTTAAACAAAAACATTTTCAATTTAAATACAGTTTTTGTCATCCAACGTGCATGGTGCATTTAAGCAAGAGGTCTTTAATTAAATGCTGCGTTCAGGAATCCCTCCTGAAAAGACGATGCTCAAACAAAGGAGCCCCTTATAATCGTCGAGGCTGATATTGCTGTAGCTGATTTTGACCAAAAGCAATTATAGCTGTCGCGGCAGTTTGAACACAACTCCAATTAGATGGTTTAGATATCACAGTTTTTGAAGACTTCTTATTTAATTTCTGTCCAACAGCTCTTAAATGTTTTGAAAATCAGGAATTCAAGACTGCTGGAAGTCCAATAGCTATAGTCCTGATACTACAACAGCATCAAGTATGTTTTCTGAGGATGTGATGCCGACAAGTGAACCAAATCAATTCCTTTTACATTTTCTGTTCCAAAAGAATATAGGCTCTATTTATTCATGTTGAATAAATAGAGCCTATATTCTTTGAATAAATAGAGCCTTTATTATATGTTGTACTGAAGCACAGACATCTTATTTTATAATGTATGGTCCACAATAAAATTATCATGAAAACAGCAGATGTCATGGTTTTTCACTTAGCTATCTAGAAGAGCTGGTTCCACTCTTTTTTCAGATACCAAGATTGGTAGGCAATCTACTATTTCATGTCCCGTTTCGTCCTCGAGCATCTTTTCAACTCAGTGCACAGTAAGTGTACTTTGAGGTTGAAAGTCAGCTTTTATAGACTCAGCAAGCTGCTTTTTAATATTCATTCTTTTGTTACGAATAGCTAACGTTATATTATGGCACAATACGCCCCAGATTTTGAGTGTAGAGGTCAAAACGATAGTTGTTTTTCGGTCACTCATATTAGCGACATCAAGACTAGTAGACTAAAATTGGAATCTAGGACTGTTTTCTGGCCTCGTTTCCATGGTGGTGAAAAATATTTGCTTGAAGCGGATTCTGGTTGAGGAGAATTATTACGACTTTAGGACGATTTTTAAAATGATTTTTTTTTCTGCAGTGGTAGGTGCTTAAAGTATTGGCACCTGCTTGATATAGAGGTGGTTAGAAGCAGAGAAGCAAGCAAGAGTTAGGAAGCGTGTAGACTCAAAAGTGCGTTACTGTGGTTACTTTTTAAACTGAGAAAGTCGGTAGCGACCTTTAAATATTAATTTTAAAAAATCCAAAATTCATAATGATTTCATATTTTAGTAGGTAGAATGATATTATGGGTTGACAGTTTAATAAAAGTAGAAGCTTGAAGTTTATGAATCACCCTAGTGTATATGTATATGAATATATATTTTTTGGTGCACCCCCGTCCCTTCCCGAATAAAATCCTGCTAGCGTCCTTGCAAGGCAATCTGTTGATGATCATTGTTTTGTTATTTCTTTGAGTTTACAAAATATAAAGTATTAATTTTCTATTGCATCCATCTAAATAACATTGATGTATACTTTTGAATTTCAGTAGCATACATATGCAAATGTAACTTTGCAAAATATACATAGAAGACAAAATTTTAGAGAGTATATTTGTTTTTTGTGTGTGACTCCCATTTTAATTTATCTTATGTGTGTGACTCCCATTTTAAATATTGTGTCTGTTTTGAGAGCTTGGTGTTGATTTGGTGAAAGTCTGAGACCACCGGTTGAAGATTTTCAAGCAGCTATGCAGTGACTTGCTGGTTCTACTGAAGTTTTTTTGGGGGAAAAATAAAAACCCCAGAAAGAGGATTTTTTGATGTCTGCCCAATGCGTTTTAGGAAGGAGAGAAGTCACATAGTAGATACAGGCATGAAAACAGCTGAAGAGCAAAGAAGAGGAAATACACGTGGACGTATTTTGAGGCAAAAATTGAAAAATTTACGTGCACGTATTTTCAGGCATACATAACAAGGTTGATAATGCAAAACTATGGAACAGGGAAATACTGCGTGAGCTTAAATTCAACCACTGCTAAATTACATGGTGTACTAAACAATTTCTACATCCAAGATCAAAACAAATCATAAGTCTCACATCCAAATTTCAGACTATTCTTTAGATATAAAAAAAAATAATTATTTTAAGACCTACCTCTTTTTTTTTTTTTTTTTTTTTTTTTTTTTTTTTAATTTTTGATCAGAAATGGAATGTAAAAGTATACATATGGCATTGGCATTTTCTAAAATAAGCATTCAAATAATAAAATAAAAGTGAAGTTTTCTTGGAAAAAGAATAATTCTTTAATAAATGTATAAATATTTTCTCAGGTAAAATTTTAGAATCTTTGCAGTCTTGTAGCACATCAGCACACAGAAGTGTAACTTCTGACAGGGGACATATGTTCTGCTCCTTCCTATATCTAGCTGCAAAATACCAACTCACAAGATTATGCTTTTTAAAATTAACTGTAAAAATAATTACAAAAGAAAAACCTGCACATGAGAATAAAACGAAATATCGATTCTCCTGATTTTAAAATTGAAGGGAAAATGATATAGAAATCAAAAAACATATTATGGGAAAACTAATACTTTTCTGAGTTGAGTTACTAAACTAACTGAACTAGTTGAGTTACTAAAATGCCTTACATTTTAATTTAACAATAGAATAACCTCCATTTTATGGAAGTAAACTAGGATCTTTTACATTAATTTCTTTTTTCTCGGGGGGTGCGGTCGCCCCCCCTTTAATCCGCTCTTGTTTCTTATTCAAAAAAAAATTAGTGTATTGATCTTGCTTTTTGATCGTTAGTTAGCGCGCAAGATCCAATGAAGCCGATACTAACAAATTTATTTCCGTAGAAAATACAGCACATAGATGCACTTCAAGTGACGGCACGTCAACATGCAGGGAGCATTTAAAATTTTTTCCCCCATTATGTCGTTTAAAACATCGACGTAGTTAAAGGTGCGGACAAACTTCGTGAAACCACTTTAGAAATATTTCAGTCCGATATACAGAAGAACCAAATTTTGAATGTGCTTAAAAAAAAATAATAATAATTTATGTAATATGGGGGAAAGCGAACCTTCACAAACCGAGGTACCGTGAGCCGACGCACAGTGGAGTATTCGTATCAAAATCCTGGCCAAAAGTCGAAAATTTTAAATTTGTTTAAAAACAGTAATATATATGTTTTTGGATAGCCTAGTAACTGATGCATCATGTAATGCATGTTTTTAGACCATAATTCATATCCAAAAGATGCAACACTCGGTTTAAAAGCAAGTTTCTTCATTTACGGCAAGAGATTTCAGCGTTTTCTATTACTTCGTCTTGCATTTTTTACGGGCTCTTTAAATTAATTTACTGGTTTGATACTTAGTATAATTGTAGTAAAATATATGTATTTTAATTATATGTATCTATTAGCTTGAAAAAATAATATGACTTTATTTTAAAAAATTGTAAACTTTTTTTTTCTAATTTTTTTTCAAAAATTCACATTTCAAAAAGCTTTTTGAAGGGGTGTCGCGGCTTGTCGCGCCCAATTTCAACTATAATCGTAATTATTACAGTATTGAGTGTCTATTCCAAGAAAAAAATGTTCCCCCAACATCCACCATTTTTATAAAAAAAATTATTTATATAGCGCCATTTTTATTTTTTCGATAATTTTTCGACGGGTGATCGCAAAAGCTATACAAACATACGCACTTGTATTTCTCATAAACTATAAATTATGTGCAGGTGTTTGGATAAAGGTATATAAAATTCATTTTAGTCAAGATTTAACATCAGTATTTTAAATTCAGTATGTAATTTCTTATTTTTCTGATGTAAATTTGCTATAAGAAGAAAATTTCTACATATTCCAAAATTGCCCTTTCTTAGTCATGTAAATAGTCCCATCTATTTACAGCTTAGTTTTCCATTTATGTAGTAAATTGTGTCCAAAGCAAAAACTCCCCATTTTTGGTTCTCAAAGGTTGGCAACTGTGACTTCGGGTCATTGAAGTGTGAGTGTGTAAACAGAAAAGTGCTGGCTTGAAATAAATTACTTTCTCCTCGAGCTTGGAATGAGATTTTATGGGTTTGCAAAGGGGGGCATCTTTTAAGCAGTGCCCTTATATGATCTGCTCTAGATAAAGGCCAATGAAAAAGAGCAAGCCTTATAGCAGTGAGACCCTATAACTTCTTCTTCCAGAGGGGTCCGATGGTGCTCTATCTCTCTCTCTCTCTCTCAAAAAAAAAAAAAAAAAAAAAAAAGGAAGAAGGAGAAGAAAAAGAAAGTGATTCTGAGTGAAGACGAATATCAGAGTTCAAAAGAATCGGAATGAAAAAGTTAATCTTCAGAAGTCATTAGAAAACTAAGATCCAAATAGTAACTACATTTAGAAAAGTGGAAAATCTGAAAACTTTTATGATAAAAATTGATTTATAGATAAGTAGTATTATATTTATAAGTATTATTATAAGTAAAGTATTACATTTATATATTTTTATTGTGGTTAAGGCAGCGTTTCTCAACCTGTGGGGCGCGCCCCCCAAGGAGGCGCAGAGCGTTTCCAGGGGAGGCACGAGAAAAACCAAAGAGCAAGTAATGATGCACGATTTTTAAAAATCGCCTAATTTATTCTCATTTTTACTCAAAAATATATCCATTTTCGCTTAAAATGTTCATTCAAACTTTACTGATAACATTATTTTGTAGAAAATTCGACTAAATGTACATTGTTAAAGATTAAAAAACTGAATGTATGCTGAACAATGTGAAGGGGGGGGGTGCTACCGTAAGTTAGCCTTTGTTGGGAGGGGGCGAAGTTAAAAGGTTGAGAACCGCTGGGTTAAGGCACGGCTATTTTCCTCACGGGAAGGTTGCCTTGGCGGAGGGCTTTTTAAGAGGCTCTAATGCGTATTCACGTGACATCTGGAGAAAATCGCCCAAAACTCCAGACCGTTAGATCGACAGCCGCGTGGTATTACATTTATAAGTGGTATTATACAAAAGCAGTACTTCCCAGTAAGGGACACTCCCCGGACAAGACATTTGTTAGAAACCAACTTCGAGTCGTTTAGCGATATATCGCCAAATTTGGCGACAACACGCTTTTTTATATAATTTAAGAAGTATATAATACTAAAAAGTAAGTCAAAAGTCAACAGTAATGATTTTAACATTAAAACACATGAAAAATATTTTTGGCCAGGATTTTGACACAAATACTCCACTGTGCGACGCCGCGCCTAGTCATCAGAAGCTTGTTATTGTTTTGTCTTCACTCGGGAAGCTGGCTATTTAAGCGAGAGCGAATTCTGCTGAGACGTTAAAACCAGACTTGTGTCGCCTCAATTTCTTTTCTTTTCTTTCTTTTTTTTTTTTTGCGCGCTCGAATTTTTAATAAAGAGCATTTTTTAATTTTATATTTCGTTACTTTTAACCCACAGAGTATCAATTGAATGTTGTTTAAAATTAAGTATTATGAGGCTTGACCCATAATAATTAGTACTGATTTTTTCTTTTCTTTTTCTTTGGTTATGTACATTTTCATAAATGATTAGTAAAAGTAATCTTTTAATTTATTTAAGAGGGCGATAGGCCTTGCCCAGAGACAGATTAATGCAATTTTATGGGCGGCTAGTTGAAATTTGTCTATTTTATGGAAGTAAAATAGATTTTTTTTTTTTTCTCTAGCGGAGGAGTAATCGCTCCCCACCAACCCCTTTAATTCGTCCGTGGTCTTACCATTAGTTAACTTTTCACGAAGTTACGGTACATATTTTTAAGTAAAATCCGCGTAACTGTTTAAAAAAGAAAATGCAAAAAATAACCCAGTGGCGGATTATTGAAAGTTTGTCGGGGAAGGGGGGGGGGTTAGTTAGAAGATTGACAAATACATCCATTTTATGGAAGTAAAATAGGATCTTTTACATTAATTTCTTTTTACTCCCTCCCCCCCCATTTAATCCGCCCTTGAAATAACCAAAACTCGGAAATTTTTCGTTTTCTTTTGGATTTCTGAACAATAACTCGCATTTTTAAAAAAGCATTATTCTTTTATTCAGCAGAAAATAAAGACGTGTACGTTTTAATAGCTATAAATATCGAAATATTTATTTATTGGAACTAATACACTATTCCGTTTAATTATTACTAATGATTATTTATTTATTTAAGAAATAAGTATATTTACGTATAGGTATGTTAAGTATAAGTACTTACTTATTATCCCGGCGGTCATTCCCGTCAAACTATTTTTTCGTCAAATGAGTTGCCAAACGAATTCAAAACCATTAATAATTTCACGTGCCCAACATTTATCTGGGCAAAAAATCGCTCGTCTTGGCGGACCGCCGGGATAATACGTAAGTACCGTCAGGGTGCGAACTGATCATTTTCCCCAGCGGGGGACATTAGAAAGAAAACATTCTCCAGGGGGGGGACACTTGAAAAGAAAAAGGAGGGAAGGTGTAAAAAATCACTCACATGATATTACATGAAAATGCATTCGCCGACACGTCTGGGAACTGACCTATATTAAAACAAGACATAAATTGTTTGTTCCAGATACATCTGTTACTGTACCTGTATTGGAAGCCACTCTTGAAGGTTTTGAGCTTAGAAAAGGGACGAAAAACGATAACATACTACCTTCATTTTGACTTCTTGACTTAAATCCCAAATCTTCAATTGCCAGTTTAACATTTCTTCAGCAGGGGATAAATAGTATCCCTGGCAGGGATCATTTTATATTTTTCTAGACAGGGATATTACATTCGTCAGCTGGGGACAATCCCTGGCATCCCCCCCCCCGTCAATTCGCACGCCGAGTACCGTATATTTAAACTATCATAAATTATTTTACTTCCTTTGCATGTTTAAGACCTAAAAGAATATAAGACTTATATTTTATATACCATTACTAAAAGCTGCACTTTTATATAAGTTTATAGCAAGTTTTATTTGTCGTGCAGACCGTCAGTTTGCTTTATTTAAACAAAAATCCCAGTTTTGCATTCATAAAATTTCTAGAAGTTCTAGTTACGCCGACGATTTTTCCAAAACCAAGAAAATTTTTGGATCCGAAAATGGCCACAAACATTTCGTTTTCACTCCACATTTTTCTGATATATTCGTTAACATCTGCCTTTTTCTCAATAATCCACAATAGATGTGTCAGTTAAGCTGGTATGTGTCCATGGAAAAAAAAAAATATATATAGATTCATCAAGCAATAAAAACACGTCGCCAGCAACAATAGCTCACCGACAACGGTTTTCCAGTGCCGAAAGGTCTTGATAGAGAATTATTGTTGTTTAGTAGTTCGCCAAGTAAATAACTATGTAGCATATGCCTTTCAAAACTTTGTGAATCTAAAATAAGTATTTGCCCCTCTGAACTAAGTTTTGAATTTACGAACTGAGGAAATCAGTATACATTGCACTCAAGCTGACTGTAGGCTAGGCGGCTAGGTACGGTGCGAGATGCAGTGAAAACGTACATCCCAGGCGCGCATTATCGTCCTCTTGCTGGCGGCGAAAGATAGCTATCTCGTGAATTAATTTCTGTGGAGAGGCCGCTAAACAAATCCAAATTTCGGCTAGTATAGGTTTCCTGTTCGCACCCCCTCCCTCCCCCCACCCACCTTTTTCCTCAACCAAAATTACTCTGCTATGTTTGTCCCGCTAAGTACGTTGTCGATTTAGGACATCTTTTGCTTTAGGTTCGTAATCAATTTTTTTTTTTTTTTTGAAAAAGCGGAAAGATTTTAAAACATTTTCGAAAAGCGGAGGTCTGCCGAGAAAAAAAAAAGCGGAAATCCGCCAAAAAGCGGAAGATTTTCATGCCTGTAGATAGGAAATTACTCAATCAATAATAAATAAGTTTTATATCCATGTTTTAAAAATAAGAGAGGGTGTGATGCCAACATCACATACTGTTTTTTGGCACATTGTTTTCATATATAACCCCTTTTCTGTATTTTGCACAGTTCATGTTATATACAGCCCCCCCCCACACACATTTGCTCAAAGCATTTCAGTTCTGGTGGTTTGACCACAGATTTGCTCTTTTTTATTAATACGTTAAAAGAATTTTATTTTGCAGCTGCTAACTTGTAGGCTGTTATTTTGCTTAGTTCAGCAATCTCTCACAGATGTCCCTTGGCGATTTTCTTCATCAACACATTTTGGTAAACTTTTTAAAATTTTTTGAGCCTAATTGTTCGGGCTTATGTATAATATTAATGCACTGATTTATTCTTAACCACTGCAGATGTGTGCACATATTTTCTTGATTGTTGCCGTAGTTTTGTTTGCGCTGCATCACCTCAATTGTAGGTTAGGTCTAATTGTATCACTCCGAGAGGAGATCACTTTAGGTTCAGTTGAACAACTAAGAGGCAGTAAATTTTGCCGTCCTTCCCTGGCCCATTGCCCTCCAAGGATTTGTACAGTTTTCTATCTTCAATAAAGTCAAGTTAAAATGCAATGGATAATATCTCTTCTTGTGAACATTGTGGTTCCCTGTTTTTGAACTTTTAGTTATGTACCCTTTTTGTCTACTTCCTATACAGCCCAAGAAATTACACATAACCAGCACCATAGGCGGTTTTATTCCACAATAATTTAACAAAAACAAAATTACGCAAGACTAGTAATAATTTTTGATATAAGAATCACAAAAAATGTTATTTTGTTTTACCACACAAACAGTTCATTTGTAAATATGTGTTTAGTAAATATTTATTGAAGTAAAATCTACTTACTTGTAAGAAAAGTTTTTTTTAAGGAAGTCAAGTTTCGGGTATTCAGAAACATGAATTTTAACTTCTTGATCGCCAGCAATTTCAGAAAGATATGCAGGATTCCATTTTTCTACACATGAACCAAGATCTAATCCTTTTAATAAAAAAGGCTTCTTCTAAAAATAAATTAAAAAAATAAACAAATCATATAATAAAAAATTACCTAAAAGATAAAATAATAAAGGTTTAAATAACTATACGCAACGGATTATTTACAACTGCAGTTATTACAGGAATTTATCCCTTACTATCAGTAAAACGACAGCTTCAAATAAAATGGAAGTGAAGACATGCAAATTTTGGTTTAGAAGCATAGCTAAAAACTTTTTTTTTTTTTTTTTTAATGTATGGAAAAGATAAAATCAGTCGTCCGTCAACTCTTAATCTAGAAAAGCATTAACTCCATCAATCAATCATTTAATAAGAAAAACGCAAATTATCTTTTAAATTTAAGCCCCATTTATATTTAATACCTCTAAAATAAAGGATTCAGCATCTTCGATTTTTTGTATTATGGGAATACATTTAACAGACCCAACTTGCTCCATTTTGTAAACAAATCATTAGTGAATCTTAATGATTGATTCAGATAAGAGTGAACGACTCATTTATTTGGACAATTTTTTTGGAAATTGCTAAAAATTTACAAACTACTTACTTTAATGCTTTGAAATTTTTTAATTATGGGTTAAAAAAAGAATAATTTACTTTCAAGCCAATAATAAAGGAAAATGTTATGGATGTTTATTTGTATGGAGGCAGTCGCTGTGCCATTCCGCATCTGGCAGAGAGGGATTTCAAAATTTCTCAGTACAATAGTCAGTTTTTCTGTTTAGCCGACATGTGAGTCGAAATTTCATGTAAACAAGGGGTGTCATTTAAATTTTAATTGTTATTGTTTTTCATAATAACAAATACTTTTAGTATATTTATATAAAGCATATTATTTTTAATATGGCAGTTTTCACGAAGAATCAGATTTAAAGGTTTCGAAACACCCCGTGTTTATCATTCTGTTTCATGTAAATATAATTTTATTGCTTTTTTCCGAATACTTTAGTTTGATTGGAAAATGTTTTGAATTTCCACGAGCAACCCCTCTCCATGGTTGTTTCACTTACAAAGTATTTCATTTTTAAAATGACTAAAGAAATGTCATAAAACCAAAAGTGAAAGTGAATTATTAACAACAACAACAACCCAAAAAAAAAAAAAAAAAAAAAAAAAAAGCAAGCATCTCTCTTTTGAGCAAACACTTGGCATCCATTCAAAAACTAATTTAAATGTTCTAAGCAGGAGCGTACGTACACTTCTTTCAAGGGGTTGCGGGAGGCTGTAGACACTTTACGTTAAAAGATATAATCTATGCAAAATTGAAAAATATATGGACTTTTTGTAAAAAAAAACTTTTCAGCACGAGGGGGGGGAGTTGACCTTTGGGCACGCTACTGGTTCGAAGCATTCCTGTAAAAAGAGGTTTATTTCAAGGAGTTGTGGCCTTTGATTTTCAAATATTGTTTGCCTGGCCTTAATAACTTACTTATTTTTATGGTTACACTTTAAAAATTAGTGTCCAATCACTTAAAACACCTTACACTAAAGCCTGAATGTAGTGGATGGGCCAGTTGAACAACTGATAGGTCCTTCTATCATGTAATGGTATTGTTTCATTAATTAAAAACTGCTCTAAGGCAAGAGTACATTTTTTGTTTATTGATGATGCCGTACTGTATTATAAAATGTATTTAAAAATCCTCTTCTAAATTTACACTTAACTGTATTCTTTCGTTTTTTTCAATAAATAAATAACTGTCATTTTTTGTACATTGATTAATTAAAATTAATAAAATAGAACTGTTTAAAAGAATATCAGTTTTCCAAATCATGTAACCATATTTCTGTAAGCTAATTATGCTTTAAAATCTATTCAAAAATGCTCGTGTAGTTATGAATAACTTTGCTTTATAAAATGTGCAAAATGATTAGTACATTTCTCCTTAAATAAATGTAAAGGACTTAGCAATTATGACCCTGAAATATAAATATTTTGTCTTAGCCTTCAAAATCCATAAAAATGATTGCCATTGTAACCCCTACATCAAGGGCGGATTAAACGGGGGGGGGGGTGGGGGGGCGACCGCCCCCCTGAGAAAAAAGAAATTAATGTAAAAGATCCTATTTTACTTCCATAAAATGAATGTATATGTCAATCTTCTAACTAACCGCCCCCACTGGCAAATTAACCCCCCCCCCGACAAACTTGCAATAATCCACCACTGCCCTACATTTATAACTGATATCCACTATCTTTGTGTAACATTGTAAAAAGCTTCCCTTTTTCATTTTTTAGAACTGTCTTCTAGATGACTTAGCCTTATTGCCTTGTGTCATGTTTGGCTTCTTATGCAATGTATTTTCAATTCTGTCTATCTGTGATGTCTAAAGTAATGTTTCATTTCTATCATGAAAACTCTAGATAACAGGTATGTTTGTGGTCTGGCATGCCCATAGCCAGGGGAATGCATTTCTGGGCAGTGTTCTCCTTAAAAAAATTTTGCCCCCCCCCCCTACTCCTCTGAAAAATTTACCCTACTCCCAAATTTACAAAATAGAATTTTGAAAAGTGATTTGGAAAAATAAAATTTTGAAGCAGAAAAAAAAAAAAAAAAATGTTCTCATGTTTAAATTCTGGTTCTAGACATTGAAAAACACTTAAATTTTTATTTTTAGTTCTTAAAGTTTGCTTTTGTCTGATGTAAGTCGATAAGTATATTTTAATTTATTTCATAAACAAAAGATGGCAGCACTTTGATTAACCCGAAAGTAAACTGTATTATTATTTGTAACTCTGTAGTATTGCTTGTAGTATTATTTGTAATATCATTTGCTCATACAAACATAAAAGAAATTGTATCGTTGTTGTAGAAGAAAAATATTCACTTTTAGACACTAATTTCTTATTTTACATTTATATGTTATTGTTTATCACAAATCTTGAATAAAAAAGAGTTTTATATCCAGCAAAAACTTTTCTGATCATAATTTAGAGTGGAATTATAAAAAGTTATGATTTTTGCCAAAAAATTGAAAAATTGCTTTAATTTCTACAAAAGCAAACTTTCATTAAAAAAAAATTATTTTCCTTAGTTTTGGCATAGGTGAAACTAAAATTTAACATGCAGAAGTCACACCCAAAAATTGTGTTGACTGGCGTTATCGATGTGCTGCCTGGGTTGTGTAGTAGCTACAGAACCCTTCTATCGCAATGCAGGTCCGGATTCGATTCCCTGCATGGGCTTTGGTGACATTGCATTTGCATCTGTTCCTGCATAGGAGGCAATGCTGGGCTGCCTATTGGGTGCCTCCGAAATAAAATGAAAAGTACTTTGGACCGAGTAGTAGCAAATGACTGGTCAAGTACCTGTCGTTAGAGAAAAAGTAATTATTGATGTTACATGACCGAATGGAAGATATATTTTCTTACTTTCATTTTATCATGGAAGAAATTGTTAAAAATCTCGGTAGAGAAGATTTTGTTGATTGATTTGTCAATATAGGCAAGCGAATGATCTGGATTGTTGCTACAAAACATCATGTTCATATTGTTTGCAATGTTGAAACATATAAAATTACTGTAATTTAAGCATTGAGTGTTTAATTTTTTTTTCCCTTGTGAAATATTATATTTGGGTTTTACAAAAGTGGGAGTATTTTCAGGAATGTACTAAAAAAAAAAAAAAAAAAGTATATATTTGTGAAACATTTATTGGCAGAGCTAATGAAGATAATAACATACTATTTTCTGATGTAAAATGACAGAATTAATTTTAATTTTAATATTAGGATTGATTATAATTAATTAAAAACTACTCTAAGGCAAGAGTACTTTTTATTAATTTTAGATAATTTTTTTATTAATTTTAAGCTGTCCAGAGTAATCCATAAATGATTTTTTGGTACTTATCCCTATGGTCTGCCAAGACAAGTGATTTTTTTTTTGCCAAGATAAATGCCAGACACATGAAATTATTGATGGTTTGGAATACGATTGGGAATAGTGTGCCAGCACATTTAATGAAAAAATATTTGGGTGGGATTGACTGCTGGGATAATATGTACTAAGTATCAATTTTTTTTTTTTTTTTTTTTTTTTTTTTTTGAAGTAAGTGATTAAATAACAACAGATCTACTATTAGCTTTTTAGCAAATTTTATTTCAGTATAACATTATAAAAAGACTTAATAAATGGAAATACATATTTTTATTTTGCAGTATTTTTTTTTGTATTCTTGAAAAAAGGTTATTAATTTGGTCATTTATTGTTGCAATCATAAGTGAAAAATGATGTTATTTTCACCATACACTTTTCAGGGTTTTTTAAGAAGTCTCACAATTACCTCTGATACAACTAAAAGGTACAGAACAGGAACAGAAATTCATCCATATCCACTTCTTCCTGATTTGGACTTTTGTTGATGAAATTATTAATCAAGCCTGTTTGTATAAATTTTGCCTGTTTTCACCTCCAGATTCCTTTCCTTGATTTTTTTTTTTTTTTTGAGGGGGGGGGGGCTGTGACCTAGTATTACATGCTGGCTGTTTTCATAGCATTTTTCTATGATTCAATACAGCACAGTGCTGCAGAAAAACCTATCACTGCAGCTAAAGGTCGGGCATACTACAGGGTTTCTACAGACCTGGAAAGTCAGGGAAATGAGTTTTGGTCAGGGATTTGGGAAAATAGTCAGGGAAATTTGAAGAAAGGTCAGGGAAATGCAAGAATATGCAGCAAAATCAAGAAAATACTTCCTGTTCGAACCTAATTGTAGAAATTGTTTTATTTTAATTTTCTTATTTAACCTTATAAATAATTTTAAAATATGTCCTTTATTAACATATCTTGTTCAGTTGAAATATTCTTATTTTTATCCTAAATTATTATCAAACTTGGTTTTTGTTAGAATCCAGTGATGTCAAATAATATTTTTGTACATATTGATTTTATTATTATTATTGTTTGTAAAAAAGGGGCAAAATATATAAAAAGTTATTAATTAAAGGATGTACTATTAAAAATAGAAATGCAAAATTCAGGAAAGCACGCTAGATAAAAAGTCAGGGAAGCAAAAGCTGTGAAATCTGTAGAAACCCTGTACTATCTTATTGAAAGCCTTATAAAATACCACCAGATGAAACTAATGACTTGTTTGATAATTCACCAGTTGGTTATGCACCTGTGCTTCCAGTTGTGGTGATTCTTTGCTTATGTGATGTCATGGTCGTCAAACAGTTGCGGTGATGCCAAGACAAGAAAACGTAAATAAACATTGGCAACTTCTCTAAGAACCATAGTAACTCACCTCGCTAGCAGGGTTATTCTGGTTGCACTCTGGTCACACTGAGCAGACCAAAAAAAGTTTTAGAACACGGTCATTTTTAGGGCTCCACCCTGTCTTTTTGAATGCTCTAGTCATGTACCAGTGTCACCAGTGCATGACTGGCGCATTGTCTAACACGCCCTAAGTACAGCAGACATGTACTATTAATTTTACGAAGTGACAGTTTCTTCCTTACATTAACACAGCTTGCAGGTTTGACACCCATCATATAAAGCTTAAATTTCCCAATCTCCATATGACAATTAAACTTAGAAAGTTTATTTGCTATGTGGTAAAGTGGCCGATTAATGAAGTTATGGTTGCTGGTAAAACTCTGTAGTACTCAATACAGCACTCAGTGGAACGAAAAAAATGCCAACAAATAAAGTCGAAAATTTTGTAGTTGTAACTATCAGGTACTTAGATATTGTTTTGATAAGATTAGAAAGAGTAATAATAAAGTCGGTAATGCCAGTTTTTTTATTTTTTGCAAGTAAGATGCCAAAGTTCAGAATAAAAGTAAATCAGATTGAATTAATCCCAATCCTTCACTGTGTGCTGCCTATTAAATTTTAGGAGTATTGACCATTGGCTACAAGATAAAATCAGAATTTTAAGCATTACTTGCATAGTAAGGTGCCTGTTAACCCCTTAATGCATAATAGTCTTACCATGAAACTCCAAATTTTACCACTTTCATCATTTGTCACAGAAACATGAGCATCAATCAAATTTCCTATCTCTGTTCCACAAATTATATTAATTTTTATATTAAATGCTTACAGTTAGCAGAAAAGACACGAATAATATTTTTTTATAGGTGTATTTAGGAAGAATTTAAAATCAATGTTAGAAAGTTATTAAACATCACTCAGGTGTAAAGCTTTTTCAGAGATGCCTTGGAACTCTAGATTTTTTTAGAAATTATCTCCAGGAACTAAGAATTTAACACTTTTACCAGAATTTTCTCATTTTTTGTATTAATAATGTGTAACTTTATGAAATTTCATTTTCTGCTTTACAAGGCATTCTTTGTATAGGATATCATAAGCGTTATCATTTAGTGTAGGCTCATTTATGTTATTCTATAGGCGAATTTTGCATATTGTTCATCCAGCTCCCCTTCTTTATTCAAAGCTCCCCTTCAAAAAAGTTTTCAGGGTTTTTGTATGTACCCCCTGATTTTTGGCATCTGCAAAATCTAGAACAGGGGATGAATCAGGGTTTCCGCTACGGTCACATTTTTAGCAAAATGCAAAAAGACTATACAAAAATGCGAAAATGAAACAAGACATTTTCGCTATTTTGCTAAAGCCCTTGTTTCGAATAATAATAAAAACATATTTTATTTGTTATTTTCTTTATTCTTGAAATTTTTTGTATATGAAAACCTATAAAGTATGGTATAAGCTTGATATAATGCAGTTTTATATAGTAAATAATATTTCTTGTAAAAAAATATAAATCATAACTAAGACATTTAATTTACTATAAATTTCAACAATATTCAGTATTAATTCAGTATGTGTTATGTTGGGCTTGTACTGTCTTAAAATTAAACTTGCTTTCTCTTAATGATAAGTACATTTATTAATTTTCATTTCAATTTTTAAAAAAATGTTTTTTTTAATTGCTGTGTATTACTTCTTTAAAGATGCCATTCCTACATTTTGATATTTAATTTACAAATGTAAATGAAACACTATTAAGTCATCGGAAATGTTATGTGAGCTTGGATTTACAGACCTATTGGTATTTTAGCATGAAAATGTCGGCATGATATCTTAATTCTTTAAAGGTGTCATGCCTACATTTAATATTTAATATACGGATGTAAATGAAACACTATTAAGGCATCGAAAATGCTATGTGAACTTGTATTTACAGGTATTTTAGCATTTTGCTAAAGCTTTTTTTCTGATTTTAGCTTTTATGCTAAAGAACTTTTGAACTCAGCTCAAACCATGGGATGAATATACTTATCTTACAAAGGGTTAAAGGAACTATACTCTGCATGAAGTCAAATGACATTCTTGTTTTTGTTTTGTTTTTCATTTCTAAACGAAAGTAGCTATGATATATTTATATATATTAATTACAGGGTTTCTACAGACCGGGAAAGTCAGGGAAATGAGTTTTGGTCAGGGATTTGGGAAAAAAGTCGGGGAAATTAGCAGAAATTGAAGAAAGGTCAGGGAAATGCGAGAAAAATTGAATTATGAGGTAAAATCAAGAAACCTAAGTATAGAAAATGTCTTATTTTTATTTTCTCATTTAACCTTATAAATAATTTTAAAATGTGTTCTTTATGAGCATATCTTGTGCAGAAATATGCTTAATTTTATCCTAAATTATTATTAAACATGGTTTTAGTTAAAATCCAATTGATGTCAAATAAGATTCTTGCATATATTAATTTTATTATTATTATTTGTAAAAGAAGGGGCAAAATATATAAAGTTATTAATTAAAGGATGTAATGTTAAAAATGGAAATGCAAAATTCAGGAAAGCACGCTAGATGAAGTCAGGGAAGAGCATGATAGATGTCAGGAAAAGTCAGGGAAGCAAAAACTGTGAAATCTGTAGAAACCCTGAATTAATATGTTATATCAGTATGAAAGTAGAAGCTTTACTTGTTTTTGTCTCTCCAGTTCTCAACCTGAAAATAATATGACTATGAGGTTTCAAAGAATATGAGAAGGTCAACTTTCTATCAAGTAATCTGCTGTGGCATATTTACCTGTAATTATAAAGTTTTTCTGTAGAACCCCTTCAGCCCTAAGAACAAAAAATCATTTTATGTTGTGATAACATGTCTATATAGAATTAAACTTGACTGTAACTTATATAAATCCTTCATAAAAATTCATATGTAATGCCTGTATATTTATTTTAGGTTTACTGTATAACTATGGATAAAGATGGCAATTATCCTTTATTACGAGAATATCCTCTGCAGGCCAGTTTATCAGAGCATATCCCTGCTCGAGCACAGAGAGGGCTTTCAACTTTTAACTTGGAGTTTACTTGTTTAGATGCCGATGGAAGTTATTTATTAATTGGTTCCAACATTGGTATTGCATATTTAGTTCACAGAGAAAAAGATTATGTACAGAAACTTAAAGACAATGTATGTTTTATGCTTGGTAGTTAGAAATGTTCATAAATGTTTTGTGTCTCTTCATAATCTGTTCTATATACTCTTGCATTGAATAAACATTACTGTGAAACTTACAACAGCAAATTTTAAACATACAGTATTTTGCTAAATATGTTGTGCATCAGGAAATTTTACTGTGTGTCAAAAAGCATTGAAATAGGCTTTTATTTGTCAGATTCTCATCACAGTCATATACAACGAATTACAAAATTGAGTAAAAAAAAAGGTTAAATTTTTTTATATTGACTAAAATTTCCTGGAGATTAAATAAATGCAAAACTAAAATTTTTCTTTATCCCTCCATGCTTCCCCCCCCCCCAATTTCTAAAATGTGCCATATACATTACTGAGGTGCTGTACAAAATTTGAGCATTTATCCTAAAAAGTGATGAAGATATGAAAATAGATGTTTGCTGACTTAGACCACTTTTTAGTGGCCCTTGAAAGGAAAATTGACCAACCTTTGAAACAGATGATCATGTTTCAAAGGTTGTACACAAATTATGAAAGGAAACAGTGATTGCATAAATACATAACACTTTTGCTATTATTGGTATTGTATAGCCTCTCACCAACTTTGTTTAAACATATCTGAGTCTTTTTATGATGAAAAGCTGAAACTTTGTACATAACTTAGTTAATGTAAGAGCACGTTTTACTAATTATAGAAATATCTTTTTATGAGGGGTGTATTAAAGTTTAAATTCTGTATTTATTTAAATTCAATCTCCTGAAAATTTTGATTGCAACCATAATATTCTATACCTTTTTTATGTAACGTGAGTAATTTATTGTATATAGATCCAGGGATCATAAACTATTAGAAATATCAAAAATATTAAAAATATCATTTCAAAACTATTAAAAATATCCAATATTTTGGTATTTATTAGATATTTCTAATACAAAGTTACTTTTGATAAGTATTTTTGGGCATGATATAAACAAAATATTCCATTTTATATTTGCTCATAATACAATACGTAACATTCCCCCCCCCCCCTTTAACAGTAAATTTTTAACCTCCCCAAATATGAAATATGTTTTATGTACTCACTAAAATGCAAGATTCAGTCTCAAGTGTCAAGACAATTTTATTTAGTTTTTAAATCAAAATCTAAATAACCACAATTCTCCCTTTATTACTTTTTGTGAAAATATTTAAACAAAAAAGTGAGTTTTACTGCAGTCATTGATATTTTGATATAATATTTTCGATAGACTTACTGTTGATAAACATTTTCAAGCATGATATAAACATTATAACATAAATATTCCATTTTATGTTTGTTTAAAATATAATATAATATACATATCAAATTTTTGTCAAATAAAATAGCAAACAGGAACAGATTTCTCAAAAAGAATAGAAAGTTACTGTAGATAAATATTTTCAAGCATGATATAAACTTTATGACAAAATATTCCATTTTATGTTTGTTTATAATTATACAATGAAACCTTGATTTAACGTTACCTGCATTTAAGGTTTTCCTGCCTATAACATCATTTTCTATTGACCCAAAATATTTTCCTATACTTGAAATGTTAAAAAATCCTGTTAGTAAAGTTATATTTCCCACATTTAATGTTTTTTTTTTTTTTTTTCGGAATTGGATAGCAAGTATGATGATTGAAATTCCTAGGGGGAAAACAGTACTATAATTTATAGAAAAAACACTCAAAATACTGGTGTTAAAAGATAATATAAATAAAAACTTTGTGTAAAAAAAAGCAAACATAAAATGATACTTATGGGGAGGTAAGATCGTTTCAACTGAAAAAATTTTCAGTCTTCTTCAGCCGACCCACTTCGTCTCAGAAAACAGTCGGAACTGAACTTCCTCAGCAATTGAAGCGGTCCAAGCTGTAAACATAATGAGAGCATTTCTTCAAGGTCCAAACACAATTTATTAAAACTTGCATGTTTTCAAAATGAAATTTGTGGTGCAAATACTAAAAAACAAAACAAAGTAAAACAACTGATTTCTTAAAAAAAATAATAATTTTGAAAACTATCGTAAAGGAATAAATAAAAGGCATTTAATATTAATTACACTTTAATTCACTCTCAGCACTTTGGTTTTCTCCAACCCTGATTTAGAGTTTTCTCACATATAATGTTATTTCTTTCCGGCCCTTCGAATGATGTTAAACTGACATTTCACTGTATAATATATATACATATATATCAATTTTATTTTCATATGAAATAGCAAACAGGAACAACCTTCTCAAAAAATGAATGTTTTGTGTACTCACCAAAATAAAAGATTCAATCTCGGGTATAAAGACAATTTTATTTAATTTTTAGCTACAAATTCAAAATAACTAATTCTCCTATTCCTTTTTACTAAAATATTTAAACAAAAATGCCAGTTTTTTTGTATTTTAATCCCTAACTGATTCCTTAGTTTGGATTGGACTAGTCCAAAGCTAGAAAAGATTGATTTCAACCCAACTGTTGAAGGATTAGCATTAACTAACTGCTTAATCAGATGAAATGATTTTTTTCAGTTTCAACAGAATATCAACTCGTAATGTCTCTTCATTTGTGTAGGAATTCCTTGCATTTTCCTTTGGCAAATCTTACAAATTGCCACTGTTTCCATTTTTGGTTTTGCACAAAAACTATTTTTAAATGGAATCTTTTATTCTTGGCATGATTAAATATTTAATTCAAAAAATGTAAGGTATATCTTATAAATAAAAATGAAATTCTGTTTGTTTGTTTGTTTGTTTGTTTGTGGATTTGAGTTGTATACAAATCCACAAAAATGGACTTATCAGCCTGAAATTTTGCACAGATATGTAAAATAATATAGAATAAATCATAGTCCACTTTAAAACTTTGAAAGTCCACCCATTCCCGGAATTTAAGAGATTTTTTATGTTCTCCATGCAAAAACCTTTCCGTAATTGTAACCCCTGTAGTGAAAAAAGTGTGAAATAAGGATCGTGGTTGCCATGTGTGGCGATTTTGCCGAATAAGATGTTTTAAATACTCAAAGTAAAAATAAAAGAATAATAATGATTTTTTTTGTTAGTTTATATTTGTAAGATTATTAATTTTTTATTATAATATCGTGTGCATGGGAAATCGGAGCAGGAATGAAATGTTTTATACGCAAAACAATAAGAATTGAAGATTTCCGAGGCTAATATGTAATTTTTTTTTAGTTTGGCGAAAAAATAAAATGGCTCAAATGCTGATTTTGAGAAAGTGAGTTCTAGAGGTTTGTACAGTTTTCGGCTTAGCGCAATTTATTGAGAGCTTAAGGAAATAGATTTTTGAAAGCAAGTGCACAGGTTTTATTAGAATACAGCGTTAAATTTTAATGATCAGTGAAGAAATAATGCAGTTATTAAGGGATTTTAAGCGATCTATCTTCAGAATTCTCGCCAATTGAGTACATTGATTTAAGTTGGGGGAATTCCGCCAAATTTCAGAAAATTGAAATCTTCTCATTTAGTACATCGGAGTAACGATGAATAAAACACGTTATAGTTGATAATTTAAAAAAATTCGGTTGTATTAAGGTATTCCCCTTTTCAAATAAATGTGTGCTTTACTTTTTGGCGGCCGAACCATTTCCCATATTGATTGCTGCTAAGTCAATGCTTCGAATGATTTCCTGAAAAAACTTGCAAAATGGCGTATGTTGGCACTTTGGCGAGGCTTAGATTTGAAACTGGATTTTATTTGAGACTGGGATATATAATGAAACTGGTTATAGATAAAAATGAATGTTGGTATGTGTGTATGAGGTTGAAAAACTCCAGCACCTTTGCACCATGAAATTTGGTTCACCTAAGTCTTTTATCATTGAGAAGCTTTTTATGCTATCCGTTTTCCTCTAACTTGCCACTAGGTGGCGCAGCAGAACGTCGAATTCTATTCCGTTTAGCCGTTTACTATGTGAATATCGTCCAACCGATTTCGATGAAATTTGGTACACGCGGATATTAGAACACGGAGAATATTTTTCATTATCATTTTGCTGTAACTTGCCGCTAAATGGCGCTGCAACACATCAACTTCTATACCGTTCGACCAATCGGCATAAAATTTCTTATACTTACACATTTCAGCACGAAGAATATATTCTAACTGTGTTCCTTTTGATGTTACTCACCACTAGATGGCACTGCAATGCATTATTATTTTAACTCGCCACTAGATGACGCTGCAGCAGGCCAAATTCTTGACCATTCAAACGGTCGCTATGAAAATCAGTATACATAGCTATTTGAACAATGAGAATATTTTGGCATTATCCATTTTGCTATAACTCGCCACTTGACGGCACTGTAGCAAATCATTACTTTAATTAACCACTAGATTGCGCTGCAGTGTATCACTTCTTGACTGTGCAACTGTCGCTATGAAAATAGGTATACATAGATATTTGAACATGGGGAAGAGTTTGGCGCTATCCATTTTCCTATATAATTTGCCACTAGATGTCGCGTCGTCAGGGCTGTCCAACCGATCGTCCTGAAATTTCGTATTCATCGATATCTGAATGCAAAGAATATTTCCGCCGTATCCATTTTGCTAAAACTCTCCACTAGATTGCGCTACCCCGCATGGCCTTCTGCACCGTACAAACGATTGCCTTGAAATTCGGTATGCATGGTTATTGAACACAATATAAAGCGATATCCATTTTGCTATATTTCTTTATTACAATAAATAGTAATCCCCACAAATCGTTACATCAAAATGTCCATTCATTCCCGTGCGAAGAACGGGTACTTCAGCTAGTAATTTATATAAATGATCAAGAAACTATTGAAATAACACAGGGCACACTTCTTATAAATAGTTTATTAAAAGATATTGTCTAATTGTTCAAGTCTCTGATGCTATTTTTTATTCTAAGAGTTATTTAACAAATTGGTGTTTATTATTTATCCATTTTTTTAAAAAACAATTTCAAAGCTGACCAATTTTGGCAAGATCCTCCCCCCTTCTTTAGCTAGTGCAATTTCATGGCTCTAACAAAAAACTCATGGAACTCTGTAGTTTTACTAAACCCATTTCTTTAATACTGAACATTTGTTTACTTCATTAATTTGCTGCTAGGTATGAAAGAGTTTTGGTCCTCAAAATGATCAATAAGTTGATTGATAAATAAGTGATTAATGCATAGTTAATAAGCATAAGTAATTAAAAAAACATTTTTAGTAAATTTGCTTCAGTTGCTCTCATATTTTTAATTAAATTTGTCTTTAAAAATTATACATTTAGTAAAGTAATTATTCTCATATGTTGAAATCCATCTTAATTTAATTTTGACACCCCATTTTCCTTTGTTCTAAAGATGGGTGCCACCACGTATGGAGATTCAGGAATGTCTCCTCAATATTTTCTGAAATTATTTGTAATAATTAAAAAATACTCCGGTATCTTATTAATTTATTTCTCCTTGCAAAGGAAGCAAACATGTTAGCTGTTCCTTAAGTATGTGCCAAATAAGATTTTATTGGAAAGAATTCTATGATCAATGCGTTTGACATAATGTAAATTTCTTGTTTCAGTTTTAATTATAGTAACTGTTAATGAAGATGGTGAAAGAGAACATTTTTCTCTTCCTCCACTAACCAGCAGTGGTGATGCATGCGGTTGCAAAAATGTAATTTATAGATTTTTTATATTCAGGACTAAGCTCCTGAACTAGTGTAATTTCAAGTGCATAGAATTTAAAATGTATCTTTTTACCTTTAATATTCTTACTTTGATGCCTTTGATTCCTGTGTACTTATACTATAATTGTACTTATAATTTTATTTTCTTCAAATTAAGGAACATAAAAGTCCAGTTTCATGTGTCAAATTACTCGTCTCCCTAGAATGCATGGTAGCTGTTGGTTTTAAAAGTGGATCAGTATTAGTGTATAAAGTCCCCTTTCAAGAAAACCTAGAAGTATAGTATTAGTTCAGTTAAACTATTTCAATAAATTTTGTTAAGTATTTATATTTTAACATATGAAACATTTTAATTTAAAGGTCATGCTAAACATTGATTTAAAAAAGTGAGTACATATTGAAAACCAAAATTTTTCCAAAACAAACTGCTTGAAATTAATATGGCTTGTTTTTTAAGAACCATATTTTAACAACCTGAAAAACTAGTGTAGACCAGATAAGGACTTGCTACATTCATGGATTATTGGCTTTGTGTTTTACTAAGCCATGAGGGGTGGGGTCCCATTTTGGATACTCATCTGCTTTTTAATATCCATTCTTCATATAATCAAATATTTTCCTTTTAACAGGGGCTGATAAGGTAGGGTTCGATTCTGTTTTTATGCCCTCTTTAAAAAGTGTTTTGTCCAGATCTACTTCATTTACAAAATATGGTCAATTATGCAACTTCTTTTCAAAATTCAGCCACCATGACACAGTGGTTATGCCACTGAAAATGGTAGATGGCTGAAGCGTGAAGGTCCCGGGTTCGGGTCCCATCACGCGGCTGTTGATCTAACGGTCTGGATTTTTGGTAGGTTTTTTCCAGATGTAACGTGAATACATGTTAGAACCCCTTAGAAAGTCCTCCTACCAAGGCACCCCCCTGGCAGATCGCCCTAGTGTAGCATTGCCATATTCACACATTATCATAATCTTTTCAAAATTCATAATGTTTTAAAACAGTTATATACTCTCTCTCTCTCTCTGTTATCTCTGTTCTCTCTCAGCACTGAAATTAAGCACATTGCAAAAACTTCAGCATTAACAGAAAGACATGCATTGTACTATAATTATACTATCTACATATGAATTTTATATGATACTTCTATTGCTTTTGTTTGTTCAAAAATTATTTTGACTTTCTCATGTTTCTTTATCTAATTTTCAAATTAAAACTAGGGATTAACACTGAAAAAGCTGTGGATGAATGATAGCTAAGAATTTTTAGTATGGGTACTGGACAAAACAGCCACCAGTAAGAGAACAAGACACATATTTAAATAAATAAATTCAAGTATCGAATTACTGGTCAACTTATCACCAGCATAGTAAGAGCTGCTGGCACCTGAGATGATCCTTCAATCTATCATCCCATTCTTTTTAAGTTTCGAAATTCTGCTTCTCCACTTCATCTTGGTTTTTCAGTTTGTCATCTCATTGTCCCTATGTTTTGGTGTTCAACCAGCTCCATTTTTATTTTTAACTTGCCACCCATGCCAGACTGCCCTTCCTTCGCCCTGCTATGCCACTGTAACTGATGAGTTTTTCTAAAAATAAGGATAAAAGAATATAAAAGCCTGGCATTTACTGTAGTGTGTATTATAAATATCTCTATATATTATTATGCGGCTAATAAAAACTATAACTCTAAAAGATGTTTATTTACAAGCAATAAAAAATGGATTTTATCTTTATTTGATAATTAATTAAAAATTTTCAAAAGTGATATTTTATTGACAACTAAATGAAATTAAAAAATGTATCTATATAAATAAAATGAACTGTAAAATGTCAGTTAGTTAATTTGTCTGTGTCTCGCATAGCTCCAAGACGGGTGATCGTAGACCTACCAAATTTAGTATGGAAATTCTTCAGGACAGGTCTTGACATACCTCAAAGCGATTTTTTCAAAATTCGAATTATTTTAGGAGATATTGATAAAAAACGTGTCGTAAAAGGCTAATTTTTGCTCTCTGCCATTATGCAACTGTAAGCCCCACAGTTGAAAAAGTAAGGATTAAGCATATCTATGTTGCCATATTTGGCAAGTTTATTAAATGATTCAGACTCTTGAAGTAAAAATAAAATAGTGAAATCAGAGCAGGAAATGAAATGTTTTATACTCAAAAGAAAAATAGGCTTTGGAAATTTTCCAAGACTAAAATGTGCAGCTTTTTAATTTGGCAAAAAATAAAATGGTTGATATGCAATTTTGAAAAGATGATTCTAGCGCTTCGCACAATTTAATAAGAGCGTATTTTTAAAAGCAAGTGTAAGTTTTATTGAAATACGCCATTGAATTTTAATTATCGGTGCAGAAATAATGCAGTTATTAAGGCAATTTTAAACGGTCTATATTCAGAATTTTTACCAAATTAAGTCGATTTAAGTTGGGGGAATTCCGCCAAATTGTAGACCTACCAAATTTTGTATGGAAATTAGCCAGGACGGGTCCCGACATATCTCGAAACGAGTTTTTTCAAAATTCGAGTTAGAAAGTCTGTTGTTTATTGCCTTATATTTGAAGCCAAAATGTGCCAAACACTACTAGTTATTGTACAACTAGAAGTCAAAGCATGCTGTGAAGCAATTACAAAACGCGCTAGAAAAAACATTTGACGAATATATGTCGCCCTCCTAAAATAACTTCAATTTTTATATTCCCCAAAATGATAAAATCATTCTGTTCTGAAAACGTGAAAAAAGTTTCGCATTCCAAAGAGTTTTTTTGTGTACATAGTTATTCTTATGTCCACACAGACGATTTCTTTGCTTGGCTTGAAGTCTGCTTATAAATCCTTGATTTATTTGTTAGAAGAAAAATTAAACTGTAATCTAGAAAAATAATTTTAAAGCCCTTTATAAATAGCACAGTCTTATCTCTTCTTTTTGTAAAGGGTTGCAAGAGAGGGTGACGTAGTTTTAAAATTAAAAAAAATGTCCATTTCATGTAGTGTCTGAGGTGTTTAATGCTAAAACAGCATAAAATAGAAATAAGACATTTTGAAAGTGAGGAGTTCACTGCAAGTGGTCAAAATTTTCACTTCTTTGATAGCAAATGATGCTGACATAGTTTTTTTTTTTTTTTGTGTCTCAATATATTGCAATGATCTCAGTACACGTGTTGCAAACTTTAAGTCAACAGTCAAATAATTTTGCTTTTTCTATATTCCACATCACTTTAATTAATTCGGATTACATATGTGAGGAAAATTTTCTTTTCCTGCCATGCGAAGAACGGGCATGCAGCTAGTATATTTATATTCATTTTACTTTAAGCTATTACCCAATTACTTAGTATGGTTTAATGGCTACTCATTGCATTCTTAATTAAAACTGATAGTTAAACTTAGATATTAATTTTTTTTTTAAATCTCCTACCACTAAGTTAAATAAATTTGTTTTAATAATAGCAAAAACTATGTTCTATTCATATAATTACATAACAAGTCAGCATTAATTTAAAAGGGAAAAAAAATTGTTATGAGTATCCTGTTTCCCCAAAATTATGTCCCTGAAAATATTTCACAGTTAACTTCCTCTTTTAATTATTTTTATTATTATTAACAGTTAGAAAAGTTTAGTGTTGAAGGGCTGCACTCATCTGGCATCAGTGCATTGGAATGGGCAAAGAATGGAATCAAATTTTTTAGTGGTGACCAAAATGGTGTTGTTGTATGTACAGAAATTGATCATCTTGAGGTAATGGATTTCATTTGTATCTCTATATTAAATAAGTTTGGATTTAAAGTATTTATAACTGTATATATGTTACTTTATATCCAATGTTTTTGTTTTTTTTTTTTGTCTGTACCCTTTATTATTTATGTAGCTATTTATTATATGCAGCATTCAGACTCAAAACACAAAAGTTAACAAGTAATTCATCAGATCTGTGTACATTTTAAAACAGCTAAATTCAGGCAAATATTTTGTAAACAAACTTTTTATACACATTTTGGAACAAAATGTGTATAAAAAGTTTGTAAAGAAAAGAAAATATCTTCCGAACATGAATAGAAAAACAATTTTATTTGAAATATCCAAAGAGTTACCAGCCAGGGTTTGCTGTTGTCCTAATATTCCTAATTTTTAATGAAATGTCTTATTTTTCCAGTCTGGATGAATATTAATGTAATATTTACAAACATTATATTTATGTAATATTTACAAACTTTTTTCAAACAACATTGTTCCATCTTAAATATCATCTAAACCAGTGGAACCTAACATTAAACAAAAAAAAAAAAATAAATAAATAAATAAAAAAAATAAAATAAAACCTAGTGTTGTTATGCCTGGATAAAGTCAGAAGAGAAAAGGATGTTAATGCTGGTATTGCATGTTTTAACAACTAATAATGCATGAAAATCTTCATTTTATTAACAGGCACTTATACATTAGTATTACATACAGATGTAAAAAGGTAAAGATGGATTAGTGTGTTATTTTTGGGGGAAAAAATAAAATAGTCATCTCAAGCAATATAATCAAAATAGTAAGCTTTTTTTTTTTTTTTTTGCAAATTTTAAGAAAGAGCTAATTTTTCTTCTTTTGTTTTTGTTCCAAAAAATATCATTAAAAAAATTAATTTGTTTTTGATATGTTCATTGTGAAAAAAATTGGTTTTATGTTATTTAAATTAAAATATTGTGCATTTATACATTTTTATTGTACATTTGAGCTCATTAACGTGAAACCGCATAAGATGAAAGATTGATTTATACATGAAACATGAAATATTTCTTTATTTTGTGCAAATTCAATTTATCAGATAGCGTTAAATTTGATAAATGTGAAACAATTGCTGTGGTCTTTTGGATTTCGTGTTAATGAGGTCCAACTGTATTCTTTCCTTAAATTTTATGTAGTTTGGTCATACTAGTTTATGAAATAAAATGGCATTAAAATTGCATTTTAAGTGTTTTAAAAGTTTCCTGAAATTTTGAAAAAGATTGGATCCTACTTTTTTTCTCCTTCTACTCATACTTCTGGTCATTTATTGATTCATAGTGTCTAAAGAACTTTTTGTTCATCAATTAAAATCTAAACACCAACATAAGTTATAAACTCTTATTTAAAAGAAAGAAAGATGAAAAATATTTAAAATTGTTGTCAAAGAAAGCATATGGAAAAACGAATATATGTTACTATGACACTGACTTTCTTATTATTTAGACGGAGAAGCTGAAATTTTGAACTAATTAAATATTTTTCTTTTTTAAACAATTGAGTAACAGTACTTTTATTTACAACATCTTCAGCTTACAGGTATGAATTTCAAGGGTAATATTTAAATGAAATATTGTTTTATAAGACCTCAGTTTGAGAACTGTATAACTCACAAAAACCTCACTGTATGTTAAAAAATGTAGAGCATTGATATGGCATTTTTATATTGTTTTATGCATTACTAAATATTTATATATTTCTCATTTCCTCTTCACGCAGCATCAAAGTAGATCGAGAATACTAGTGGATGAGAAATCTAAAGTTGTACAACTCAGTTACAATCACTTGAATCTTGTTGTGTCCACTTTATACCGTTCTTTTATTTATTCGTTGCAAACTAATACAATTGCTCAAATTGGACAAAAAGAAAGGAAATGGTAAGTCTCACTATTTTCACAAATGCTTATGTTTATATATTTATTTTTTGATTATGTGTGTTATAGTCAAATAAAAATTAACCTTTTATAAATCACATATAAATATAAAACCTTTCAAAAACGACAAAGCTTCTATTTTTAATAATTGTTTATTTTCATTTAAAAAAAAATTTTCGCTTTCAGACAATGCTAAAATAGAACTGCTAAAGTTTTTTAGTTATAAACAAATTAAATCAATATATAATAATTTTAGATTTTGTAACCATAAGTTTCATACAAATGCTTTAGTTTACTGTTGTTGACACCTCAAGGTTGAAATTAAGAGATGAGTTGCCATTTGTTTAAAAATGATTTTAAATTATGTATTGCATATTTATTTATTTTTTATGTATTATATCCCTTTTATTTAAACTTTCAGATTTGTTGCACATTTCCACTGACACTTTTATTTAATTCATATCACAGCAGAAGTTTTAATATTCTATTCCTGTTTTAATTTAGTGGACATTGGCTGTAGCATACTCTTAGAAGACCTAAAAGAGGAATGTTATAGTTGAAGCAGGCAGAGATGCGAACTGCTATGGATTCTCCGTAGTTTCTACAGATTTTTTTTTTTTTTTTGTGCAAATTTGACACTTACTGCAGACTACGGAAAAAGCATATATTTTTATGGAAATTTAAATATAAGTTGATTTATTCTATAGCATTTTAAAACTATGTTCTTTTAATAATCTGCATGTGGTCTGGCATTATTGTGTTGCAATATTACCCCTTTTCTGTTGACCAGAGCTGGCCGTTGTACCAACAATGCATTACATAATGTATCCAATTGTTGGCAGTACAATTCAGCCGTAACTGTTTCTTCCAGTTTCCATAATTCAAAATTAACTATGCCTCCATCAAACGCATGGTAACAGCTTCTTTAAGATAAGGGATGGTTTAGGCGTGGGTACAACTAGTTGATTTGGAGAAAGCCATTGTTTGGTGCGCTTGTTGTTGCACAAGACACATTTCTCATTATCAGTACTAGCCCTTAGTAAAAACATATCACTTCAGTCTGCGCAGTATAGATGTACAAATTATACACCATTGTTCTGTATTCATCTCTGACAATAGATGTGGAACCCATATGCCCTGCCTGTAAATCTTCCCTATTTTTTTAAGATGTCTTTGGACTGTTGACCAAATAGTTTGAAGGGTATTTGCTATTTCCTTTATACTCAGTTTGAAATCAGTTTCCACCAGTGTCCACATATTTCTCACTAAAAATAATTTATTGCTAATGGGTGTCCCTTATATTAGCTTAAATTGTAATTTATAGAATAATTTTATTTTGCAGCTTTGGACCTTTTGGTGCTACAGTCTTCGATACACAAAACAACACAGTTTTTGCATCTCGACCTGGACAAAGATTATGGAAGTCTGATATAACTGGTACTATACAAGAAACAATGATATTTAAGACTGCTTTATCTCAGCCTTGCCGTGTTATAGAAACATTATCTAAAACTGGGGAGAATGCATCTTTTAGTGACTTTCAGTTTGAGCTCTTATCAAAGTTTGATTCATACATTCTAATTTGGTCAGATTCATATTTTACTCTTATTGATCCAGCTGAAAAAGTGGTAGTGGCTGTATCACCCAGGTTGGATCCAATTATTGATGTTGCCATATGTAAAAATGAAATATTTATTTTGAGAGGATTGAGGCACATTTTAAGGATATCAACAGAACCTGATTTTTATGGCTCTACCAAAGGTAATTATCAGTTAATAAAAATTGAATATTTTTTTATAACTCAAATATGTGTACCAATATGCCATACTTCACTTATACACATTTACCTACAGACTTTAAAATATTTTTCAAAGTTAAGCATTTAGACTTTATGAAAAATAACTCTTTGCTTATAAAACTATATTCAAAATAGTTCAATTGGTGTTTTTATAAAGATTTAAAATTTTAAATATTCAATTTACAGTTCTCTCTCTCACTTTTTTAACATTGTACTAACATATCAGCTAATTTTTGAGCACCTTCAAAATCTAAGAGAAAGAAAAAAAAAAAAAAATTGTCATTGTATTAAGTCAGAAGTGAAATTTGTAGTTGTACAAAAGATTTCAGACAAATTAAAAATTTTGAAGTGTAATTGTTTCTTATTAGCTCCATTTTTCTGCACTACTTCAAGACTAACTTTGCTGTCATCTTCCACTAACACATAATTTTCTCCTGAAGGCGGCTGTACTTCACAGATGTGTTACTGTGTGTACTGTGTTATGTACTTCACAGATACTAGAGAGGAGACGGGCTCAGCCCGAGCCCGAGCCCGACTCGGGCTCGGGCTCTGTAATTCACGATTGCGTTCGGGCTCGGGCTCGTGAAAAATTTCTCCTTTGAACATACTCCTTGAAACAGATTTTAAAAAGTGATTCATGGGATAAATAGACGCACTTATTTAAAAAAATAGCGGCACGGGAGACTAGAAGGTGTCTGAAGCTCCAAAATTTATTGTATCCTATTAATGAAGTAGTTAATTTTATTTGTCTTTAGCTGAAATTTCGGGCTCGGGCTCCAACTTTAATAATATTGCTCGGGCTCGGGCGGGCTCGGATTAAAAGTCTTCGGGCTCGGGCGGGCTCGGGCTTCAAAAAATGAGCCCGAACTCATCTCTAACAGATACATAACACAGATGTGTTTGTCACTGATTTGTTTTTTGAAATGCACATTTTAAGTTATTTCACTAAGCAAATGGATATGTATAAGGCAGGGGCGTAGCCAGAAATGTTTCATGGGGGGGGTTACGACTACTGAAACTCACATATATGCATATATGTGTGTGATAAGGGAGTGAAGAATATACATTTTGTATGGCAAAAAATTCCTCATGGGGGGTGTTATGACCCCCGTAACCCCCCCCTGGCTACGCCCCTGGTATAAGGAGATTAGAAAAAATCATCATTTTTAAACAATTTTGAAATGTAAAGATAATTTGAAAGTGGATGTAAAATCCATTGATTAGAATGGTAGATTTAAGAAACTCGATAAACTTGGACTTAATTAATAATAAAGAAACTTTCTAAAGGCTTTTTTTTTTTTTTAAACCAAAGAAATCACTCTATAAATTGACTGAAAAAAGTACCAAAATGTTTTTCTTTTGATATCTCACTGTATGTCTCATGTCAGATGTTTACATTACATTTTGCATGGAACAAATGTGTACATACAGAGAGAAAAGTATAATTCATAAGAATCTTGTGAACAATTGTTATAGAAGGTATAGGGCACTTATTTTTTTTTTTTTTTACCATAATATACCATTAATCCTTTCCTTCTGATTAAATGCCTCCTTCACTTTTTAAACAAACTGAAACTTTGAAAAATTCCCAAAGACTGCCCCCCCCTCCCTCCCTCAAATAGCCCAGTTCCATACATGAAATTCAATATTAACTGTATTTTATCTTCTCAACTTTCACCGCCTTTAAAAGCATTTTTGATTTAAATGACAAACTGTTATTGTCAAATGATGAATCTTTCAGTGGCTTTTGTATAAGTGACGAAGACTGACAATGTATACAGTAGAGAGCCAGAAATCCGCACAGCTTGGGACCATGGCTTGTGCGGATTTTAGGATTTTGTGGATTTCGGGCCGTGAAAGATAAATCATTACATTTCTGATTTTAAAGAAGTAGAATACAATTACAATGAAATAAAAACAGTCAAAAGTATTTCACTTATATTTTCACATTAAATACAAAAGCATGAGAGAAAAAAAAGAAAAAATTACATGAAGATTAGCAAAGCAAATGGTTCCAAAATTTCCTTTTTCTAATTTTGAAAGCATGTTCTATGGCGATTTGTTTTAAAATATTATTTTTTTCTACTTTTTCTTTTTTTTTTCTTTCTTTCTTTTTGCAAAATGTATATTATTATTAATTCTTGTTTTGTTACAGAACTTTGCTGTTCTAAAAATTTAAGGTATTCTTCTCCTAACTTTAAAATTTCATCAAATGGATTTTATTATTATTATTACCCAAGTTTTCCTCATCAGAATCATATTTATCTGGATTCAAGACACTTTTCAACAATTTCATCACTGGCAGATGACTTCGAATTTCATTATGTACATCAGAGAAGGTGTGCGGATTTCGGACGTTTTGTGGATTTTTGGTTCTTGACTGTATAACTATTGGTTCTATTGTTTTAATGCATTGTGATTCATTAATTTGCATTCAGTTTAACGATAACCGTAAGTTAAGTTTTGTTTTAAAATATTATTTTTTTCTACTTTTTTTCTTTTCTTTCTTTCTTTTTGCAAAATGTATATTATTATTAATTCTTGTTTTGTTACAGAACTTTGCTGTTCTAAAAATTTAAGGTATTCTTCTCCTAACTTTAAAATTTCATCAAATGGATTTTATTATTATTATTACCCAAGTTTTCTTCATCAGAATCATATTTATCTGGATTCAAGACACTTTTCAACAATTTCATCACTGGCAGATGACTTCGAATTTCATTATTTACACCAGAGAAGGTGTGCGGATTTTAGGTCGGCAGATTTCTGGCTCTCAACTGTATATGTATACAGAAATATGCTGTAGTGTGTGCAATCCACTTATAAAAAAGTGGATGTAAACCACTAAAAAAAACACGGTGTGTCAAAGTGGATGTAAGCCACTAAAAAAAACACGGAGTGTGATGAGGAATAAGGATCCATGTTCCGCACTCTGGCTGGCTCTAGCACGTTGCCAACCGATGCCTCATTCCTTTTCATATTTAGTACTAACAAGGGGAGGCTCAGACTTTGAGATCACTGATTTTTATGAAATGCTGATGGGTTATAGAGGACCCATAGTAAAGTAAAATGGCAAAGAATTAGCTAACAATTTTCGCGTATTTTTGAGAAAACTCCATTTAAACATTTGATGCATTGTTATATGCCAGTTATTCGATTAGTTGTTAAATGTACTCAGTGGTGCTGTGATTTGGCATTCTGTTGGAGAACAAAGATCTCGGGTTCTTATTGGACTCGGTCCGCTCTCTTTTTTCATTTTTTTTTTTTCTCCCTTAAAAATTCGCAAAACAGTTTAAAATGATTATGTAAGAAATATATCATGACTTATTTTGTAAAACTGTTGTTATAAAGTTATGTATATATTTGATAATTTACTAATATCTTTAGGACTAGTGTCTAGCAAAGAATGATAACCATATGTAGAGAATGATAAGATTTTACTTTTAGTATATTATTTAGTTATTTACTTACTGTACTGTTTCTCATTTCTGTCACTTTCATTTGCAGTTATCCAATTTTATTTCATAGAAATAGTGTTTATTCAGTAAATCACGTCAATTTTCTGTGTGTCATTTTAAATTATTTTATGAATTTTTAAGGAAGAAAAAAAAAATAAAAAAGAGAGAGGACTGAGTTGGATACAAACCCACGACATTTTGTCCTGCAACTAAATCCAAAGCCATAGTGCCCCCAAGTACAGTGAACAATTTGTCAAATAATAGGTATATAACAATGTATCAAATGTTTAAATGGAATTTTCTCAAAAATAACTGAGAGTTGGCAGCTAATTCTTCGGCATTTTACTTCACTATGGGTTCTCTATATGCCATCAACATTTCATTAAAATCAGTGATCTCAACATTTTGAAATGACTGGCCTTTGGCATACCTCTCAAGCACGTGTATTTTCTCTTTTTATTACAGAGTAAGTGCCCACCTACAATTTTTTAATGACTTTTCATCCTGTTTAAGGGTGTGGGGCACATACCAGGATATTAAACTTCTTTTTCCTTTAAATCCCATGTAAGTGCACCCTAAAATTTTTTACGACTTTTCACTATGTTTGAGGGGCCAGATTAATGGTATAATATGGTAGACACTCATATTTTTCCTTTTGCATGACATGACTGAATAAGTGTGTCTCATTTTGTGTACACTTTTTTATCTTTTGCAGCCACTACAGAAGAGCCTTCACTTTTTGAAGAAATTCTTGAGCCTCTGAAAGGTCTCAGTACTTATGTTAAGGAACGCAGTGACTCTTTAACTGTTCAACCTGAAAGCAACTCCAACATTTTTGATTGGCTGAAAAAGAAAAGATCAATGAGTAGTCCAGCTGATATTCCAGATGGCATGCTAATCGAACCTAACCAAATGACAACATCTGAGTCTTTGCCTGACATAGTAAATTTAAATTCCAAAGACTATATTCCTGTGAAGGTTGATGAGTTTTCATCTGTTTCAACTGACATTCCTGAATTAGTCACCAAAGATATTACTGAATTTAATGATAGTGATGATCTTGTGTATAAAGTGAAAAAAAAGCACAAGAAAAATAAAAAAGGTATAACTTCTTTGTGAAATGCTGTGTGCATTCATCTTTCTGACTACATGTAAAACTATAATTCTGTATTTTGAATTCAAAACAATTGCTTTCTTCAACTTAAATATTACGTTTGTGATTTTTGATCACTGATTTGATTTTGTTGTACCTATTTGAGGATAATTACAGTTAATAACTTAGGGTTAATCATTATTAGTTAAAAATAAATAACGTTTAACACGCATATACAGAAAGAATCTACGTATGTGTCTGTTATATGTGAGTTCTAACAATTTCATTTATTTTTAATTTGTTCTCAATACCAGATTTGTGGTTTTTAATATTGATCATCACTGTTTGTTTTCTTATGCTGCCTAAATGTGTTAGTCAAATTAAAATTAACCTAAAATGTATTATACTGTTAAAACTGTCTGAAAGAGTTCTACAGTTATGACATTTTTCTGTTTCTGTTGTAATATAGGCTTTTAAAAAAATGAAAAAAACTAGAAAATTATTTTTCCTAAACAAGTGCCATTGTACAATAACTGAATACTTACTAAAAATATTAAAAATTCAGTTTTTTTAAAATTTATCTGCTCTTCTCCCAAACAACTGTAAAATTAAGTTTTTTTTTGCATAAATTCATTCATTTTAGTAAAAACTGCATCTTAAGAGCTTTAAGTTATCTTTTTCCACATTTAAAACTTACCCTCTAAGCACTCTAGAGCTATACTTTTAAAATAACTACATTCCCTTAATTGTTCTTTCACCTTTTAAAAATAATTTTTAAATCTTTGGTAATATGTAGCATGTATAAACATTTCTTTTGGCGTTGTTGAGTTAGTAATCTTTTGAATTGAATAAATGATGTAGCCACTTTTCTCACTATGCTTTCTTTTCAGTCAAGTTTGCTGTTGATGCTGCTCCAACACGTGATAGGCACAAGTCTAAACCTGAGGCTAATTCCAAAGAAAAAGCTGATAGTAATATGGATAATATTGCTAAATCTGATATAGGTAATAATGAAGCCAATATACAGTCTAATACAACTGCTGTACCAGTTGTATTGGAAAGTAATTCTGCATCAAATAATGCTGAAAATACAGAAAGAAACACTGATAAAGGTATTCTGGTAAATTACAGCCAAATAAGTGATAAAAGTTATGTGGATGCAGATAAACTCCTTGAAAATGTATTAAATGCATATTCTCATTCCAAGCACAAGGACTTATCTTCAGATGATTTGAAAAACATTGAATCTAGTGCCAATTTAAATGAGTTGGACAGTGCAAATCAAAACATTACTGCAGATAAAGATGTCTGTAATGGAGCTGAGAATAAATCACATCAGGATGTAAATGACAATGCCATAACTTCTGATGCAAATGACCAAGATACTAGAGCCACTGAAGGAGATGTCTATTCATCTCTGACAGACACTACACAATTGCCAAAATCTGAAGATTCAATAGAATCTTTGTCCCTCGAAGATTCATCCATCAGTTCTGTTGAGTCCAGAAATAATGATCCTCCTAAATATGGCGTAGACTGGGTGGAATATAAGGCCCCTGAGCTGTTGCTTGACATAAGTGTGAGCAGTGATCACATCTTTTGTGTTGATGTTCGAAATCAGATGTATTTCTCCAGGCATCCCCAAATGGGCTCTCTTCATTGGATGGAGCTAGAGCAACCAGCTGAAAAAATTGCTACATCAGAGTTTGAAGTTGTCGTGTGGGCTTTGTACAGAGGGACTGTGTATGCTGCAAGTCATAAGTCACGCAGCCTGTGGGAAAATACTGAATGGGTTTCAGTCGCCCGTGATGTTGTCTCTATTGCTGTGGATAATGACTGTGGGTGGTAAGTTTTAATTTGTTTTTCTTAATGATTGAAGTGACTATCTCAAAAGGGCCCAGTTCTGCAGTTGGATGTCTATTGTAGTAACCCACAAAAGTACTGATGTTGATACAAAAAGTTACACGATTGATACAATACACAGTTGTTGACACAAAATTTATCATTCTCCTTATACAAATGTCATGTAAATTACACAACTAAATCAAACAGTAACTTGAGTTTCCTGCCTACATGTTTGAGATTTATATTTACTTGATATGTTTTTTCATTACTTTGCTGTGCAAGTTCGATTAGCCTTAGCACCCAATATAGATGTCTGTTAAGAAAAAAATGCACTATAAATATCGTGTTCACTTGTGTAATAGTTGCACTTTTTTTACTAATTTTTCACTGAAAAAGGTCTAGATGCAACTATTATGCAGAGAAATCTGCTACACAATATTATACACTATCAAGCCATGAAAAATATATTATAATAAAATTAGTAACTTAAAAAATGTTTTCCAGATTAAATGCTGTTTATCGTTAAGTCTTTCTGTCAGTTGCACACAAAATTAAGACATTTTTCTTTATATGGTAACATAGACATAAAATTCTTAAATAATCTTTGTGAAATCTTTGACAAAAAATACTAGTAGTAACATAATACATAATTCATAATAAATCACTTTCACTGAAAGTATCAGTAGCACTGCAGTTCTGGGAAGAGTACAGCCAATAATTTTCTATTTTCTAGATGAAGGTCAAATATGGGACTGTAACTTCTATGCTAGGTAAATATTTTAACGATTTATTCTTCTTCAAAACGGGGATGTGATTATTACGCAAGTAAACATAATAGTATAATGACTTTCCTAATGTCATTTCTGTTGAATTCTATACCTGTTTTCCAAATACTCTGACTACTGCAGTTATATTCTAACAGTGTTCATATTTCGTATTTTTCAAAGTTACACTGGCCTGCTCTTTTTCCTTTAGTACAGATATATCCTGTTCTTTATATGTTAAAAAAAAAAAGAAAAGAAAAGAAAAAGAAAGGCCTTCTTTCTTTTTCAAAAATTTATTTATTAGTGAGTCATAAGTGTAATTACTACCAGTGTTGACTATTACGTCAAAAAACATATACCAAAAATGAAACTGAAATTTTTTTTTCAAGGTGTGTCAGAACCTAACTTAGTGAATGCCATCTTATCAGAAGCTTATAGACATCTCTGGGTTTTTATTATTTAGATGATTAATGATAAACTTCATTTTAAATTAATTTTAAACTCATGCATGTATATTTTTTTGTCTTATAGTAAACACCTCTTCTTGCTTATGCATTATGTAGGTATGCAAAATCTAATGGTGAACTTCTAACCCAGCAAAACATAACTTTAACTCAACCATGTGGTTATCCTGAGACTGTGTCATGTAATTCTCCTGCATTACAAGTTGCTATTAAAGATGGTGTTTTGTGGGTTCTGACTGTCAGTGGTTCTTTGCTAGTTAGAAATGCGACAATTGCAAAAAAATCAAAATCTGTTTGGAAAGAAATAATGTAAGTATACATGATTATTATTTAAAACTTGTGTGCCCTAAATTAAATATGCATTCAAACTAGTTTAGAACAGAGATAGATTTGATGATTTACATTGACCTGCATTTTTATTGTGTAATTAGGTAATTCAAAATGGATGTTAAAGTGATTATCTTTTAAACCGCAAGCGATCAAAACATACTGTCAAATAAAGAATAGCTTTTGAATATGCCAATTTTTTTATTAGGGGCCTGTATATATGTTAAAATAAAAAATTTAATTTTTATATGGTCCCTCCTTTTCTAATACTTATGTTTGTAGAAATGTTGCCCTGGGTCTAAGGAAGTAAATAAAATAATCCCATGTTCCTGAGTGGAGTAGTTATCAAGATATTGTAAGTTAAAAATTTTTGCATTTGTCGCCAAATGCTAGGGGGATGTCTCAAAAGTGAGAAAAGTAACCTTCCTTACTTTTCAGCTGACATTAACTTTTGTTAGTGGTCATTTGACAGCTGTGTTTGACTTTTTGAAATCCTATTTTAGCAATTATTTTCTTAAAATGTATGTTTAGCAGTTTCTAGTGAAAGTTAATTCACACCAGTACTTTGTCATTCTGGAGGCCGTCGTCGAGTTTCGACTTTTCATTGAACATGACTGTCTTGCTGCCCACTTGCACAGGATCAACCTGGCTCTTGATCCTGGCTCTTGTTCCCTTTGCAATAGTCAGCTGGTTATGGATGGCTGCCATCTTCTTCAGTGTAAAGCTCTCTGCGGATCAACAATTGCAGATCATTACTGGGAGGCGAGGAGAAGAATGAGGAAATGACTATTTTTTTTTCTTGTTCTTTTGTTCTTGTTTTTTTATGTCAAACCCCTTTGCCATTAGAAATTTAAAAAAATTTTGTCATTCTCTATTACACCTGGAAATTCTTTCTCTAGAAGATTGACGTAATTAATAAATGATTTCCTAAAAGACTAAATTATCAATCATTTCATAATGCAGTACTTATTCAAATAAAATTGCACTTGTTAATTTCGCACATTTGAATGTGTTTGACATTCTCAAAGTGATCATTATTTAACTTTTGACAACACAGCAGTGAAGTGCTGTAAGTCGTCAATTTTAACCAGGGCTTCGAACCGGAACTGAACCGAAAACTGGAAAAACTTGTTATTTTGGTCGAAACAAAAACCAGAACTGAACGGAAAAAAAATATCTGTTTATTTCGGTTTGCTATATCTCCAGACATTTTGTTACTGTAATCAACTTATCAATATTTTCTAATTTAACATCAACCATCAAACTATCATCATTACATGTACAGTCTGTTTCTGTTTCTCAGAGCCTTCCTCCCATTTACGCATGTGTCAGGTCTGATTCGATTTCATCTAAATTGGGTTGAGCAGAAGTTCAGCTACGCTTTTTTATGTTTAAAACTCTGTTTACACTTGAACTTGCAATAAATAAAATAGTTCCTGAAATTCCAAATTGAAATAAAACAAAATGAAAAACATCATAAAATGTAGGTCCAGTACTACTTTTCAATCAACTTCCAACTTTTATTAAAGTCTCTAGTTTAGTTTTAGCTCTGGTTTATTCTTCTCACCATCTTTAAACTGCCCAGTACGAAATAATCCTAAAAGGTTTTTTTTTTTTACTTACATCCTTACTTAGCTTCTTTTTCCTGTTTATTGGCATTTCTCCATGTCGTCATCCATCTTGTTGCTTCATACTAGAGACTAGCTTTTGTTTGTCTTCCATTAGCACGTAATGATGTCACTCGATGTCCCGTGCTGCCGATCCAAATTATCATTTGCTGAATTGAATGCATGAATTGTAATCAGATTGCATGCACCTTTGTGGGCATTTCCTGTTTCCTGCCCAGGAATCGTTTAAAAGGCTGTCGGATCAAACCGTCGGCAGTTTCAAGTTAGGATTTCAGTATGTGATTTTTCTCTCAAACTCCTGCCCTGTTTAGGGTATAATAGAAATTGTGTAATGGTGTTACTTCTGCAGATTAGCTTGAAATCCTGGTGATGTTTATTTAAGTGCAATAGGACTAAGTAAGAATTTAATCTTCAACTTAGTGTGCATCTCCAGTATCCGGTGGTAATTAGAAATGTTAGCTTTCTTTTTTTTTAACTTTTCTTCTTTTTAAAGTGTTTCTGCTATGGCCATGTTAAGTTTTCTGCTTTTAATCTGACAATCTGTTTTAATTAAAATATCCTTTTATCTGCCAGCCGTAATAAATTACCTAGTCAAATTTTAATGTAAGTGTTTTTATATTGTTATTGTTAAAAAACTAATTTATTATGTTTTATTTAATCGCTGTTTATTGAGTTAGTCTGCAATTTAATATTTTCAGAAATCTTAAGCAAAGTTAATTTTATCAGGCTTTTATAAACTTACAGCAATCACTGACACTGCATTCATGTTAACTCTGCACATATTTAAAGTTTAATATAAGACAGCGAATTCATTTGTTGGCAACTTGCCAATACGCGGGCTTTGGGTTAACCACCCACTTACTATTAGACCCTTACAGGGTTTAACATAAAAAGACAGCACGCCAAAATAAAGCTTCAAAAACTACCCATCTCAACCTATCATCCCTTTTCCAAGTAAAATCATCTGAACTGAAGAGTGTTATTTTTGGTGGGATGAAAACCAGGACTAAACGGATAATTTTTTTTTAGTTGAACCAGAACGAAAACTGGAACCAAAAAAATTTCGGTTCAAAGCCCTGATTTCAACATTAAAAATCTGTCTAACTGTTTCACATAGAGACATGGGATTTGTTTAAGATTTTTAGATAAAGGCAACATTTTTTTAAGTATAAGTAATAGGAAATCGGAGACCGTATAAAAATTAAACTTTGTATTTTAATGTATTTACAGCCACTAGTAAAAAAAATTGTCATGGCTGAAAGCTACTCTTTATTTGACAAACTTTTCTAATTGAAAATTTGCTTTGATCACTTATGGTTTAAAAGATTATCCCTTTAACATATATTTTGAATTACCTGGTATTGTGACCATATTTTTTATTTAAGGGAAATACTCGTTCTATTGTAAAAATACTTTCTCATTTTTTAATAAAACTTTTATTTTGTAATTCTTTTAAACTTAGAACAAAATTTATCTTTGAGCCATTTAGATTAGTTTTATTTGTTTGAATTGTTTGTTCAAAGTTTCTGCAGCAACCCATCAAATGACATCTTATGCTTTTGACAGCAAATCACGTTACTGTACAGACAGTAACAACTTACTGTCCACAAACAGTAAAAACATACTCTCAACAGACAGACAGTAAGACAAGTTGTTAAATTATAAAAAATGTCTGTGTCATGGGGGGCAGTGGTGGCTCCTCCATTTGAGCACTTGAGCACATGAAACCCCAAAGGAAAAACTAAAAAATAGACACATTAATAAATTAAAAATTAAGTACACTTTTAGATTTTTGTGAATTTAAAATGCGAGTTTTTCTCCCCCCCCCCACTATTATTATTAAATATGATTATAGCTAACTCATTGTATTGTAGGTTACTGCAGCACCAACACCAGTCTAGTCTTTCCACAATCATACGTGCAATCAAAAAAATGCCCTTCTGAGCCATTTTCTCAGAACAGATGTGGATAGAGACAGGCGGGGTAAGGCGTTGCGATATCATTCTGTTTGCACATTTTCAATGTGCAAACAGACCATAGTTTACGGTTACTTCTTCCAAATTCTTCCTAGGTTTGTTGTGTTTGATTAGATTCTTTTTTTCTCCCTTATTTTTTTCTTTGGAAAGAAAAATTGAAATAAAATAACTCATGTCAACACCTTTGCTAAAACTTATCCAGGTGACGAAATGTAAGACCAAAGATTACTTCTTTTCTTTTAGTTGCATGCATTGTTTTCTTTAACTGCTAAAACACAAATATATTTTAACTTGTAAGTTGCGTCGTATCTGCCTATTTAATTTTCGAAATAGATTTTGTGAACTTCAGTTTAAGTAACCCATGTGCTGCCACTGGATAGGGGAATTTAGGGCACTATTAGAATCATGTGATCAGGTTTTAGAATTAGTAAAATATCTTAAAAATAAACATAGTGAAAAGTAAACACCAGACCAGTAAGTAGTGGTTATACTTAATGCCAGTAAAACTGAACATTTATCTGTGCACCAGTATGAAGATATTCAATGTATAGTTTTGGTGGCTTCAATTTTACAAATAAAATGTGAACTCTGATGAAACATTAAGAGTTGTGTCCAAAGTTCCATTTAAAGTGTCATCCTACAAACATTTAGAATTCAGTAAAGCCAGCAAAGGAACTGTTAATGTCCGACACTTATTAGTGGTTTTACATCCTCAGCATTCACCCTAGAAAAGTACAACAATGTTCCTGAGCAATAAACAGTTAGAACAGAACATTTTTTCATATGAACTATCAATATGAAAAAAGTTAATGGACTGAACTTAGTGATAGATAGTGAATATGATGATGATTCATAAAATGAACTCAAATGCAAGGAAAGTTTCCCACCTACAACAGATTTTCTGATCGTAATATTTGTAATTTTCTGATTTGATATTTTATTGAAACATAGTACTTTTCAAGAGAAATAAGTTCTCTTGGCTGTTGTAGGATAATATGTTCATTTATGATTATTATGAATAATATAAGCTATTACCAAAATAGTAACTATAAAGTAAATAAAAAACTTTGTAAAAAACACACATAAGATGTTATAGGTAAGAGGATACGTACGTTTCAACCAAAAATTTTTGGTTGAAACGTACGTATCCTCTTACCTATAACATCTTATGTGTGTTTTTTACAAAGTTTTTTATTTACTTTATTGTTTAACACCAGTATTTTGAGTGTTTTTTCCAAAATAGTAACTGTTTAAAACCTATATAAATAATAAAATTGTTTTATTTATATAAGTTTTTCGTAAATAAACCTATTTGATTTATAAAAACTGTTTATAAATAAAATGGCTCTAAATTTCAACTAATGATGGCCATGGCAGTATCTGAAAGACATTTTTAAATACTGTTTTTAGTGCCTTTTTAAATGTTTTAACTATTTTTAACAAAGAATGTACTTTTAAAATCCCTTTTAATATAAGCTATTTGCATATTTTTAGCAAATCAATGTTATTTTAAGCATACATATTCTTATTCTGTTTGAAAAATTAGAAAAAAATCAGGTTTAGACCTAAAATCTGTGATGCATCTCTCTTTTTTTTTTTTTTTTTTTTTTCCCCTAAACAGAATATAACACTTAAATTAGTCATTCAGCTTTTAATGTTTTTCAGGAAAAACTGTTTTTATTGCAGAAACCTAATAAATAATAGTTGTTATTTTTGATTAAAGAATAATTCTTAAAATTCATTTACATGAAACATCTACTTTGTGAATATGTTAACTAATAGTCTAATATTTTTGCCCCCCCCCCAAAAAAAAGGGAGGGGGAGAGAAAGAAAAGACAGAAAATGTGTTGTCATCAAAGATATATATATATATATTCTAAAAGTGCACTTGGTGGATCTTTGAAATAAACAGTTCAATTTAGAATGTTGCTTATTGCTGATTAGGGATGGACGCAAGACGAAAAATAGGCTTCTCGCAAAATAGCCCAAAAGCTTTGTCTTGTCTCGCAAAATCCCTATACCGTAATGTTAAAACTGTGTGTCTCATCTCGCAAAAAAGCTCTAAATCTGTCTCATTTCGCAAAAAATCGTCTTGCGTCCATCCCTATTCCTGATGTCAGGCCTAATAGCCTAAAACATGCTCAGAGTTTTGTGGTTTCATGAAAATTGCAGTCTCAAATCCCATCCCAAATAGGTGACACATGGTTTCCCATGTTACTTATTAAAATAACATTTTCGCATTTCTAGATTGAAAGATGTTCCAGGAATTGATGGAATATTTCTTGGTTCGAAAAAAACTGGCTGGATAGTTGATTCTTATGGTATGATTCGCTTTATCATTGGTATAACACCGGAAACTCCAGAGGGTACTGGAGAGCCATGGCTAGTAAGTATGTAGTGCTGCAAAAAATAATTTTTTACATTTTTAATTAAAATGTTTTGTATGCTTGGTTGCATTATTGTTGCCTGAACAGTATTTGTTGTGTCAATTTACAAGTTGTATTCAAATTCTAATGCCAGACTCTGATTATTTAATCTATTGGCGTGTGTTGTATTATCTTTACATAAATTCATTATTTTATTTAGACATGCAATACTGTAATAAATTGAAAAAGATTTTACTTGAAGTATTTCAGTATTTATACATATGGGATGTATTTTTTTCTTATTGTTTTATGCAAATATGAAGTGAAAAAAAACTTGTGTATATATATGTTACAGTGAAAACCCGAAATCAGCCAAAACCCGAATTAACTAGGGAAAACGCGTTCTGACTGAGTGCGTTAGGGAAAACCCGTATTAACTAGGCAAAACGCGTTCTGACTGAATGCGTTAGGGAAAACCCGAATTAACTAGGCAAAACGTGTTCTGACTGACAGCGCTAGGCAAAACCCGAATTAACTAGGGAAAACCCGTTTTATTCGAGTAGCAATAGCACGTTTTCGAGGGGCCCCTACAGCGGACGCATATTTTCCAGGGGGCCCCCTAAAGCGATGGCTAGACCCACTGATTTTTTTCGGGTCTCGCAAAGAGCCAGCGTTAGCATATTTTCGAAGGGGGGCCCCTTACAGTAGTGGCCGAACCCCATGTTTTCCCATGTGAATTCAGGAATGTTAATGCTTTATCTACTAAAAATTGGATCTTGCTCCCCCTTCTAAAATATGCTATTGCTGGCCCTTTGCGAGCCCAAAAAACCTCACTGTGTCCAGCCACCGCTGTAGGGGGCCCCCTCGAAAATATACTAACGCTGGCCCTCTGTGAGACCCAAAAAAACATCAGTGGGTCTGGCCATCACTTCAGGGGGCCCCCTCGAAAATATGCTAATGCTGTCCCTTTGCGAGACACAAAAAAAATATCAGTGGGTCCGGCACCGCTGTAGGGCCCCCCCGTAAAATATGCTAACGCTGGTCCTTTGCGAGACCCGAAAAACATTACTGCGTCCGGCTATCACTTTAGGGGGCCCCCTTGAAAATATGCTAAAGATGGCTCTTCGCGAGACCCGAAAAAATATCAGTGGGTCCGGCCATTGCTGTAGGGGCCCCCTGGAAAATATGCCTCCGCCGTAGGGGCCCCTCGAAAACATGCTACTGCTACTCGAATAAAACGGGTTTTCTCTAGGTAATTCGGATTTTGCCTAGCGCTGTCAGTCAGAACGCGTTTTGCCTAGTTAATTCGGGTTTTCCCTAACGCACTCAGTCAGAATGCGTTTTCCCTAGTTAATTCGGGTTTTGACTGATTTCGGGTTTTCACTGTAACATATATAAAAGAAATGGGCTTCAGCACATGCTGAAGCTGAGCATGCATTAATTGAAAGTTATTGTAGCATCGACCTCAGGAGGCTTCTCTTTTTCAGCCTGAGCACTCATGTTTTATTAGTCATGGTGCACTAAATGATTGAAGTGGGGGAGGATACGATTGTCCTTCCTATCTTTTGATCTAAAATAAAAATAAATAAACATGAAAAATTTGGCAAAATTTGTAAGTTGAACAGCCACCTTATATTTTACTTTCAAGACACTTTAAAGTGACACCCCCCCTCTTTTAAGAAAAAGAAAAAGATGCAATTTTTGCAAAATTTTAAAGTTTTTTCAAATTTTTAAAAAAATTCCCATGTTTGTTTTTTAAGTCATTGCTGTTTATATTTCTAAATTTAATTCTATTTTCTTAAGTCTTTTTTTGAGGGATACAAGAACAAACATTTACATGATTTTCACAAAATCTCAAAATCTAGGAAATATTTACAACTATTTTAACATTTGTAGTTTCAGTTAATTTGCTAGAGCTCTTTCAATTAAAACAATTATCACATCTTTAAACTAGCATTGAACTATGATGATCCGAAACTAACTACAGCATGGGGCACACAGTTTAAATACTGCCATTTATTGGAAACTGACTCCTTTTTCGGAACAGTCATTTAGCACATATGCATGCAATTTCAGGAATTCCAAAGGGGCTGATCATGACATTACTTGGAGCAAACTTAATTCTATGCTCAAGGATTACGTTACTTTTGTTTTGTGGATACAAGGCAGTTTTAACTGTGATCATTGAATATGGCAATTTCCCCAGCTTACATTTTTGTGGCGCTACTGATTCGACTTAATTAATAATTAGAAAGTAAGTAGAAGAATTATTAAAGTGTTTTTGTTTGAACTGAAAAGTATTAGGCATCTAGAATTGGGATCAAGCATGCAAACTGAGTTAAAATAACCTTACTTATTGTCTGTTTGTATTGTAAGTAGTACTGGGTTAACAAATTTATGCAGTTTGAAGCAATTTTTGTAAAATCTTGCAATCTAATAAAGATTTTTTAAAAAATTCAATGCCTGTAATTTGAGTGGCCACCTATCATGTTACCCAATTTCATTTCATTCTCTTCATTCATTTTTACAAGATGCATAGACAAATAAAGCACCACAGATAGAATGACAGACTGACAAACTCTTTTATATATATATATATTTGTATTATGTTCTCAGGTGCTTGAAACAGATAGAAATCACGAAATTTTTGAATACTAAATAATATATAGGCAAAAGTCTAGTTTTATTTATATAGATTTTCATTTCTTCTTATAGGTTGAAGCTAGCAGTTATTTATTTCGTCCGGTGACTCAGCTTGAGCAGGTTGTAAGAAGAGCTTTAAACAGTGAAACCCTGACTAATTTAATAAGAGGAAAACAGCATTTATGTCTCTCATCATCTGATATGGGCATATGGTTCTGTAAAACCTATGATAATTTATTGTACTCAAATCAAAAGGATATTATTGGTAAATATTATAACTGCTCACTATTTAATACTTTCTTTTAAATCATCAAAAAAGATTTTTTAATAAACTAGTTGAAATGATTTTTCTGTGTTTAGTGAAATTATTTTATTAGTATAGTAGCTTTAGGATTATTTTCAAACAGTCATTGTAAAATACCTTTTGCTTAATTAAGAAAGCTTATTTATGTATTTTTGAGAAGGGGAACCAAGAGAGATAAAAAAAACATCTTTGGTCTTTTGGCTAATATAGGGTAAGGTGGAGTAAGATGGCGAACTTAATCAACTATGATTTTTACTGATCACTGAAGGACACTAAGAACTGAGATTTTTGTGATAACTTCTTTCGTGCCTTTCCTTACACCACTAATTTTTTCAATTGCGTGTTTCAACTTTTAAGAGGCAAAACAAGGGTTCTCCAAAAAAGGGTAATTTTTGTCACTTTTCCCCTGCTATGGGATAAGATGAATAATGGGATAGGATAAGATGACGAACTAACCCTAGAATGTGAATTAAAATTCATGAACACTTTATTAGCTAATAATTTTAATAAGAAACAGAAAAAAATGCATTTAAATGCACGGGTCACATTTTTAAGGTCTTTGGTTGGCTTCTCCACTATCCCATCTGGGACACTCAATATGAAACCACTTTAAGCACTGATAAAGTTCATCCTTGTCTTCTTCCATGCATTTGATGCAGAATTTATGTTTAAAATCCTCAAAGTTCATGTCAATTCAGTGTCGATGTACGATATCTAAATAATAAAAGCCGTAGCTCTCACAATTCCAAGATCGACCCATCACTCGCGGTGCATCTGCGACCATGTTGAAATTTTGATAAAAATGGAGCTCTCTAACTAAAACCAAAAACTTTGTATACAGTTCGAAAGATCTCTAAAAAAAATTATCAAATAAAAAATAGCCTTTTTTAAACTTGCAGCTGCTTTCAACTGAAAATATCTAGTGAGATATCATGCCTTGAAAAAGTAAACAGAACCGACATGATCAGTGGCGTAGCCAGAAATTTTTCGGGGGGTGGGGGTTATGACTACTGCAACTCTCATATATGTATACATGAGTGAAGAATATACATTTTGTATGGTAAAAAATTCCTCGCAGGGGGGGGGGGTTGTGACCCTCCTATCCTCCCCCCCCTTTGCTGTGCCACTGGACACAATTCATTCCTTGATTCTTTGGAAAAAAATCACGAAAAACATAATCTCTCACATTGAGCGATTAGATGACGTCATAGAGACTGGCAGAAATAGCTCTTTTGCAATGCAAGGACCGTTTTATTTAGTATTTAAGTTCTATTTAACTGAAAAATTTTAATGGATTTTGGACAAATTTATTCAGAAAAGTGTAAAATTTTGTTTGCACAATACTTAAACACAAATTTGCAGGAATTCTTTTTTAGAAAATGGCAACACTTTTTGCGATGAGATTTCACTTTTTGTTGTTGTTGTTGTTGTAAGCATTTGTTTAATTTTGAATTCGGTTTAACCGGATGGATTTTGATTTCAACATTGTTGGGTCGTAACTTTTATTTAGATTGTTTTGGGATATTTGTTTTATTTTTGTCATAAATCCATAAGCATTTGTTTAATTTTGAAGTGTTTAATTGAGTGTTTTAGATTTTTGTATGTTTTTGTCATAAACGTTTGTTTAATTTTGAATCCGTTTAACCAGATGGAGTTTGATTTCAATGTTGTTGGATCGTAGCTTTTATTTAGATTGTTTGGGACATTTGTTTTGTTTTTGTCATAAATCCATAAGCGTTTGTTTAATTTTAAATTCATTGTTGTGGGAAGTTTTTTTTTTTTTTTAACTTCTTAAAAAGTTGCCATTGCTCTCTTAATTTGAAAAATCGCACTGTTTTTAAACATTATATTTTTAGCTCTTTTTCTTTTTCTTTTTTTTTTTCTCTTCCAAAGCTTGTTTTATGGGAGTTCCTGATAACAAAAGTGATGGTAATTTCTTCCTAGGCTTTCTCTCAGTCTTCTTTCAAAATTTCAACCTGCTTTTAATTGTTTCTGGTTTGCTGTATGTGCCCTTAAGAATGGATAAGAAATGAAAACTGTAAAAAATATATTGAAAAAAGTGTGATGGGGTAATATGACAAGCTGAAAATTACTTGTCAACTTTCCCCTTCATGCCATTTTTACAAAACCAATGTTTATTAGTAACTAAAAAAATATCGTTAAACATGTATCTACTATAAATTTGTACACAATAAGCTGAGAATTCTGAGTATTTTAGTGAGTACGTAAAAACTTACCATAGAATCTTTATTCCTTACATTAAGACGGTCAAATATTTGATGAACATCCTTGGAAAATGAACTTTAGTTTTTAACTTCCTCTAAACGGCAAGTACAGATGGACGGCAAGGACAGACACCGATCCTAGTGCTAGTCCTAGTTCACCACGAGGTGTTTATTATGCTGACCTAGATGTGCTGCCACTTGTGAATATCTGAGAAAAAATACTGAATTCGTCCTCTTACCCAATGCATCATCTTACCCTGCCTACCCCTATATTGTTTGACTAATTTTTGTTTGTGTTTCAAATATGTTTAAGTACTAATATAATTATTTCAAAATAGGTCACTCATGGGAACTAGTTATTCCACCTAGTACAGCAGCTGCAACAAAATGGACCCTTATTGCTGCAGATGGAATAAATAATTCAGAAGGTGAATTACTTAAATCTTTTTTGGTGCACATTAAAATATGAAATGTGAAATGCACTTCAATTTCACTAAATAGCTGGGATTGTTCATTTATAGGCTTTCAGCCAAATTTTAATGGCTATAACCATTAAAATGACAGTTTATCACCCACATTAATTTACTATTTTGACAGTACTGTAATATACAGCTAATCTGCCCCTCCTGATTAAATGTCCACCCCCCCTTCATTTTTTAAACAAATTGGAATTAATGGGATATTTAACTTCTTTTTCCCTTAAACACTGTGCAAGCGCCCCCCCCCCCTTTTCGGGTTTTTTACGACTTTTCATTGTGTTTGGGGGGAGTGGGTGGATTAACAGTATATTATGGTAAATATTTTTTTATTTGTTATTATTAATGAATATTAATACCAATGATTGAATTATATGCATTGAACTGAAATGCTAGTAAAAACCAGAGGGAGGGGACAGGGGGGGAGTATCTCCTCCCAAAAGTATATCCCAGTTGGCAAAATCCCATTCTTCACTTGGTAAAACTATGTTTAAGTTGGAGGAAAAAAAATATATTTATCAGGGTTACACTGTATTTGGTTTTCTCTTCCCAATGCAGGCCGAAAAGTTTGGACAAGATTTTTCATTCGCTGTTTCCTGTCATTCCAGTGACACCTCCTCATTAAAAAAAAAATTCTACAGGAGAAACCCGGGGCTGTGCATACTATCTGTATCACTAAAGATATGATTAGGCACCAGATTACTGTCCTATTTCCTATTGTGTTGTGTTTATTATGATGCTGATGATGCGTATCTCTCTATTCTAAAAAAAAGTAATGTACGCTGCCTCCGCAACCGCTGTCAAGAGCTTGTTTGGCTATTTCTTCCTAAACCATGAGGATTTGAGTTTCGACTAAGGTGTCCACGGATTTGGAATATTCCGAGAAATCCGATAAACTGACTTAAATTTCAAAATTCAAATTATTTTAGAAGATATTAATCAAAAACTGAAAAAATAAGCTGAATGGTTGCCAAATTTGGCAATTTTTGCCTGCATAAAATCATTCATGCTTTGCAAGAAAGCAATTCCAAGTATGTAGAATCGCATGAAAGTGACAAATATGAAGTAGAAATACACCAATTTTATGCCAAATTAAAAAGTTTGTGAAATAAATAACTCAAAGTGTGTTAACACAAAGTTGATGATTTTCAAATAAGTTTTCTTAGATAACTGGAGTTCAGAAGTACTGATTATTCGTTTTTCCAAAATAGAATAACTAATTGCAACTGTTATTTGATAAAAATATTACCATAACCTCCGGAGATATATATTTCAGCTGCCCATCCTCACAGCCGTCATCAGTCTCTCGTTTCTGTGGGAATGTTGTTCTTTCCCGCCTCCTCCTCTTCCGCGCCGTTCTTATTGCACATGATGTCATTCCATACTTCATCTACGGTAGCGTGCGTCATGTCGTTGATGCTGCCCTCTGTTGATAATATTTCTAGTGATTCTCATAAATAAGCGTATGTGTGGTTATTAAAATTGGCTATTTTTTGTATTGCTTGGAAGTCTATTGTAATAGGGGTGTTTAGTGCGAGGCGGGATAAGGCTGTTGATTCTCTATTGAATTTAATGTTAATGTAAAATAGCGTATAATCGCTCGTAAATAAGCGTATGTGTGGTTAATGTTAATAACCACACATACGCTTATTTACGAGAATCACTAGAAATATTAACAACAGAGGGCAGCATCAATGACATGACGCACGCTACCGTAGATGAAGTATGGAATGACATCATGCGCAATAAGAACGGCGCGGAAGAGGAGGAGGCGGGAAAGAACAACATTCCCACAGAAACGAGAGACTGATGACGGCTGTGAGGATGGGCAGCCGAAATATATATCTCCGGAGGTTATGGTAATATTTTTATCAAATAACTATGGAATACCTCCGTATTACATTTTAACCTTTTAATAATTGCAACTGATTTAAAAGAGCCATTTTAGCATTGGGTACGATCTGGCAAAAGCTATCTCTCCTCTAAGCAGGGTGAATCTAAACCGCATGTTCCAAATGTTAGCACCCAGTATCTTGAAAATGAAAAATAATTAAAATGCAGATTATAGTAAAGCCCGTTTGGGTACTTACGCATTATCCTTGCAGTCTGCCAAGACGAGTGATTTTACGACAAGGTAAATGCCGCGACACATGAAATTATTGATGATTCAGAATACCATTGGCAACAGTTTGCCTGCATATTTAATGCAAAAATAGTTTGGTGGAAATGACCACCGGGATAATCCGTAAGACACTGGTTTGGTTCAACTTGGGTATTTGCTACCAGTAGGAATATTTGGCAGCATTAACTATCCCATTATACCAGTTACAGTACAACTTGGATATTTGTGAGTATGACGAAGTGATATTTTGTGATGCTAAATACACCAATCAGCAAAGGATTATGTATATGGATAACGGCTTTCTCGGTAACCTTACATGAGCAGTAATTATCGTTTATGAGCATATGTAAATTGCCAAATAATGAAAAGTCGCCGGTACTTGTGTATTATCCCGGCAGTTTGCCAAGACGAATGATTTTTTGCCAAGATAAATGCTGGGCACGCAGGAATTAATAATGGTTTTGAATACGATTGGTAACAGTTTGACAACTCATTTGATGAAAAAATAGTTTGGCGGGAATGACCACCGGTATAATACGTAAGTACCAAGTCGCCATTGGTGGCAAGCTATTCTAGCTGTTCCGCAGTTTTTATCAATGGAAACATATGACGTACTGTTTTCTTAGAACTAATTTCTAACAATACATATATGTAAGTCACCAAATTATGAAAACTCGCCATGTGTGGCAAATACTCAAGGTACTCTGTAGGTTTTATATCATTAAAAAGAGTGTCAACTTTAAAATTTTGTGTGCCAAGAAACATGTAAGAACCAAGCAATGTGTAGCTCGGTAACATTCTATCTGATCCAATCTTTGGTTTTGTCTCTTAAAATAATGCCTTTTTTACTAATAAGCCTCATTAGGAGCCGAATTCCTCATACAAAAAGCGAGCATAGTGAGTCTGGGGGCCTTGGCCCTTAGTGATGTAAAAAAAAGCTTCTTATAGCAATTAAAATTAGACATTGACAAGTTTACTCATGGCTACATTGTTTTGATTAATGTACAATTCGAGTTATTGTTCTTCAGGTGCAAAGGCTTTAGTAAAAATTTGAAAGTAAAATCTGCGTAAATATGTAATTAGTTGATTGATCGATATTATTTATGTGTACATTTATTTGCATTCACAACAGAAAGTAAGCATTAAGTATGCATTAACCATTAACTATTACAGGGGTAATCGTGCTGTGCCTAGATTTTCTTTGATTCAAGTGTAAAAAAGAAATAAAGTATATTCAGGGATGAGAATCTTCCGCAGATCCACGGAATTCCGCGGTTTGGTTATTTCCGCGTATTTTTCTTTTTTTTTCCACGTTTTTTTAAAAAAAACATTACTTTCCGCTGTTTTGTGTGTTTGTGTTCCGCGTTTAAAAATATTTTCAGTGCAATTTTCTTTTTTAAAGATGTATTTGCCGAAATACATCTTGCTTACCGATATCAAGACCGTATTGCTAGCCCCATCACATATTCATTTTCGCTGATCCCAACCGCCCGGGCCAATACCGCATCCGCGCGCGCGGACGCGGTATTGGCCCGGGCGGTTGGGATCGGCAAAAATGCTGTTCCTAAGGTGGTTTGTTCCGTTCTGCGGTGATTTCTGTCCTCAGTTATGGAAAGCAATCATTTTGATATCATAAACTGCATTAACGCTGCGAAAATAAACAAAGAAAATCCCAATTAAATTTCTACAATCTGCATTTTTTTTTAATTGCTTTCGTAGTGAATTAATTTTGAGGCATCCAGGGTGTCTACCGCTCCAGAAAATCTGCCAAAAGCCTTGAAATTGGAAAATGGGTCCGGAAAGTCCGGAAAAAAACGGGAAATTGGTTAATGGGTCCAGAAAATTCACCAAAAGAATCACTTTTTTCTTCGGTATCCCTTTTTTTTAACCCTTCCTATTTATCAGTCTTGAAACCGAAAGCAACTGCAACGTATTTTCCGGACCGCGAAAACATCAAGCCATGTGTTTGCATAAGTAGGGAAAAATGGGGGCTCATCCATCGTGACGGGAGGGTAAAAAAGCTGTCGTCAGCGCGTGATCATCCGTCTGGTTTGCAATAGAATTTCATTCATTGATTATTTATTTTAACTCAGTGTTTTGGATTTGAAGTGTAGAAAGACGAAAGTGGCTAAAATTTGTGCTAGAAGTAAGTATCGTGGACGGGATTAGTAGATGATCATACGTGATTTATTCAATCATTTTATTTTCCACGTACGTATTTATTTTTATTGCTTAATATTTCTCAATATTTATGTACGCATGCTCGCATATAACACAAGCAATTGGCCCCTTTTATTCTTAGAAAGTGTGCGCTCTTTGTTTGAGTTTTGTTTTAATTTTGAATTTAAAGTATTGGATAGTGTTCAATTTGGAGGACTTATCTCTTCATTAGAATGGTTGCTGAAAGTCCGTCGAAGAAGTCCTGCGGGGCGCCCGGGCCTCCCAGCAGATATTTTAAAACATTAATATTAACTCTAATAACAATAAGATTTAAAATCTCCCCCTCGGGTATGGAAACTTATATACGCTTCTGGTCCTTCTACCTCCCAAAAGTCAGGAAAAAGTCAGGAAATTGACTTTCAGAAATTTGGTAGACACCCTGGACATCGGATAAATCCCACAACATACCAAGCTTAAAACAAACAATTATTCTCCGATGCACGCATTATACATTGTCAGCATAACAGCCGGCCCGTCCGGTGGAAGAGGTAAGAACTGTTAACTTTAAAAGAAATGGAATTTCTCCCTTTCTCCCTCCTCTGCCGCTGACTACCCAAACAGTCGTTTATTTATTTAATAATATTCCTCTTTGTAAATAAAAAACATTGATTTGTTTATATTAAGTCGTAGGCTGTTATTTGGCTTCCTAAATCATAGGCGTAGCATCACGAAAGTTTTTCTTTTTGGAAGTGTGCGTGGGGGAGCGCACATAGCCTATTCTATATTCTAAAGTAAAAATAGGTGTGTTTCTTTAAGCTGTTAAGGGAAAAAAAAAGTTTTGGAATGAATGGTTTTCCAGGGGGGGGCACACGCCCCCTCCCCCCTCTACCCGACGATATGCTTATGTCTCAGCAGTAAAGTACATTTAAATAGTCTATGAGAAGTAGGGAAGGAAGAGTTCTCAATATAACACTATTTTATAACTGGATTTAAGCCATCGTTAGTTGAAATCAAAACTGCTGAACTAATACATTGTGCACAAAATGGAAAGTACTCAGTTTGCAAATCTGCATGAAGAAAAGATTTTGAATTTTTGGTAATTGACAAGTCACAAATTGTTAATCATTTGACCAGTGCTGAAATAATTTCCTCTATTTCAAAACCAGAGGAAAACAATTCTGAAACGGCTTCAAATGCTGGAGAGAAGGTTGAAAAACTTTCAGTGTCTGAAGAAATTTCCATAAGAGATCAATATTTTGAATTCCTAGAAACACAAGACTGTGTAACCAAAGTAGAATTATTAACTGTTCACAGGCTGCAAGAAAAGTTATTTATTGAAAGATTGCAAATTCTAAATCAAATCGAAATCAATATATGGTTTAACAAACTTTAATCCTTTTAGTAATTTCATTTTTTTTTTTTTCTGTAAATAAATAAATTGAATATTTTTGCTTTTTAAAGTAGTATTTGTATTTAAAAATTATTTTTAAGCATTATAATTATGTGACATAAAGGTTTTTTGTATTTTATAGAAACATTAAGGTTTTTTGTATTTTATTTTAAAAGAATTATTTGCATATTTTTAGAAAGTGATTCCATCAACCTTTCAAGTTATTAGGCAAGTTGGAGTGTATAGGCTGATTAATTTTATTTTTCACCAACTATGCGAAAAATTCCAGAGCTGGGATTCCAGAGCTGGTAGAGCACCCGCACGTTATGCGGCAGTCCTGGGTTCGAATCCCAACTCTGGAATTTTTCGCATAGTTGGTGAAAAATAAAATTAATCAGCCTATACACTTCAACTTGCCTAAGAATTATGTGCACTCTGATATTGTTTACTAATCCTGCATTTAACATTCCTGACTTTCTGCAAAATTGAAATTTCAAACATAAATTATTGTAAAAAGCAAATTATTCATTTTACAAATTGTAATGTTGTGTAATCCTATTATTTAAAATATTAATAATACATTGTATAGATAGTGAAATTTAATGTGTGAAAAATTTCAATGTATGGTTTATGTCACAAATAAGCAATTTTAAGTTTAAAACTGTGATATAGTAATACATAAATCTACTGGATTTTCTACCCTAGTTGTTGGCAGGTATACAACTAGTCAGCTTTCCCCTCCTCCCTCTCCCATTTGTTAGGAGAGAGAAAAATAAATGAGATGGCATTCAGCAGATTTTTAATGGGAACATTTATGGCCTAAATTTTTTGAAATATCTATGTATTTTTGTTACTGTGTAAACTGTAACTTTTTTAAGTTACAGGATAGATTTTATTGTCTGATGTAAGAGAAAAGTTGCAATTGCTAATCACATTTTGAATATATTTTTCTTAAGCTATGCCAGTGTTCGTGGCCTATTTTATAATGAATTGTGGTAAATCTATGGAAGCTTGAAATATTTAATGATATTCTGGAATTTTATGAGAGACAGTTCATGTAAAATCAGGTAATCCCCCCCCCCCAGAAATTACATTGCATTCGCTTTCAAAAGAATAAATAGAGTAAAATTGTTTTGTAAAGCTAGGATTTTGTCTTGACTGTAGATTTTGTAAAATTGCTTAAGATAATCCTTTAAATAATGATATAGAAAGCACACCTTTAATGAAAATTTGAAGCATTTTAAAAAGCCTAGTAATTACTGCCCTTTAAACATTCTTCAACATGCCCTTAAAGTAGGAAAAGTGATCTCTAGTCATCAAGTTGTTTCATCAGAACTGCAGTAATTTATCAACAGCATTGTGATATTATCGACACTTGAAGAGCTTAGAAAAAGGGTGTATGCAAATTTGGAGCATTTTAAAAAGCCCCGTAGTCAATGCTTTGTAATCATCAAGTTTTTTTTTTAATCAGAACTTTTTAAAGAAAATCAATTTATCAACCGCAGTGCAAGAATATTGATGTTGAAATGTCATAGGCCTTTTCGTGAGTGTTTCAAGCATCTATACTTTTGCAGTGCTGTTGGTAAATTACTGCAGTTATGATTTATAAAAAAAAGTAAATGTGATTATGTGGTATTGACTACTGACCTTTTTTAAAATGCTCAAAATTTGTATAATGTGCTTTCTTCATGAAAAGCATCTTCTATTTGTTGAAGCTTGAAATAATTTTTTATATTCAGATTTCTTTTCTTCACAGTCCGTATGTGCATCTACCATGTTTCAGCGAAATACGTCCATCAGAACACACTCTATGTAGATCCAATTAGGGTTGCTTTAATTATAACCACCCTGTATATTATAGGTCATCATCAGACAACTTGTATAAATTTAGGTATGTGTAGGATAGTTTTCTTACAAAGCTACAAAAAAAAAAAAAAAAAAAAATCATATATTATGAACGCCTGTTTAAAAAGTCGAGTAGAGTCACTCTACATTTGTTTTTTCACCTCCATTTTTAAGGTAACTTTTATGAATAAATTGCTGTTTTGCAGTAGTAACAATTCTTTTCTGGCTGTTTGCCCACAAATTTTTATTAGCTTGACAACATTGCTGTTGTGCATAGAAAATGTCTAGTAGCCCCATTAATATGGCCATGGACTGTACAAAGATAATGTACTAATTTATTAGTGACCTAAACTTGCTGTCAGGCTTGGCTTATTCTGTAAATAATTTTTGGTATTCAAATTAATTGTTTAGTTTTCCACCTGAACAACATTAGTTTTAACAAAAAACATTCAAAAAGAAACTGGTGTTTAAAAGATGAAATAATTAAAACTTTGTAAAATAAACAACATTAACTGTATTTTAACTTTATTAAATTGTGTCATTTTTGCATCCGTATGTAGAAAACTGCATTATTGTAACATTATGGTAAAAAATGAAATAACTTGCTGTTTGAACATGTATTTTCTTATGAAAATAATTAGTCATGTGCTATAAAATTAAATATTAATTTATGTGTTATAAAATAAAATATTTTTCATAAGTTTTGGGACTTGTAAAGGTAATTTATATAACTTTATAATCCCAAAATGCCTTATGAACAAAAAATTAGTGTTAAAAGTTATTGTACATTATGATTTGAAAACAAATTCAATGTGTTATTTATTGCCTTAAACTAAACATGCTTTTAAACTGACCATAAACTTTTCATTTTCTAATGTTTAGGTGCTTTGTGGTGCTTAGCTAGTGCAGGAGAATTCTTTTGTTATAATATTAAGTCTAAAAGCTTGATAACTGTTGAACTACCGACTGCATCTCCCATTCGTTGCATACAACCAAAGTATCAGTCACTTTGGCTGTTATCTGAAGACGGCAATATACATATTCGAAGAGGCATTACAGCTAACTGTGTGCAAGGCATATGGTGGCAAGCTCTTGATTTAACTCAGTTCGGTAAGCAAATCAGATACGTCCTTTGTTACCATTTATCCTTTAGAAAGTAAAGTTAAACACATCATATAAAATACACAGCAAGATATAATCAAAGAATATAGAGTGCTGTTTTATGTATAATGAAAGAATCCTTTGTTAGTATGGTTATGAACTCTGATAAAAATAAAATTATGCTGAAGTGACTCATTTTCGCCTTTTGAGTTTACACCAATATTGATGAACTGTTAATAGAACTAAAACATTTGTATATGTGTAAATGTTTGTTTTTACTTTTTTCTTTCTTTTGCTCAATAACTCATCAAATTATTTTATATTTATTCTTTATTTGTATGTGTAATTCTTTTTGATTTAGACCAGACTAGCAGAAGTCATTTAAATTGTTCTTTATATTTGAAAATTTTTAGAATAAGCTCTTCAGCATAATTATGCAAGCATCTTACAAAATTTACTGGTTTTCAAGAAACATTCTAGTTTGTAGGTCCACCTTATTCTTTATTTATTTGAATTTGCCTTTTCTTTTTTAAGCCTAACCGTTTTATCCAATAGGAATTTTTTCATGTTGGTGTGATTCAGTATTTGTCAAAGAACACAGTGTGTTGTTGCAAGTTTAAATTTATCCAAGTATACTAGAAAAATATTAATATATTGTAATTATTGTTGCTTTATTTAAATTGCAAGGTTTATGTGATTTCTGTTTCCTCTTTATTAGAGGTCTTGCAATTTAGTAAAATCTGAAAACAGTTGCAGTAGCTCTCAAAGCTCTTCTTGTGCTTTGTATCTTTATTGAAATTCCCCTTAAATGTGTTTTGAGAAATCATGTAGTTTATGACCATAATATGTATGTCTCTTTCAGTATTATAAAGATACCTGTGAGAATTATAAAAATCTCCTGGGGGGGGGGGGGGAAGTAATAAAATATTTGCTGTGTTACAAGTTTTATCATATTTTGCAATGCAATATGCACTTAAGTTTTTTTTCTCTTTTTTAAGTTTTAATACTTATTGATGCATCACTTGTATGTGTAAGCAATACAGCTTGTAAAAATACATTATGTTTATATTTTATCCTGGTTTGGGTTTATGCAGTGTATGTATTTTGACCTAGATGGTTATGCACAGTTATTTACAATTTCGGTAGCTTAGCATCTGTTAGTAACCATCACCAAGCTTTTTTGGAGTGGGCACGAGGTCATAGGAAATTGCATATATTTTCTTTAAAGAACATTCTTAAGCACATACTACCTTTAAAGTATTTTAAATTTTGATGTTTATCTTAAATTGATGTTTTATTTTATTTTAAATAAGTAACAATAAATATATATATATCAACAAGTTTTATAAACTTATTTAAGCTAAAAAATTTAAATATTAATTTAATGGGAAGAATTTTATTAAATTCTAAAGTACAAAACCTCCATGCTGACATCAATGGGAGTAATTCAGAGGTTTGACTCAAAAAGACTTAACTACTCTTCTGTTTGTTAGTTTAATTTCTGTCTAATAACTTTTTTTCTTGCTTCCAGGATCTCAACTAATTACACATATCAACTGTTCTTCATTTGTTTCTTGGGCTTGTACTAGTGTGGGAGAGATATATATGAGACTGGGTTCTCTCAGTCCTTCTGCTACTAGTCTTAGTCAGGCCTGGATTTCAATTGGAACTGCCAATGAACAAGCTTACTCGCCTTTGGAGAAAGTATGTGTGTTTCAGTTCTGCTGCCATCATTGAATGATACTAACCTACATATTTTAAAAGTTATATGTATATTTATTAATCTCATGGTGCAGTTAAACTTCAGCATTTTTAGTTCCATTTATCAATGGTTTCACGATAAATCAACCTTTGCAACTTAGAATGAACACGAGCTGTGTATATAAAGTTTTTTTTGTTTGTTTGTGTGATTGGGTATTTTAAATAAGTTGCATAATTAATCAATAGATGACAGTAATGGATGATGGTGTATAGTTGTTATAAGAGTGAAGGGGGAGGCTGTCTGACGCTTGTTATAAACCAAGAAAGAAGTTTATCTTAAATTAATTTTATTTTTATGTATTAAAAGTGTTTTTTTTTTTTTTTTAAATGTGCGGTGTTCTGATTCAGGGTTCCTCTATCGATTACCAACATCACAAATTGCAAAAATAAAATTAGCTTGGCAAAAGAAAATAAATGTTGGTCAAAAAATTGCCGATTGTACTTCTTAATAATGCCTGGCAAAATCAAATTTGGCAAATTTGTTGGCAAAAATTTTAAAAAGGCCAGGGCAATTCCTGTTTTGTTTCCGAAGTGAAAATCCAACTTTACTATTAATTTGTGTTATGATTTTATTATGACATTGTTATGTCATGGTATAAGCATTCAGTCATTTTGTTATTATTACAATGGTTTTTGGTCATCCTTAACTATTGAAAGGCCCTTGACAAAATGCTTTAAAATCTGAAATATACTTTTAGCTTAAAATATGTCTAATAATTATTTTCTGCTCAATTATTTTAGAGAGAATTCAATGTGCATTTCTTAACCTGGCTTGATTTCAAAATATTATTATCAATTGTAGTTTGAGAATAATTTTTAAGAGATTTTGATCTAACTAGCTATAAATGTTTATATATATATATTCCTATTTTGTTGCATAGAATGAACATTGGATGTATAGCTACTTGTATGATAGAGCTTGCGCCATTTATACATTAATGTGAATTATTTTTCTGTGTGCATGTACTAATTTAGAAATTTTAATGTTGCTATCACTTCTCAATCCCATATGTGGTAGAATTATCTTTGTTCCCATTACAAACTAATGTCCTTTTATTGATTGAGTGTTGTGTAGTTGCTTCCATAATACAGCTTTATACCACTTAATAATTTTTATTGTGGAAATGCATATATTGTTAAAATTTGGTTATTTTTTATCACATATGCAATTAAACAATACATTTTGTTGTATTCATTATCAGTTTAATTTTGGATCAATTCCTAGTGGATTGAATAAACATGAGCATAATGCTGCTGTAAGCTTAATTCACAATAGAAATGATTAGTTAAATTTGCAATGGCTTTTTTTTTTTTTTTTTTTTTTTTTTTTCTCCATAAATAGGAAACTACAGTAGTATCTTGAGATACGAGAACCCTGACTTGCAAAGACATCATTAGGTCTTTTTTCCCCCTTGAAATATGAACCAGAATTTAAGATATGACCTAATCTTATAAGTGTGGTGTGAAGTTTAATTATTTAAGAAAAGTAAAGTGAAAGAAAAATTTACCATTGCATTTGAAAAATGGTTCTGCCAATATTTTTTCTTCTTTTTTTCCCCCCTCATTATAGATATGTTGAATTTGTATTTATAAAATATGTGTCAATAATAGGTACATTATTATATAAAAATTTGAGAAGTTCCTTTGGACCTATAAAGATTTTTAAAATTTCAATAGGGAAAATTTATTTAAGGTACAAGTATTTTGACAAATGATTTGGTTGAGGAACAAATTAAACTTGTATCTTAAGACACTTTTAATATGAGTTGTTTTGTGACATTTGCTGACCTGTATTAGCTTGTTATATGAATTTGGTGTACATCATGACCTGCAGTCAGTTGTTCATTTCCCTCTACTATCCTTTTGTTTTGTGCTTTTATTGTAATATATGTTTGTGCTACTTTTTTCTCACATTTCCTTTGCTTTTATTCTAAGTTGTCTACAATTGGAAAACGCTTTCCTCTTCCCCTAATTCCCACACAGTTTTCCCAAGATGGCTTCAGTAAGGTGAATATCAAATCTTTTTACTAAAAGTTATTATAAGACAGTGATGAGAAAATTTTCTTGTTGATTTAAAAAATCTTTGTGTTTTGCATGACTGGCTTTTTTTATTGTTGTTTTTCGCCATTGGTGGGGGTTGAGGGAACTGTAAAAAGCTCCTACCAAAAATTAATTTTTACCACACTGGCCAATACGCACATCGATTTTTATTACTTTAAGGGGACTTTAAAAGTAAGACTTTGGGAAAATTTTTTCCCTAAGAAGCATAAATTTCATGGGAAAAAATTTTATAGATTTAAAGCGGAGATAAATCTGGTGTTATAGATCAGGGGTCTTCAAACTACAGTCCGCAAGCCAGATGCAACCCACGAGGCCCTTTTATCTACGTATAAAAGTTAGAAACTTTACGTATATCCTGCCAAGATCAGCATCTGCTGACGTAGCATGGACATTACATTTTTACAAAATTAAAATAAAATATGCAATAGTGCGTTGTGTTTTCCAACTGATCGCTACATTGCAAAATGTTATTCACTGCTTACTTTTTCTACTTCAATTTGCAAAATAGTCTTATCTGTGAAAAATCATTTGTAAAAAATAGATTTTTTTAAAACTTAATTTAATGAGGTATTAAATGTTTGAAAATTAACTTTGGGACAGGTGAGGGGAGTTATTGTTTTTTTCGCACTTTCAACATACTGTAGCAGGGGGTCATTTTGGCCCCTAGTTCATTTTCATCAGTAGAACTCTATCAAAGTCATAATTGTGATGTTAAAACCTGTAGAAATATAAAAGTTGCTTACTACTAGTATTTGCTACTAGAATCACTTTACTAGTTTGATTACTATTTTGTTAATATACAGAATTTTATATTAACAAACAGTAATGGTGTGTATAAAAGAATTCTAACCTAGTCAATTAAAATGTAGTCTTAAACTATGCATTTTCTTATATACAGTAAACTCCGGATATAGTGAACCTTCGGCTAAGTAAACGCAAACCATTAGTCCTAATTCACATACAGTGTCTTTGTTCACCATGGGGACACTTCGGTTTTATTGAACTTTGGATATAGTGGACGAAATTTGATGATCCCCAGAGGTTCACTATAACTGGGGTTGACTGCATTTTGGGGTGAGGGATGGGTGAGGATGAATCTCTGAGATTTTTTTTTCTGAATAAATTTTTAGTTGCTTACAAAATGTTTTAATAATGACTGTAATAAAATGCATGTTATTAAATTTTAGGTGTATGTTGGACCTCAGGGGTATCCAGTTTGGGCAATAGACAGGAAGCGTAATGTGTATGTCCGTAAAGGTGTCACCATTAACTTGCCTATTGGAGAAAAATGGATGTTAATACCAGACCTTCATGCTAAAGAACTATGTATAACTAATAGTGCTGTGTGGCTTTTAAAATCGTCTGGAAAGATTTTCAGAAGGTTTGGTGTTACTGAAAAAAATCCATGTGGTGATTATTGGAAGCAGATGCCTGGAAGCTTAGATTGGTTAACTGGTCAGTTAAGTTTTTTTCTGAATTAAAAAGTATTTCTTTTATTTGAAAATAGATCTTGTACATTTTAATAATTTAATTGCATTTTATTTTTGTTTTAATTTACAGAATGTTACTAAATTTAAAATTTTCAAGCATCAAAAATGTTTTTAAACATGAAAGAACAGTTACATTTTTTTTTAATATTGTTGATTTACAATTTTTAATATGTTTTAACAATTTTAAGTTTCTTTAGGAAGACTTCTAAAAATTTCTCTTTCTAATAGATTCCGAATTTCCTGTAATTGTTATAGTAAATGGAAAATAATTGTTGACTACTAACTGTTATACTGTTCAAGCAAGCTATTTTTCTAGAAAATACTGCTAAAATAAAATTTAATGCTTGTTTAAATGGTACTTTGGCATACTGATAAATACCACATGTTTCAAACTGTTTAATCAGAGAGGTATCTTGTTAACTGTTGAAACCAGCATTATACTTCCAGTTACAAAAACTTTTGTTATGACATGCAGTTACTTTTTGTAATGTTTTTTACATCTTAAAATTGAAAAAAATTGTTACATTTTATATTTAAAAAATGTCTAAAGCAACTTTTTTTTCTAAAATCTGAAATTTTTAAATCAAATTTGACATGTTTAAAATCCATTACAAACATTTATTTCATTTTTAAGGCTAAAAATAATAATTATACTGTTGTATTATCCTTTAAATAGTTTATTTTGATGTGTTAAACCTGGGCTTGCACAGTCTCTTGCAGATCAGTAAATTTAAAATTTTGTAATATTTTCTAGACCTTGTTCCATCTTTTATATCGGTTTGTGAAAATTTAAAGAATTTATGGGTTGAAAAAAGTAAATTGTATTTTGGAAAAATATTAATAGTTCAACTGAAATATTTTTAATGGTTAGTACTATATAATAAAGAATGGAAACCACAGATCTGTAAATATTTTGGTCTTCATTACATATCTCTTTGATTGTAAAGCTATCATGTATAAATTTTACTATCGAAATTCTTTAATTTTATTTTAGCAACTGAAGATGATGACTTGTGGGGGCTTCAGAATGGTTCTATGTTTTGCCACTATTCTTTTGTTTTACACAGTACTATCAACTCCCAAGCAAAATCTCCTCCAAAACGCTTGATTTCTGAAGATGATTGGGAAGATATAATGGCTGAAGATTTTGATGATACTTGAATTTATAGCTTTAAGAAGTGATATCTGTCTGTTGAAATGAAGTTGGAAATTCCCATGTTATCCTGTGGAAAAAAATTTGTCACTTATCAATACTTTCTGCCCCCCCCCCCTCCATCTAGCTATTGACATGATGTGCCTTTTCTGATGTTTTGGCATTTTTTCTGCTTGCATTTTAAAATATTCAATAATTTTTTGCTAAACCGCTTTTACAAATCGTGGAATACTTAAAGTATTGGTAGAAAAAAATATTAAAATTTCTGAAAAGGCAAATAATGCATCTGTCTTAAATGGCGGATTAAAAAAAAGTCAAAATATTTAATAATTGTTGATGCTAAGAGTGAAATAGTTTTTTCTATGGAATAACATGGGACTTTCCAGCTTCATCTTCCATCTGCAGATAAAGATTTTTTAGTTTACAATAGCCAAATGTAGAAAATCAAATTGTTACTTTGTAAAAATTTTCTGTAATTTTTATTTTCTGTGTGTCATTTGGAACTATTTTGTTTATATTCACTCCAGCTATTACTTATGAAAACAGCCAATAATAGTTATTTTTAACATTTCAACTATGTTTCATAAATTCAAAGTATCAAAAAATGCATGCGAAACTCAATTATTGTTCATGTTGAATATTTTGTTAAGTTTTTATAAATTGTTAAGATCTGGAAATTTATATTGAAAGTTAACTATTAAGTTTAGTGTCAAGTTTTTTTTTTTCTTTTTTGCGATCTGTTCTTATGTCACTAAAAGTCCATTTAAACATTTGATTTTTTTAAAAATTGTATTTAATTACATTTTTTATTTGTGTGTGTGTGAGAAAGAGATTAAGTACTGTGTATTTTAATACAGTTAAATTCAAGGGAGTTAATATTCAAGGGATGATATTTGCTACTATTAATACTTAACAGTCATTAAATATTTATAAAATGTGGTTCAAGAGATGTGTAAGATTTGATTTTAATTTTAATGATATATACTTGTGATGATACTTATCATCTGTGATATGCTTATGTTCTTGTTATGAGTGCAAACAATAAACCTTTTTATCTCTTATATATGTGCTATTTATGTGCTGCTGTAATTTATATATATATATATAAATCATTTTTGCCGAAGTTTTTTCAGTTGAACTAGTATGAATATAAAAAATATAATTGTCAAAACAATGCTTTGCAATCCTTACTCACGTCAAATATTGCAACAGTTATTTTTTGTAATGCAGTTTTAATCATTTTTAGCTCCCGATAGTTAGGACTTTAAGAGGTACATTCTTAAAAAAAAATCTAGTAAAAATATAATGATTTATAAGTCTGTTCTGTGGTAATAATATTCAATGCTTTCAGGAAAGTATGAAGTCAACACACAATACTTTTGTGTGTGTGTGTGTGTGTGTGTGTGTGTATATGTGTTTTCTTCCTGGTCTCAGAAAAATCTTTTAGGTGTGCTCTCTGTAAGTACTAAAGAAAAATGAATCTATTCGCTGTTAGATTTGTATTATCTATCATGGCTTTTAGAGAAAGAAAAAACAAATATATATATATATATTAAAATTGGAATTAGTGTAATTCATGTTGTAGAAATTTAAGAGATTAATTTGTGATATTTAGATCAGAAATTTGGAATAACCAAAAACTAAGTAAGTTGTGCTAAAAGAAGAAATAAAAAACTTTGTAAGAGATTAAATAAACAACTGTGTAAAATATGAAATAAATTTATGCTGGTACATCACTCTTGTTCATTATTATTATTCTTTTTTAATGGAAGAATTTAGAATACTTTTATTTCTCATTAACTTCAGATTTATGCATGTATGTTGCATATTTATCATCATTTATTAAAAGTTTGATACCACCTGAACTTTTAATTAAATTGCATTTTTTAGTATGCACCCTATGAAAAAAGTGCACTTTTATTTCAGGAACAAAATGTCTGGTCTGGTGGGTGCCCTTATTGGGAGGTACTACTAGTGTGTATATTTATATAAAATTTGTTGCATATGGCACCTGATGAAAGCTACAGTGATTGTAAATATTTCCATTCCAATTCATTTTCGTGTGTGATTTTTGAGGTTTTGGATTACATCGTGTTGTATGGCCCTTCGATTTTTTATTTTCAGTCTAATTTGTTACCAATATATACAGATATAGGACAAAATAATAGCAACCTGTGAAATAATGCAAAATTTAAATTAGTGGGAGTTGGGCCGCCATTGGCCTGAATTAAAACTTGTATCTTATGAGAGGTTAACAAATAAAGGTCTTGCTTAAAGTTCTAGAGAATTCACTCCCATAGGGCAGGGGCGTAGCCAACAGGGGGTTTGGGGGATCATAGCCCCCCTATGAGGAATTTTTTTGCCATACAAAATGTATATTCTTCACTCCCTTATCACACACATGTATGCATATATGTGAGTTGCAGTAGTCGTAACCACACACTCTCCCATGAAAAATTTCTGGCTACGCCCCTGGTACAGGGTCATTGTCATCTTGCAATAGACAGCGTTCTGCAGGGAACAGAGCCTGTTGCATAGGATTTAAATGGTCTAAAAATTACTACAAAAATATTAGATTTTGCCCTTCATCCTCAAGACTACGAGTGACCTCAAGCCAGAGCAAGATATCACCCTCCATGCCAGTACAGAGCTCTCTCTATGCTTCACAGTAGGAACCAGCCTGTCAAAATGAAATGCTTCTGTTGCTGTTCACCAGACAAAACACATCTTGAGGTCTAAAATAATGTAAGTGGTTTCTTCAGACCAGTTTACCTGTTCCCATTGCTGTTTCGCCCATTTTGGACGTCTTGGTACCACTGTCATCACTTCATAGCATTCTGTACTGACACTAATTTCTTTAGAATTGCAACTCTGAATGCATGCAGCATGTATGCCATCAGTGACGGCTCCTCCATTTGAGCACTTGAACCTCCAAAGAAATAACTAAAAAATAAACACTTTAACAAATGAAATTTTTTTAAAATATTAAATACATGTCTAGATTTTTGTGAATTTAAACCGTGAGTTTTACTCTCCCACCCCTCAGTACTATTAAATACACTTATCGTAGGTAGCTCACTGTATTGTATGTTACAACAAACAGCACTTTATTTCCTTGCTTGCACGTGGGAACAGAGAAATGCCCTTCTGAACTGCTCTCCGAGAGCAGAAGTGGAGAGAGTCGCGGGAGCGGTTAGGTACTGCTAATATTATTCTGTTCACACATTTTCAGTGTGCATGCGGACCATTTTTTTTATGCTTATGTTTGCTTTCAAAGCATTTTTTTTAGCCTTTCTTGTCACTGCACTTAATGCAAAAACCTTGTTTTCAGTAATTATACTTCATGATTAATGTAATAGCTTAAGTTCTGTAAATTCCCTTTAAACTCTAAAAATTATCGTACTTTGCCGTATTTTAATGGCGGCAGTACTTCTGGCAAATCTAAAACCTTTTGAATCATCTTTATTATATCTTAAGCAACTCGTAACGGCGATACCGCTACTCAAATTGCGTTAATCTAACTACGCACTTTCTTTCGGCTGTTAAAACGTGCAGTGATGCTAATTTGCCGCCCTCTTACGTCACTATATGACGTTTTTCCCTCTCAGCGAATGACGGGTAACTTTTTGTTTACTCGGTCGTCCGCCAGGGGCCTTTAAATGCTGTTACATTTAGTGAAGCTTTCTCTTGCCGGTCAATGGCTTACTTGCACGGCAACTGGTCAGCTGTTTTTGTTCCAGCCTGCAATTATGTTTTTTGTTTGCTGTGACTCCAGCACAAGATGGGCTTATGTGGATTGTAAGGCATTTATGTTTCTACCATTTTAACAAACTGTTTTTATCTGCTAAAAGTTGTGTTCATCTGTTTGTCATCATGCATTTTTTAGACTGTTTCTTTAAACAACCTGCTTCCTCTGCCAATTAAGAAAACCTGCTAGTTTTAGATGTTCGACGTCGACTTTAAAACGTCATTTTTATATAAGAAATTCAGTAAACGTGTAGCCCAGTCGACTTTGAACAACAGCTTATCACTTCCGAATTCTCCCTTAGTTTGTTATATTTGGTTAGTTAATAGGGTTTTTTTTTTTTCATTTTCTTATTATTTTCTTTATTTTTATCATTTTTCAGTGCAATATTTTTTACAAACTACTGTAAATAATTAAGAATGGAGTAAAATAAGTGTTTCGGAGCTAAAGCAATTACATTTTTCAATATTATCCTCTGAAAAAAAAATTGATCAAGACACCATTGCTAAAATTTATCTTGGTGACCAAATGTAAGACTAAAGATTACTTGTTTTCTTTCAGTTGCATGCATTGTTTTGCTTTAACTGCTGGAAATACAAATATATTTTAATTTGTAAGGCACATTGTATCTGTATTTAATTTTCGAAATTTATTTTGTGAACTTCCATTTAAATAACCCACAAGCTTCCACTGCATGCCGTTGAATATTTTTGTTGAATACAGGGTTCTGGAGATGGGTGTTCATCTCTGAGGTTATCTGCAGCGGGGCAGTCTTGTGTTTTCAGGGGGCTATTTTCTCTAATGCTCAAATATCTTAGTCGGTCAGTTTCAACTTCGTCCCATTGTTTTTCTTTATAGAGGCCACCTTTCCCAACTTTATGTAGGCTGTCAGCTTTGCTGAGAACAGAATTTTTTCATACAATTCCAGCAAATGCTCGACTGAAACTTTTCCTTTAGTCTCTACAAGGTTACAGACTGTTGCAACACATGTTGAAGCTGTACTGAACAATCAAAGTGAGGCACATTTCGAAATGGGTATTTTTATTATTTTGTCCTATAGCTGTATATTGTGCTTGTATGTATGGTCAGAATAAATTGTAAGTGAGCTGCTGTTTACTTACATTTCCTGATCTGGTGTGATTGGTTGAATGCAGTACTAACCCTAGCTAAGATGATGTTAGAGAAATATACCATTTTATCCCAAACTTATGTGTTATGAAGTTTATCAGTGTCTGTGATAAGTCATGTGATGCATTTTTGTAGGAAAATGAATGATAAACTATTTGCATCATTATATCTTTTTATAAACTTTCATCTCATTTTTTTTTTTATTAACACATTTCCTACTTTAGCCTACTTGGTGTAGTTTGATTTTTCATGGGGATTGACAGAAGTTGTAAAATCTTATGAGCCAGCAAAATTTTTTATTAGCCACATATATATTGAATTATATTATTTTTTTTTTAAAAAGCTAGTCGCCAAGGAATACTTTTTAGTCCCCCTCTCAATCAGCTGTCTGGGTTTTGTTAAACCCTGATTATTCAGATTGAAAGTTCCAATATCAGCCTTAGTTCAGTTTTTAACTTGTTCTGTGGCACATTAAGCCCTAAAAGTTTGAACTCATGTCCCATAAAGTTTGCATTTTTTATGTTTATTTCTTAGTCCTATATCACATACTGGCTGTTGGATAACAATACTCTGTAAAAGATCACTCAAATGTAACTTATTTCTTGGCTGTGTATGCTCTAATTGATCCTTAGAACACTAAATGGCAACATTTGTTTGCGTTTTGTATTCACATCGAAACAACATATAGCTGTGTTTGCAATTGTTCAAATATACAGGGTACTAAAGAATATTTATTAATAGATATTTTATAGTTTACAATGATTTTATGAAATAGAAATTGTGATAGGGTGAACAAACCAGTGAATAAATATTTTTTATCTATTTAAAAAAAATAAGGTTTGAAAAGTTTTTCAGTGTATAGATTGGTTACAGTAACTTCCTTCGATGCAATAAGAAGCTTTATGATACTTCATAAGTTACATTAGTTACACATCCTTCTCTTTAAAAAATGATCATTTTATAAATGTTTGTGAAACACCTGAAAAACTCTTTCTAAAAAGTAATACGGTTATTGATATGTATTTTCTATTTTGATTAGAATTAATTGCTTTTTCTTTGTGTGTGTGAAAGGCAAAAATTGAATATGAACATTTAAGCAATGATTCGGGTAGCTTCATTGCAACTTACATAAATTTTGAGTTAAGTGGGTGATTAATAATTGGTTAGAAAAATTGTAAAAATCCAATAAATGAACCAATGTTCATTTACTGGGATTTTTCTATGTTAATAAAATCAAATCGAAATACATATTTTCTTATTTATTTAGTCATTTTAGATATTGAAAATTTTGTAAACCTATGAAAAATACCTTCTAATTAGAGACGGAACATTAATATTTATTCACTAGCAGTGAAATTTGAACCTCCTTTTCCCAGCGAATTAACAATTTCTTGGATAATAAAAGGTACCTTGGATATTGATTTTGAGAGGAATCCTTGTGTATTGCTTACTGAAGGAATATTGCATCCCATGACCAATTACCTAAGTATAAGGAATGTAGAAATAAAATACATAGCTCTTCTAACGAGCTTTTATTGAATAATGATCATACATCCCATTTTGAAAGAGACCACCCTTCTATTAGATAACCTGTCCCATTGCTCCCAAGCACTGATGAAATGTCTTGTTTTTAGAAATGGAACAGCCTTTTCAAAAAAACATGAAATATCTAAAACATAATCTGTCAGTACTATCTAGTAGCTTTTAAATACAAATACTTTATAACCCTGATTTGTGGATGGAAAGGTATATTATATTCCCTTATAAACAAGTTCTGGAATACAGTTGAAAGTCACAGTTCTTAAAGCCATGTTACTTTTAAAATTAAATTTTCAGAATTCATGCAAGATCTTCATTCTAATTTTAAAATCAACATGTATTAGGTTTTTCTTTTTTCCTTTCTTCTTTCTTGAATACACATTCCAATATTTAAAAATTAGTAAGTATTCCATTTTGAGGAAAAAAGTAAATGTGTTCACATTGGGTATGGACCAAATAGAAGTTAATTGTCTTCAGCCTCAAACTTTTCATCTTGTTTAACTTACCTTTATAGAGAAAGCACTCCTGACCATCTGTTATCTTTTTTATAGGATTTTCAGTCATCTGAATTAGAAGCTAAAATTTGCTATTTCCATGATCAAATAAAAGGAATGCAGAAACTTCTAATTTGTTTCAGAAGTATCCTTTTGCTTTATAGTTGACCTTGTTCCATACAGAACTTAAATTTAGGAAAATGGAATTTACACATCCATTTTTTTTCTTTTATTTCAGTTTGCTCTTTCTTTTACTAACTTAAAAAGTGCACATTTTCCTGCTAATTAGTATCTATTTTACTTCAGCAGAAAAAAAATTGTTTTTAGTTATGTGTACTGCTTATAAAATAAATAAAGCCATGAGAAAGTTTTTTTTGAAAAACATTGTTTTTAAATCAAAATTATGCATGATTATTCTATGGGAAATTTTGTGTTCGTACGCTGCTTTCTACCTCTTATTATTTGAGCTTCCAAAAACCACAATAATTTATTAACTCCCCTCTCTCTCTTTTTTTTAACAGAAATTACATGCAACAACAAATATGTTTACACAGATAAATACTATAAACTACATTTAAAATTAAATGTATATTATGATTTTTTAAAAATGGATTATGCTTAAATGTTCATTTACGCATATTACTCATATATAAAGTTATAACAAAAAAGAGTGTTTTAAGATTTAAGCTTTCTTTTTTTTTTGTCTTTTTGTTATTGAAGCCAGTATATTTGTAAAGTTTAGTATGAACTTCTTTTCCAGCTTGTACAACTGCCAGATAATTGTAAATTGTATTTATATATTATAATTTTCTTGGGTTTATAATTTTGTGGTGTTTCTACACTGAAAGTGTGTATTTACTTATTGTTTAAAAACAGTATCTTGCATTTTGTTAAGTCTTTGCTTACTTGTTTATTTAATTTTATTCATTTGTGAATTACTGTAGATTTTGCTCAAATAAGTGCTCTTTTTATTTTCTTGTATTTTCCCCCATACATAATAGTGCAAGGATTTCTTTTTTACATGTGATAATAAATATATCTACTCTTTTAATTTTAAGCTTCTGTTATTTTCCTCCATTGCTAATCTCAAGGGGTGAAAAACAAATTTTAAAACATTATTTGTAATCTATTCAATTGTGTTTTATACTGGAAAATTTCGAGGTAATTATGATTTCTTGTGTTTTGGGGAAATCTGAATCTGAAGTTTGCTAACAAAATTTTGTGATGCAACATTGAAAAAAGTGCAAATAAAGAGTTTAAAAAAGTCTCCTTTTATTATTATTATTATTCAAAAATATCAACTTTTTGTAAAATACTTTCATTTGCAAAATGAAAGTACATAAAATTTCATACAAATTTCACTGTTAATATTATTTTCATCAGCCATTTGAGCTGAAGTGCTAGGTAAAATTGCCTTTAAGTTAAATCCGTAAAATCCCACATTTCACTCCAAAACTTTATTATTAACCTTTTACAGACCGAATTGAGATCCAGGCATATTTTAAAATAGTTTTTTGCGTATTTTGTCTTCTAATGCATTAGTTAAAAGATATTAGTCATTTCAGTTGGGGTGGGGGGGGGAGGAGTTGTATGAAATTTTTACTTTGTTCAAGTCAATATTGGTGAAATTTTATTTTAAAATAAATTTTGAATTCGGTGTTTCTAATTGGGAACATTAGCCTATAAAAGGTTAAAGGCTGTATTTAGAGAATTTGTCCAATTTCTTTACTCCTACCTGATTTAGATCATATGAAGACACAGGTGTTTTTTTGTTTTTTAAAGTACAGTGTGAAATCCTGTAATAAAACAGATTAGAACTTGTAACATCAGATCAGCACAATGACAGAAGATACTATGCAAAAATGGGACAACACTGATGCAAATAAGTTGCTTAATCAGTTCTAAGAACATCTTTCTTTAACAGAGACCACTGACCTCATGTCACTTGGTACATATGCTGTCTCAGATGTGAGAATCAGCTCCCGTTTGTCCAAGAGATGGGCATGAAATGTGTACATAGGATTGTTGGTGATGATATTCAAGCTATAAAATTAAAATGAAGTGAAAGAGTGCAGCCTCTTGCAACATGAACAACTCTATTTAGATACAAGAGACTGCAATCCTCAATCTAATCATAGTTTTCCAATGAATGACCATTGTAAAACAGATGAAACACTGCAAAAATTTTGCAGTGACGAGCTTAGCTCGTACTCTCTCTCTCTTTAACAGAGGTCATTGTGCCTTCGTCTAAAAAAATCCTGAAAAATATATGCAATAAAAATGGTTGGTTGGTTAGCTTTTATTTTACAAGTATATGTAATGTAATGGTAATTTAAAATATAGCTTTCTACAGTATAAACACTGTTTTTTAATTCAAGGGTGAAAATATAAGAGAATTCACAGCCTGCATTAACTGCACTATTCATAATCACTTTCCTTTTTGGCTTGATCATGAGTATGTACGATAACTGAATGGATGTGTATATTTTTTATGCAAATAAGTGATCTACGAGCACATAATTTGCAGTTTTATTACTTCAGGGTTGCCACTGAAATCCTAAAATGAAATTCCCTGTATTTTCTGCATTTTTTCCTTATCAAAAGGGAAGAAAACACAGTGTGATGCAATAATGGCATCTTATCCTCATATTTGAATTAGCTATACATGTTAACTAATGCCTCGCATGAATTATGAAGTTTAACTAAATTAAAATGCCACTTCTATGTACATAGATTACCCAATTGATTAAAAAGAAAAGAAATATGAGGTAAAAGCATCAGTAATGGACTATTTACTTAAATAATAATAATAAAATAAAAATAAGCTCATAATCAATTCCTAGAAACAATTGAAGCAATTTATTTTATTTTATTTGACATCCTATATTTCATTTGACTCTAAATGTGACTCATGAACTTTTTTTTTTTTAATTATTAAAGGTAAGTTGTCCATTACTAGTGCTTTTACCTTAATGAACATGAACTATTTGTTCAAATCTTTTAAGTGAATAGTTGTGCATTTTTCTGAAAACTTAGAGGAATTCATTAAAAGGCTGTATTTAATAGAAAAGTTTTGTAGTTGAAAATTGGGGGTTTTGTGGATTTAGTCTTAATGAATAAATTTTCAAATAGTGTTTGAGCTTGAACAGCTAGTCACAGAAAAAAAAACGTGAACAGTAAAATATGTTATAGTAACTATAACCTTTTATGCATAATTGTCGTGCATGGGTTATCCTTGTGGCTTGTATTTTTTGGACCGTTGTGGTCAGGGAAGTTCTGTGAAACTGATTTCATAATTTTTGTGGCAACTCTTATTAATTTTGAGGCAAGCTTTTGATACTCATATTTGTATATTCTACCATCAGCGTGGAACATTAGTATTATCTTAACAGTAAAATTTCTCAGTATTCATTCCGTATTTTTAAATTTTTTAAAATTGATATTAGATTTTTAAAAATAAATTTTTCTCTCGATATTATGGAAAATGAGAATTGACTTAACTATGGTGATTGTACTACTAGTAATGGCAACTTACTTTAACAAATGAAATACAAGTTCATGATTCATCCCTGGAGTCAACCGAGTGAAATAATTATTAAATTATTTCATTTTGTGCAGTTTTTTTTTTGTTGTTGTTCTGGGGGGCGGGATCAAAATTACTTGATTTACTATTCTGATAATTAGTTCATTACAAACAATCACAGATATACACTCTATAACAAAAAAATCGACGCACCAAGAAACAATCATCCGATTGCTTTGAAATTTCGTATGCATGAATGTTTTGAACAGATATGCAAATGATTCAAATTTGGTGTCCAATGAATGAATAGTTTGATCTCTAGCGCATCGGAACTGCGCATCCAGCAGACGTATATAAGGAGCAGTTCTTCAACGGTTGTTAAAACTTTCGGTTTGATTGCGATTCAGATGACCTTTCAACAACTTTAAAAATGCCTCGCTGCAGGATTCGTGCTCATTACGAGCAACTGTCAGAGTTTGACAGAGGTCGTTTCATTGGATTGAAAGAGGCCGGTTGGACTACTCAGAGAATCGCTTGTCATTTGAGTCAAAGCGATGCGACGATTCGAAGATGCTGGCAAGGATGGGTGGAAAATGGCAGAGTGCAGCGTCAGGATGGTAGCGGTCGACCTAGGGCTACAACAGATCGTGAGGACAGAGTGATGGTCCGATCAGCTGTCACAGCGCCTTCTTCATCTCTATCAACCATCAGACGTTCAACCCAAACACCAGTATCCATCATGACCATTCACAGACGGTTGAGAGAGTGAAATCTACGCTCGCGCCGACCGTTACGTCACCTGTCACTCACGCCTGCACGCACACTGCCGAGCCAGATTACAGTGGTGCAGGGCTCGATCAGGTTGGAATGATGCCGACTGGGGACGTATAGTCTTTAGCGACGAATCCCGCTTCCAACTGTGTCCTGACGATCATCGAAGACGTGTTTGGAGACGCAGAGGGGGGATCCTGCTTTCACTATTGCACGCCACACCGGCCCTCAACAAGGCATTATGGTCTGGGGTGCCATTTCCTTTGACAGCCGGACCCCTTTGGTCGTCATTAGAGGTACACTTACTGCACAGCGGTACGTGGACGACATCCTAAGACCTGTTTTGCTACCGTTCCTTTTGCAGTGCCCTGGGCTGGTTTTTCAGCAGGACAATGCCAGACCACATACGGCTCGTGTTGCTCTAAACTGTCTGCAAGATTGTCAAACTCTTCCTTGGCCTGCCAGATCGCCAGATCTCTCTCCCATCGAGCATGTCTGGGATATGATGGGAAGGCGATTGCATCTGGCACGGACTGTTGATCGCCTCGTTCGACAATTGGAGCGAATTTGGCAGGAAATACCGCAGGAGACCATCCGGGAGCTTTATCGGTCTATGCCACGCCGTGTGGCAGCTTGTATCCAGGCTAGCGGCGGGTCAACACCTTATTGAACTTGTTACTGTAACTCTGAAATAAATTATTCAATTGTTCTGAAATTTTAATCATTTACTATTCTGTACATTGTCTTCCTATCCACCAATTTTCGCCTCAATCGGACACCTCCTTCTTGGTGCGTCGATTTATTTGTTATAGAGTGTATTTGAGCTCTGTTGAAGGAAATTGAGTGACAATTACTTCCAAACTTAAAGTCAAATTATAACACATGTAAATTAATAAATAGAGAAAAAGGTGTAAATATGGGCACCCCTCTCCAAGCGGTTATAGGAGATGCTGTAGACTGCCGGCCAGGACTTTAGATGGTGTCACTTATTGATATGATAGTAGAGAGCAGTTGAAACCATTTTTTTCAAGTAGTATGGATGCAGAGTGAGTTATTGTGCGAATTGGTGTTTGTTCTGGACTTCAAGCTTTTGACAGGCATGTAGAATCGTTTTCTTTCATGTTCTTATGGGTAGTTTAAAATAATTTCATGATAGTATCCCAGAAGCGGAGATTCTAATCAACTTTCAGAAGCACGCCTTTACTCACCGGTGCCTTTAGGTTACATGAAATAGTGGCCAGCTTTTTTAGGTGAGGTTGGTGTATATATGGGCACCCTTTCTTCGTGTAAATATATACCGCTATTTAAAAGGGGAATATTATGATTAAAGATTATCATGGTATACATCAGGCTCTGTAGTTACAGCTACCTAAATCGATGAGGCTACTGAAATACTGCAATGGACACCATACAGGATCAGTTAACCATGTCGCTTGACAGAAGTTCTCTCAAACAAAAAAATTCCTTGAGTTTTTCCTGTGGTAAGAGACCAGCCAGGGGCAAGGGTCGCAAGAGGAAAGGGATTAAAAGAAGAAAATATGACCTATAAAATAATACGATTCATTATCAGATTCAGACTACTGCGACCCTCCCCTTGTGGACACCGATGATCAACCTGGATATCAGTGATGGGGATAAACCAGACTCAAGCGATGCGACTTGCATATTTTGAGATGGGAAGTTCTCGGAAGACACTGGTAAACTTAGATTTCACTGGGGCTGAAGGAGCCAGTAATGTTTGCGATTTCTCTAAAAAAAAGATGTTTTTTTCTGTAATAGATAAATTCTATATTTTTCACATAGTTTTATCCTGTTGTAAAACATTTAAAACAATTTTTTTTTTTTACTTTTTTTTAGAGAAGGCCTATATTTGCACCCCCTCCTCCTTTTTTTTTTTGGTGCTTTTTATTAAGCTTTTTGTAAATCTTTTTGTAAATCTTAGTTTTCAAATTGAAATAATTGATATTAATCATTGTTTTGCCTCCTCTTATTTAGTAAATTTGTTATATTTGTTAATGAAGGTGAAATATCTAGAATGTTTCAAAATGAAAGTAACTGTAAGTCAAAAACAAAAGGGAATACCCATATTTACTCCTTTTCCTCTACTATTAATTTAGCATGAAAGTTACCTAATGCCTAAATATGTTTTCTTGAATATGTGGAGTTTTTAATTATTATTTTTTAAATAAATGCCTATGAGTTGAATAAAAATGAATCATGGTGGAAGAATTTTTTGTGTTAACTGCTAAAAATTTGATTTCTTTATAAAGGAAGTTTGCATTAAAACTCAAAACTAATGTTGAGAAATGTTTGAATTTTGCCTCCAAAACCCATAAAAGAGACTATAATAATAATTTTTTTAAACAAAATTTGGGTATAAAAATGATCACTTTTTGACGTAAATGGCTTGGAGATTCAGGCATTTGACTTATTGTAGGTAAGCTTTAACCTTTCTACCCTGTACCGATCAAATCGGCACATACAGAGGGAAGAAGGAGAAGATAAATAAACTAAAATATCCTTGCTACAGTAATAAATACTGATAATATCTAAAGTGAGATTCATAGAAAATGGTTATCAAGTCTTGGATATATTTAACCCTTTGAGGCGCAACCCTTTCCCAATGCTGAAAAAAGGGCAGTCGTTGCCATCGCGTGACTTAACTACCAGCAAGATGGCGGACAATCGAAACGTTCATCGCGTGCCACAGATCTAGAGACCCTTTTTTTTGATGCAGCTGGCACAGCCAGCTGTCGTCAATGCTGAAAAAAGGCCAGCTGCCCTTTTTTCAGCATTGGGCAATCTATCCAGCTGTTCTCGCATTCTTCCATTTTTCAGCAGATGTCAGTGCTGTTAAAAATAATCGTGGTCACTTTTTGACGGGAAATGACGTGCTAAAAAGTAAAAGATTCTCATGGAGCTCTGTCACCCGCATTTTTTTTTTTTATAGAAATCAAATCTATGTAGAATCCGAAGTTTCGATCAGAGCGCAGATGCCTCTCCCCTTCCTTTGAGACCACCCCCCCTGACGTGGGAGATCACGTGATGTTCTGCTTTTCGGTGGCTGGCGAATTTCGGAAGAAGCGAGGAGGGGAGAGGGAGACGGACGGAGAGATTTGAACGTAGATGGAATGGAACTTTTTTGGTGCATGCCTGGGTGGCTTGTTTTATTGTTTCTTTCTTTTAAAGCAGTGAATCCTATGTGGATGTTTTGTTTACGTACCTAAGTGGTGTAAAAGATTTATAGTATACCTTTGTAAATAGAAGAATATTAAATGTGTGTGTGTCCAAGTAACTTCGCCTAGTCATTGCGTACATGTCCTGCTTTTAATTGGAAGCACATAATAGTAATTCATCAATTCATAGGGTCAGTATACGATCCTATATCTATTCTTCGTGACTGGCAACAGTCAAAATGTCAGAGTTTGGTGTTCCCAGAGCGGGAACACTGCGCGTTAAAGGGTTAACCTACACAAACTGGTCGGTTAGACCCGTACAGGTAAAAAGACTTCTTCTGCAACAGGGTAGAAAGATTAAAATTCCTTCTTAGAAGGTTGCCACCAGTGACTTAAATTGAGCTTGAATATTGTTTTAATCCTCCTCGTTTGAAGTTTAACCAGTGTTTTCAGGGAAGAAATGAAAATTATTCGGTGATTAAAACGTATTTTAAAAAAGCTCCCAGTGACCAAATGAAACCAACGAAGAATTTCAAAACAGTACTCGGGGCATTTTGCATTATCATTGCCTTTCATGATCCACGGTAGGTTGAGAAAAACACTTGCCTATAAAGCATGATACACCAAGTTTCTTGTTAACTGGTTAGAGTACTTTATTTTTGTGTATAATTAAATTGTTGCTATTTTTATTTTAACAGGTAAGCTGTTATTCTATATAAATAACAAGTTCTAGACAATAACATTTTTATTCTGTATTATTCTCTCACAATTTATACTGTATACAAATTTAAAAATACCAATGCAACATTCGTTGTCCATAAAATCTCAGTTACAGATGACAATAATTCATAGAATAAATACTCTCCCTTAAAAAAATCTTAACTCGCCCTCGTTGGTCCCTTCTTTTTCAAGTGTTAGTTCTTAGTTTAATTTTTTTGATAGTGTTTTTTTTTTAAATATTTTATGTGTAATAATATGTCTCTGCTTTAAAAAAAATTGTATAGTACTATTCTAAGTTTTAAAAGTATGATCTTAAATGTTTACCCTTGTTATCCTCTTATATTTGCGATAGAAAACAAAATAAAAATAATTTAGCTATCATATATTGCATCCGAAAATGTACAAATAAAAAAGTTTTTTTTTTTTTTAATCCATTAACTCAAGTAGCACAAATTACGTAAAACTAATTTGATCTACCAGACAATCTCAGAAATAAGCCTGAATTTACATTAAACACGGAACAACTGCAGAAAAAGTCAGGTTCATCGGTTCATCCATTTCATTACTACAAATGTCAAAATTTGATTTTTTTTTCATCTTTATTCTACACTACTTCAAAATTAAATTATTTTTACCTTTAAAATATAAAAATATAGAGATTAAAAAAAATTTAACTAACATAAAGTTCGTGATGTTTGGCAATTTAATTTCAAAACTCGTTTGGAAGAATTGAATAATCATATGGGAGTGGGTGCATTGCAAACGTGTGTTTGTTTTACGATTTACTAGTTTTTTGGGTTTTAATTTTATGAAATATATGTTATATAATATATACAGGATTTCTCAAAACACTGACACAGGCTTTCCCCCCTCCCTCTTAAACATTTATCTTAGACATATGAAATGAATTACAAAGTTTTGTTTAAAAAAAAAACTAAATTCATGGTATCTATTGAAAATTTCAGGAGACTAAATCTAAATAAGTACAAAATTAAAATTTTTATGTTGTCCCCGTACAAAAAATCCCAATAACGTAACTTTCCTATTTTGTACTGTGAATAAGTATTTCTTTAAATCTTGATAAAACGTTCTTATAGAATAAATATATACATATGTTACCGTGAAAGACCGAAATTTGAGAATGTCGACTTTCACCGGCGAATGTCAACACATACCCGATAAACCGAAAGACCGAACTTTTGATTATATTCTAGTTTATTCGGACTACCACAGGTGTATGTCGACAAGCACAGATATGCTTTGGTGGAGTCGAAAAGAGAAGCCGAAGTCAACAAAAAAGCAAAATTGTATCAAAAATATTTTTATTCTGTTAGAGGAAATTATTTCCCCATGAATTCAATGGTTGGCCATGGTTATAGAAGAAAAGTCCACTACGGTTAAATGAAAATACGTAAAACTAAAATCTTAATGGTTAGCATTTATCGAATTACATCTTCTATCATTATTAAGAAGGCAACTCTTCTCAAGTTAGAATCTAAAGCTACATCTAAAAAATACCTATCTGCAATTTAAATACATTTAGATTATCTGCGGTTGTCCCGCAGTGAAAATTCCTCTACAGTCCTCACGGTGGTTGATAACTCTCTCAACAAGAGAGCCTAAAACGTTACATCACTCTCGAAGCGTTTAATCTCACTTGAAATACGGAAAAGAAGTGCAAATCTTCGATATAGTCAACATTTACCATTAGTGCATGGTGAATGTCGACATTTGCCGCTGTAAATGAGAAATAAGGCCATATAGCAAATATTTCGGACATACACCAAGAGACTATGTGAATGTTGACTTTCAGCGGTGAAAGCCGACATTCTCCGGATTTCGGACTTTCACAGTAACATATACATATATATTAATCCATACTATATATAGATTTTTGAAGCACAAATATTGTAGTTCAAATAATACTAGTGTAACTACATTATTTTCCTGTGTAAACACCGGACCCGGTTTGTGACGTAGAGGACTAGAAGGAAATCATAGGAGCGACGCCAGTGGCGTTTTTTCAAACCCTCAAGTGTTAACGCACCTGTCCCTAAAACTGCTTTTTCTGTACAAGAAATTGAAATGTAAGCATTTCCTTTCACTACCAAATCATACTAGTTAATATTTTTGTGTCATTTGTGAACTAAACACTAGCATGACAACTCACGTGGTGCTGGGGCCTGCTCTGTTCATTCAAGTTTTCGCGACCAAGGGCTCTGGGGTGAGAGACATGGCGAGCGAGAGCATATATGCCTCGCCCCAAGCGGGTGGTCTTGACACGAGCCTCTTGCGTTTTGTCCCCAAGCAAGCTGGGTCCTCATTTTATCGACCCAGTAAAAGATAAAGGCTCAATCAACCTTGCCAGCCTGAAAATCGAACCCTGGACCTGTGACCCGGCAACACATTGTGCTAACCACTCACTACACCACTGGGCGTTTTGGTCATTTGTTACAAACAAGAATTTTACTCTTCCTACTGCCTTTTGAATTTTGATCAGACAATTATTTTTTTAACCCATTTATGCCTAGTGTCCCTTTTTTTGGACGGCATTTTGGCTATCAGTCACAAACATTATATATTTTTCCTAGCCTTTGTTCACGAGTATTGAACCTCAACTCCACAAAATATTACAACATGACCAAATAGGATGTTGACATTTAAATTTTCATGCATATCGATTTTAAAAGAAATCATCCCTTGTGCAAGAAGTTGATATCAAAAATTTATCAATTATTGCTGGTATTAGTAAAAATCGAAGAAAGTCGCAAAAATATCTGGGCACAAATGGGTTAATGACATTTTTTAAATACGTCATTGAAACTGAAGATAATTTACTATTTCGAAGCAAATGCAGTGAAACCTCTGCAAGTTGGACGCGTGTGATTCCCTCAAAAAGTGTCCAACTTATAGAGGTATATTTCTATTTTATGGACATGTTCCGTTACCCGTAAAAGTGCCCAAGTTATAGGGGTGTCCAGTTTGGGAGATTTCACTGTAGTAGCAAGAATTAGTTCTCTCTCTCAAAAAAAGTATTCGGGTGAAAGTGAAATTTCCTATGTTGTTTCGTATTTTAAAATTTATTTGTCATAAAATATTAATTGGGTTTGGTATATATATATAGTTTTTCATACTTCTGTTGAGCTGTACGCTTTTCAAAGACTAATTAATTATTCGTGAAGCTAAAATAGGAAATTTCGCTTATATTCGAAAACTTCTTTTTGGGTCGGTGTAAATAAACCTTAAATGCAGAACAAGAAATTTTAAGCCCTACATTTTGCAACAATGCCAAAAGCATGTTCTTTTATTTAAATCACAAGCGTCTCAACCTGCTGAAAGAGGTCGAAGATCAAGATATGCTCTTTGCTAAACTTATCTTGACTGTAAAACGGCTTTTTAGCATATAAAGATATGATGTGAAATGTATCGAATCACTGCTGTTTCTTTTCAATGATATCACTTACACTTTTTATGTTAACTCTCTCAAACAAGAATTTCGGAAGTTAAACTGTCCTTTTAAGCTAGATTTATAAGTTTTTAGTTATTTGCCTTTAGTTCCAGTGAATAACAATAATTCCATTATCTATAATTAGACTTTACACTCATATCTATTGAATATAATTTATGAAACTTAACCTTTCCTTAAGGCTGGTATTGGAAACATTTTGAAAGTTACGCTCTAAACTTTCAGATTTTAATGAAGTTCTGGGCTATAGATAATAGATAGTTGTAAAAAAGTAATGATATCTTTTATTTTATACATTCAGAAATTATAATGCTAAACTTTTAATGAATCAGAATAATGTCAGTGGGCCGAACGTTGTCCATATATGACTTAAGGTAACGACATTTTATAAATTCAATGTTTTTTCAAATAAGATTCTTATTCAAACAAACTATTATTCCCATTTGTAAAATGAAGGGAATGTGGTTGATTTTAGTTTTAAATTGAGGAGAAATAATTATAATTAAAATTTTGTCACCAATTACTGTTTTACATTTTGGGAAAAATTGAAAAAAGTCCTAAAATTGGGGGCGTGTTTGGTCATCCTTACCATTAATTGTCTGTAAATATAGATTTTCTTAATAAAAATTTTAATGCACTGAGAAATATAATTCATACTGTTTTACAAATGATATGATTGTCTTTTAATATTTACTAGCACAAACAAAAAGTTAATTGTTTATTCTACTTTTTTAATTTTAGTGGAATTTATAAGTTTACAGATAGGTAAATATCTATCTAACTATAATGTAAAAATGTGCAATCAGCAATATTGTTGTCTGTGCTAGCAAACTTTGATATAATTTGTATGAAAACAGTCACTATTTACATTTCACTGCATAATAACGTTTCACACAGTAAAACTAGTTTTACAGGCAATGAAAGGTCGATTATGAAAAATTTCCATATTATATGAAGGATAATCCGAATTGCAAGTCTGATTAATGTTAATAAAATTGTAATTATTGATAGTGTTAAAATAAAATATCTATAAACGTATAAATGCTCTATAATGTTTTCTTTATTACGGGTGGAGGTGCAGAATATGTCCGAACGTACGAAGTTCAGGGGAAATTCTGAAGCGCTTGGGGGAATTTTTGCCTAGTGTATTTAAAGAAGAAAAAGAAAAAAATATTTTTGTGGAGATGGAATTGTCGTCAAAAGGAGCTAGCCTGGGGCTCTGCCACGATGTCATCGGAAAGCTTTCCGTACCGGATAAGTCAAGACTTCTGGACTCATGACGACACGATCCGAGTAAATATCTGTATCTGCTACTACGAAGCTATCGAAATGGTTCCGATGTCGGATTTACTGTCGGAAATAATGTTGTTTTTTTCCCGACTCGTCAGATGAAGGCGAAAACTTGCATCCAATATCGGAGAGTAGAAGATGGATGGGTTTTTCATTGTATGTATTATGGAGTGTTAAGCACTCCCACAAAAGGCCCCCTTTTCTTGGCAAGCATGAGTTTCCCTACTGTCAAAAAGCACACCTCTTCCTTGATGGATGTCTCCAGACCCCTCGGAAATTCTGAAGGCAATGCCTTCGTTTAAGGAAAAGGGGGGAATCCGTGTGTTTTGGTTGGTTGATCGACCCCAGTGTCGACACTGACCTAACAGGTAGCAAAATTCTCACTTCTTTTATTCGACACTCATCGTGCTAGCACCAGAAGGAGAGTCGCGGCTATTTATCTGAAGAATTCGACTATCCGCAAGCGAAAACTGCCAGTCATTGATACTCTCCGATAGCATCGTGGTAGAGTCCCTGTTGAGAATGCCAATACTTCTTATGTTCACCCCCCCCCTTTCCCAATCTGCCCATCGCCTATTCCTCTCATTCCAAAGAAACTGAAGGAAAAGACAAGCTCCATATCTTTCTCTTCTCCCCTCCGACGACAATCCCCTCTTTTCTCTCCTCCGAAAACAAACCAATAAAGTTAAACACTCCTCTTTTCTCTCCTCCGAAAACAAACCAATGAAGTTAAACACTCTAAAAAAATTAATAATGTTTCTTCACCCTATGCTCTATGGACTGACACTAGCAGTCAAGCTGTATGTCTCGCGCAACTTTCATAAAACATTCATAAGCACAAAATTGCCTTCGAAAATGGTCCGAAGAGTTGCCGTTTTTGGAAATATCGCGAAATTCCTTATGTTTAGCATATTTCCCTGACAGTTTCGTTACTCCTATAGCGTAGCTACCAACCGTTCCGATATTATCGGAACAATATCCACAACTGTTTTTGAACAGTTTTATTTTAAATGAAAAATTTGGACTTATTTTAAGCTTAAATTGCTAAGTAAAAATTAGTGGTGGGAAATGTTCCGTTAAAATCGTGACATTTGGCAGCTATGCTATAGGTTCATTGTCAGTGTCCGTTCACAGTGCAACTTGTAAAGAGATATTCTAAAATTTTTCGAGTCTCTAGCGCAATTATTTTTTTAAGCTGTTCTAAAGTTGCATGATTTTGTAAGTGGAACAGCTTTAAACTAGTGTGAAAATTTTGTTTTGGTGAGGAAATTTTGAACAAAATTAATAGCGTTCTGGTTGATATTTAGACCCTGAAAATTTTCTGCGCCTCTGTGATGTGGTAGTGAAAGAAAATATTTACATTTTAACTCTTTATGCAGAAAAAGATCTTTTACATACAAGTGAGTGAACACTTTAGTTTTGGGGAAAGGGCAGCCTGGTGAGATATGTATAATCAAGACGGCCCTGGTCAAACGCATGTGCGTCTCCGAATGATTTGAAAGATCTCTTGTTACACACTCGAAGGAAATGCTAAATAGCCTTAAAAGTACCTCTCAACTTAGTGAGTTTTTTTTTTTTTTTTTTTTTTTTAATGCATATATGTGTACTGTAAGTTACAAAGAAGGCAGTTGTAGATAAAGATAGTGCTAAAAAAATCAAATAAAAATCCTTAAATTTAAGTTTGTTTGGGAAATTCCATTGTGTGGTCATGTGTATAAAACGGAAAAAGTAATTTTTTAATTTTACCCATTTTCTACTTTAAAAAAAGTTTTTAAAAGTATCCTTAAGTAAGTGCTGCTGCTTCTATAGATTAATATGGAGCTAGTGAATTCAGTATGGCAGCAGTTCCCTTTTAGCTATCCCGATTAAAAATTATAAGGAAAAAAAAATTAGAAAATGAACACGTTTCATCTGCACCCATCTCAAGTTTTGCAAAGAAGCAATTATAATTTTTTAAGTCTTTAGTTTGACTGTTTTCTTGTTCCATCGCAGAACAGGTACGGGAGCCTCTCCTTGGAAAGCGGTAAGACAATCTCCAAGCAAAATAAAATTTCTATTTTTAATTAATATAATAATAAAAGCTTTAATAATAATATTGTAATATAATAAATTCTTAATATTAAATTATAACAATAATTGTAGTTTTAATGACGTCGAAGAAATAATTTGCCATCACACGCAAAACCTTGCACAAAAAATATTGCCTAGTTGGCGACCTTACCATGTTCTGCGATAGATTTCTGGTTTCCCTTTCAAAAGTCACCGAAGTCCCCGCCACCGAAATCGTCCCCGCTGATGAAGTCCTCGCCGCCGCCGAAATCCAAGACGCCGCCGTCGTAAACCGCTTCGTCCTCCACCGCAATCATGTCCCCCATGATCACCTCTCCTCCGGACTGCTGCTGTCGCTCCACCTCCTGCTGCTGCTGCTCTATGGGAAAGTTGTTGGTCATGTCCATGTTGTTGTTGACGGTGGTCGTGTCGTTGTCGTAGTAGTTGTTGATGGTGATGTCCGTGTCGTGGACCTGGGGTCCCGAGTGTCCTCCTCCTCCTCCTCCCCACCCTCCTCCTCCCCATCCGCCTCCGTAGCCGAAGCCGTGGTGGTGGTTCAGCGTCGATCCCCAGGCGGTGCCCAGGGCCCCGCCGAGCACCATGCCCATGGCGAAGTCGCCGCCTCCGCCGCCGCCCATGTAGCCTCCTCGATCCTGGACGACGACTGTGGTCCCGCCTGCTGCAGCCGGGGCGACCTGCGGGTGGACCGCGTTGTAGCCTTGGTAAGGGGGCGGTCGGAAGTTCATCCTGGCTGGGTACTGGCCCGGCATAGCTGCAAAGTAAAAATGAAAGAGAATGTGAATACAGCAGGAGTAGAGCCCCGATTTATTTATTTGCCAGGAGAGGACAGCTCGCGTCACTGAATGTGTCGCTTAGAGCTACATATATGTCCTTCCCGGAATTTCCCGCCACAATTTGGAACCTCATCAGAAGGTGGGGGGACTTCTGAATATTGGCACCCCTCGGAAACTGCTAGCGACCGCCAAGAGGACTTTCGGAACCACGGATTTAACGTGCACGTACACCGCATGTACACGGTGGTCTTTAGTGGTACTCCGGTATCGAACCCGCAACCTTCCGGTTACGAGTCCAACGACTTAACCACTGGGCTACCACGGCCCAGAGCCCCGATTATCCGCGAGTGCCTCCGCGAAAAAAAAAAATAATAATTACGAACCACAAAACAACTACAAAAAACAAGCCAACAACAGAGAAAATAAAATACGACCTACAGTTCGAAGGCTCTAAATTATTGACCTTAACGACCTGTCAAGTGTATGGATCTATTTTCCCTTCACCTCCGTGGACTCAAAATCGAATAGCGAATAAACATTTATTTCTCATCCCCATTAGTTATTAGTTGTTATTTGAAAACTACAGTTAAACTATTAACTGTTGATTGAAAGTCCAACTAACAACTATTCGTTTTAGTTGTAGGTTCAACTAACTCCGCTCAACTAAATTAGTTTTAGTTGAACAGAAAACTAAAACTAATTTGTTGAGCGAAGTTAGTTGGATCTTCAACTAAAAACGGCTTTACTTGAACATTTAGTTGTGTTCAATTAACATTAGAACAAAAAATAACAAGTTATTTTTTGGTTGTGCCGACTAGATAAAAGGAGCTAAAGGACCGTACTGCGGTTTCAGGTTCAACTCCCGGCGGTCGGGTTTAGATCGCCCGACTGGACGTGGCTGTCATTGTGCTTGTCAGTGGCGCACACAAGGGAGGGGTCCAGGGGGTCTGGACCCCACCCAAAGAAGTTATCAACTTTGAATCAAAAACCATCCTGTAGTTTTTGACATTTTAATATAAGACTTTGTCAGTTTCTTATTTTTAGCTGTTAAGATTGTAAATAAATATATAATTCAAAAACATGATACATTGAAGTGTGGTTGAGTCTACAAAAGGTGGTCACGAGAAGAAAATTTTTTTTCGTATTTTTTCAGGTGGTTGGTGTAACACCTTTATGAGCTGGACCCCCTCCAAAAGAAAATCCTGTGTGCGCCACTGGTGCTTGTCCCTTCATAGTGGGCGACGTTGGTCCACCGTTTTTGGGTTCACCTACTAGGTGCCCCCATAATAAAGAGACCCACAACTCCGACCTTAGTAGTGGTCAATGCCTCCAAGGCAGAGGCCCGGCATTGGAAAAAGAAATTATTTTTAGTTGAATGTTTCGTTTAACTTACATTTTAGTTAATGATGCCCAAGTCTGGCTTCAATATTTATAGGAACAAGGCGACGACGTCTCCAATTCTTAACCACTACTATTTTAAAATTTATCTCAACTGCGCCAATCCATTTCATCCATATAAAAGAATAACTAAATACACTACGCAATCTTTTTTTTTTTAGGGGGGGGGGGTATGTGTGCGTAGGATTACATTCCTCCAAATGGTTTTATGTTAAAAAAAGAAAAAATTAGGATTACTTTAAAACCCCTGTTTTCGTGCGCTTTACTCAGGAACCAGACTATATGCGAAAACACGTGATAAATTAAAAAGAAATCGGGGAAAATTTAGGGATGTTACTCAGCTGATGATTAAAATTTCGGAATTATTTTAGAATATATTAACATAGAACTGAGGAAAAAGCATCATGATTGCCTAGCTTAGCGATTTTCGGCATCATAAAATGATTTAGGTTCTCGAATCTATAAGCAATAGACAGAAACTCCATTAGGAAAAATAACTGAGGTGTATGCGAAAATAGGGGGAGTATTAATTGTTTTAGGTAAAGGAATAAGAATTTATTACTGCAAAATATACCTAATGTTAGAGTTGCTCGAAGAATAAAGTGGCTCGTTTGCAAAGTTTAGTGATTTTGAGCAGGTAGATTGTAGAGATTGCTGAGGAAAAAATACCAATAATAAGAAATCCTGCGTTAATAAATTCGGCAGAAGTTTCAACGGATGAGATTATCTAAACTTGTTTTTTTCTGCCGCTGGGCCTTTAACCCTCTCGTGTCACCCTGAACCTCATATGAGGCTCCTACTCCAAATAGCAATCTTTAGAGAGAGAAAAATTGAATTTAGTATTTTTTTCTTTCAGTTAAAATTTAATATAGTAAATAATCTTTTGTTCCACTTTAAAATTTTTTGGAAATACCCGGGTTTCCAATTTTAAATTTTTTTTATGTTTCCCGCAAAAGTTTTACGAATTGTCCCGAAAACAAATTTGTGGAAATTTAAAAGGTTTGGGTTGAAATTTTGGGCATTTTCCAAAGATGTTAAATTCTAATAAATTTTTGAAAATCTTTTAAATTTTTTTGGTTTTTTATTTTTAAGGTTAAATTTTTTTAAATTAAAATCGGTGCAATGAAAATCGGAAGGGGAAATGAAATTTTTAATACGAAAACAAAAAATTTGTAATTTTCCGAGGCCCCTTAATATTTAAAATTTTTTTGGGGGCGAAAAAATAAAAAATGGTTAACAATTGCCGAGAGAAATGATTAAAAAAAACTTTTGCAACATTTTCCCCCCTTTTTTGGCGAATTTCGAAAGCTTAAGGAAAGGATTTTTGAAAACCCAATACAAAGGTTTTTTTAAATAAGCGTTAAATTTTAAAAATATTGGAAAAATGCAGTTTTAAGGTATAAAATTAATTTAAGAAATTTTCGTGGATTTGGAAGGGGGTTTTTTTTTCTAACGCTTGGGTATTTAATGGGTTAATTTTAATTTCGTTATTTTGCTTTTGGGTCCACTTTAAATTTTGCCATTTAACTTTATCTTATTATGTTCGTTTAAAGGTTTTTGAAATTTTCATTCCATTTGGGGGATTATTTTTTGCTTTTTCGGGGAAGCAGCTTTTAAATCTAATTTTTCCAAAAAAAATTTAGGAAAATTCAATTTAACTTTTATAAATAAACCAACCAAAAGAAAAAATTTACCTTACCAAAATTAAAAAAAAAACGAAAAAAAGGAAGCTAAAACCATAAAATTTTAAATAATTTTTAATATTAGAACTTTATGCTTTAAACCCCTAAATTTGGAATTTTCAAGTTTACGTTGCCAATTTATGATTGAGTATTTTTAAAAACCGTAGGAAAAAAAAATGGGAAAAGTTTGTTTTGTTGATTTGGGTAGAAAATTCCAACACAAAAATACTGAAGTGAATTTTCAACAGAAATTAAAATATAAAAAAAATTGTTACCCTTTAAAATTTAAACTAACTTAAAAAGTTTTTTCCTCACAAGGGTTCAATTTCCTTCAAATAAAATTTTTATTTTCTCAAGCAAAAGTTTTTAAAAATTTAAAATTTTCCGTATAAAATAAATTTAAATAAGCAAATTTTTCCGGGGGGTTTTCAAAAAATTTTTCATATCTAAAGTTAAAAATAAATAATAAAAATAATTTTTGGGGTTTAAATTTTTGGGTTAATTTTTTTAATTATAAATTGTGGAAAAGGAAATGAGCGCGGAAAAAAAAAAAAATTTTATAGCAAAACATAGGTGGGGGAAAATAGATTTCATTTTGAAATTTTTTTTGTATGTTTGGCCCCAAAAATAAAAGGCGTAGCCGATTTTTATTTGTGATTCCAATGTGTTTAAAAACAGTTTTAGGCTTTTTGGATCAATTTCGGGAGAGCTTAAGGGGAAATAAGTTTTTTGAAAACAAGTGTTTAGGTTTTTTAGAAATTAAAAAGCCATAAATTTTCACCGGTAGAAAATGTGTGTTTTGACCATCAAGCGTTTTGTAGGTCTGAAGAATTTCTCGCCAATTGGTAATTGATTTTACTTGGGAAATCCCAAATTTCCCAGAAAATTGAAATCTGGCATTTGTAATCGGGGCGATAATAAAAATGTTATATTTTTTTTAAAAAATGCGGCTGTATTAAGGGAAATTTCCACTTTTCAAAAATTTGCTCGGGGGGTCGGAACCCTTATTTTTATTCTGCTGCCATCTTAATGAAACCCTGAAAAACATCTTTAAAATTAAAACTGCATTGCGAGGTGAGATTGAAAATGGTTTTTAGAATTTAAACGAATAAGCGGTTAGATAAAGAATATTTAAAGTGTTGGGGGTTTCCGCCCGGTTTAAAGTTCCCCAAAAAATTTTGGTTTTTATTTTTGCTTTTTTTCAAAAAGGTTTTTTTGGCCGATATCTTTTTCTACATTTACGGGTGGGAGGAAGGGGTCCGAATTCTTATCCTTTAGGTTTGTAGCGATATGGTCCAAACAAATTTGGGGTTTGGAATTTGGGGTACAGGGCGAATATAAAACCGGGAAAATTTTTTTCACCATCACGTTTGCGTAATTACGCATATAGCCGCTCAACATCAAACTCTATACCGTTCGCTGTCGGCATAAAATTTTTATCCCTTACCTTTAGAACAAGAATTTTCAAACTCTTCTTTGTTTTACCACCACTAGTTGGCCCCCAAGGGTTGGATAGAAGGATAGGGGACGCTGGAGTGGAAATTTTTGACCATTAAAAACGTTGGTATGCAAAACCAGATCTTTCGATCGGGAAAATGGAGAAATGGCGTCATCATTTGCATAAACTGGCCCCCATGGTCGGCGCGTACAATACCCTTTACTTTGAAATTTTCCATTTTAAAGCCCGTACATGATTTCACTTTCCCTTTCTTCCTTCGGGCTTGAAACATTTTACAGGATTTGACCCACACGGGGTGACGCAGTCCAATTTTCTAATTACACAGTTTGAAGCTTCCCGGGGCCCCTTCAGGACTTTCCCCGATGAAAAATGTTCGTTTCATCAACAAATGGAAGATTATATTTTTCCCGTATCCTTTGCAAAAACTTGGGACTCTGGTTGTGAAACCCGAAAATCAAGCCTTTGAATAAAACGTTGGGGGCCTTAAAATTCTAAAAGGCATTGATCTATTGGAAACACAATTTAAAGCGAATTTAACCCTTTTTGTTACTTTTCAAATTTTATCACAAAAATTTTTTAAAATCCTTTACCCCCGGTGGAAGGGGAAGCGGTATTATATATATATATATATAATATTTATATATATATATATAAACCTTTTGTAACAAATAGAAAGTACTGAAAATTTTCCAGTGCAAAACGAATGAAACAAATTTTCCCCCCATCTATAAGGCAGAAATACTGGTTTGCAACATCGCGCCTATTTTGAAATGGCTGTTAATTTCCATTTAACTTTTTTAAATGCTTCTTTTTTTGTGTTCTTCCAATACTAAACGATTTCGAAAAACCTTCTTATATAAAGACAATGAACAAATTGGGTTCTGCGATACAACAAAAATCCAATATCAGGTATGTCTTCTGGGACAATTTCAAATCGTTCAAAATTAAATTACTAGAATGATTTATCAAGAAAAGTCAGACTCAGAAAGTATGAAAAACAGTGCTTATAGCAATGTCCGAATTCTTTAATGATCTAAACACAACTCACACTCCTTTCTTTTTTTTTTTTTTCTCGCTGCTCTGCAGAAACATTTAAACTTTTTCATCGGCTAAATAATAAAATCAGTTTGCCGCATCCCGACTTTTATATTAATGTAAAATCAATAGACTGGGTCATTAATGCTATTTCTAGAAGTGAAATAATCTATAATCAAGGTCTGTTGACACCGTCGGAAGTTTGTTTAGTTGACGTCACGTTTCAGAACTAAGGCGGGAATTTAGATTTTTCAAGCTTCGGGAAGCGGACAGTTCGGATGTCACTATGGTACATCCACGCAGGACTACTTTTCTTTTATGAACAAGAAAGATAAATATACTGAAAGCATTGCTTATCAAATTCTTACGAACGGCATCTACTTGCGCTTACACTATACTGCATGCAGCTTCACGATGCACAGATGTTGCGGCCATGGGTGTCGCAACCTATGGGGATGCGAGGACGCGTACTCTACTAAAAATGGCGCCTGTCAAGTATACATCGCTTAAATTTCACGCGAATAAACGATTGCTGTATTAAAAAGTGTTTTATAATTCATGTGTTTGGCATGATTTATATATATATATAACATTACAAATCAAAAGCCCGTTAAAATCCCACATTTTAGAACTACGTAGTTTTAATTCAGTTGGAACAAAGGAATCCGCTTTCAAAAACTACAATTACTACACGGTCCAGTGCAATTCCTTTGTAATTTTGTAGACAGTCCCCGCGTCCAGCCACTCTAGCGTCCTAAAAGGCATGACAAACCTTGAAAAACCGCTGCCCAGATTTTGGGTTTGGATAATAATTGCAACGTGCATGGATCATGTGACACGACCTCAAAAGTTGATAAAAGGGGCTGATGCAACCCAGCAGCGAGTCTTCCGCGTGACCGCAACAGCCAAGAGAAAATGTATCGAATCACCCAATAAAATAATGTAATCGCAGTTCGACTCATTTTTTCCATTGAAGGCCGCTATGGCCCAAGGATTATCACAGCTCGCTCCAGCGTTTGCCAGCCAGCGACGACCGGCCAGGATACCAATGTAACGGCTCTAATCCAGAGTCCCGAGCTGCCTCGCCAACGCTGAGAATGGGTCTCAAACAGCCTCGCCTCCTTGGGCCCACGACTACAAACCTTCCCGTAGCAGTTTAATGCTACATACATATATATATATATATATATATTTGGGGATGGGTTAGTAAAATATCTAAAGTTGCCACGGCTTGCCATTTTTGGTAACTGATCGCTAAGTTTGGCCCTAAAAAATAAGTCATCAAAATGAATACAGCTTGGCGATATCTTCTACATTTGGCGAGGAATTGCAACAAATCCTAAAAAACAAATCCTACGGTTTGTTTTTAAGGGGACATTAATTAGCGTCTATATAGGCATCGATATCAATGGAAGGTGGCGTACTGTTGGAATATGCAAGGTGAAGATTATAAACACTTTTAGTAGGCGATTTCAATACAGATTTCAATTCTGAAGAAGTGTTTTGTGGAACAAGAAAGACAAATACGGCACACTTGTTGATTATGATACCCATTCCAGCTTAATGGAAGAAGGAAAACAAGCAGCGTCGAAGCACGGATTATGATACGCTTTTAATATATAGCACTTTAATATGTCTTTAAAATATGAGAGTGTTTCATATTTTCTTAATTTTTTAAAAAAAATAATGTTTTCCGTCTGCTTTTTTTTTTTTTTTTTGTCTGTCCGTGATCTAACTAAGGTAAATATGCACTGATTACTAAGAAATTTATGTAGGTTACTCTACGTATGAACTTATTGAAAATCTTGTACAGAATATCACGAGATGAGAAACTATCGCATTGCTGTGATCGTTTCTCATCTCCAAATCTGGCATTATTTTTTTGTGCTGGAAAGTGCTTTAGAATCGAGGTGTTTGGTATCAGTTACCTTTTCTGTTTCTTTCAAGGAACGAAGGTGCATATACTCACGCGACTTCCGCCTCGTTCGGGCACAGGAACCAGTAGACTAAGTCTTTTCCCCGGACTCCGAATGCCAGCAGCTGCTTCTGCTCGTAGTTGTCCGGCAGGGAGGGTCGGTCGGGCACCGCGGCCGTGTACGGTCCGAAAGCGATGAGCTCGGGGGCGTCCTTCAGCACCACGCCCCCTTCCTGCTCGTCCAGGGAACGGTCCTTGTACCACAGGAAGCTGCTGTCGTTGTACAGGACGCAGTGCACGTCACGCCAGTTGCTCCCGAAAAAACGGCCTGCGAATTATATCAACAGACGGCTTTTCGCTGATCAGTTAAAAAGCTGGACACTCATTTAAGAAGAGTACAAAAACTGATAGTGTAAACAAAAGAAGGCACCCCTGTGTTTTAGCTGTGACAAAAGTTAACGGGAGTTAGGGATGGAGCTAGAAGCTGTCGTCCCGAAGATCAACATTGGACGATTCACCCCTCTTCCTTCAGACTAATCGACCTGAAGTAATTAAGCTCGATGAGTTCCCCCGTATCTGAACCGTGAATGTACCGGTACATCGGGATCGGGACGCTGTGCTAGCTCGCAGCTCCACCCCTGACTCCCGATAACTTTTGTTATAGCCAAAGAAAAGGGATGATCTAACAAGAAGAGGGGGAGGAAATAATATAGATTTAGGAGTTCCTCTTTTTTTTTTGGAATATCTTTTCTTTCCCATTTAGCTTTTCACGTGGCCTTTTTGATCTCCTCCTTCAACTTTTCTATTGGCTGTTGTTTTTCCCGTCGCACTCTAAAAAGTCTTTCCTCCTCTTAGTTCTCATACGATGATGGTAAGTCATATTTACAGAAACCTGTCTGAGGCTTTAACTCTCATCGGTGTTCACAGTTAAGAACCAGGCTTCGGATGATTAATAGGCGGCTTTTACTTGCCTATACAGTTAAAAACTTATTAAAGTTATATATTATTACAGTTAATAATTATACGGTGTGCCAAATAAGTAATAAGACTTCTTGCTTACATCCTAACTAAGAACTTTACTTAAATCTCGTAGTTACATGGATTAAAAGTAATCCTGTCCATGCAACGTTTACATGGATTATACGAGTTGTCGATAGAACTCTTCAATTTCTCTCTTCATTCAGTCTTGCCTCATTCAGTTTGTTGGTCACAGCACGTTGGATGTCCTCAATGTCCTTGATATATTCCCTCTTTTAAAGAACATTTAATTTTTGGAAATAGGAAAAGGCTGAATGTGCCAAATCAGACGATTAGAGTGAGTGCTCGCGCACATAGATCAGTTTGGATGATAAAAACTGTTTCATGGGTAAGGACTCAGTGAGGCAGCTCATTGTCAACCATTGCGTTGTCCTGTGACCAAAAAACTGAATGAGATACACAATTAAAATCTCCATCGTTCTTTTGACAACTTGTATGACAGATGTAAACACTGTTTGGAGGTGCGAGGGGATTTTTTAAAATCCTTGTAAGTGTGAAACTGAAATAAAATTCTTATTTTTGGTGTAATGCTGGTAGTCATACACAGTGCGTATTTATGATTAGTACCCAAATCCATTTTAAGGTAAATAAAACGCTTGCTGGAATGACTTTTTTTTTACTACTACTTCTTTGAACACAATATATAGATACTGTATAAATCTTCGAAATCGACTTCGGTAAGAGTGGCCTACGAACTGAGGTTGAACTGTCTCAGCAGTGCAGTCCTTTGAAAAGGAAAGTAGGTTTCAAATTTGAAGGAATAATTGTCTTTTAAGGTTAAATTGTATCTAAAATTATGTTCTACGGATTAAATAATCCAACTTTTCATTTTGTTGCATATAAATCAGTTAATTAGACTGCGTATTATAATAGTCTTTGAGATTCCAATTGAATAAAATTATAGTTGGTCATTTCTCGCTAGATATGGACACCGTCTAACAGACTTCATTTTTGGAAATATGCTGTATTTGGCGCAATTTTTGTGGAAGCACACGACCGTCGTAGGACCATTAACTTATTTATGGTAGGATTAACTGCATGCCCGTTTCACGCAAGGAATCAGACGCTTTTTTTTTTACTCATTAAAATGAAATTAATTCTATAGTTGCGGACTTACCAAAAATGTGAAATTATTAGATTCGTGACATAAACTTTGCCTTACAAATTCTAAGATGAGGTGATATATAGCGCAACTGCAAAATGACATAAAAACTAAGTCGATCTTACTCGCGACCAAAAAGAACGTAAAAAGTGTTTTGCAAAGAAATCTATTCACTTTCATAATGTTTTATTTCTACCTTATTTCTTTCACAATTCTTTATTCCTACAGAATAAAATTTTGCCTTTTATTTTTAAGTTCCATAATAACGTCACATAATATGGACAACTGTTTTAGTTTGTCTTACACGTGCTTAATTCGTAAAGCGTGGATGATGCATAATCGCAGGCCGTTCTGCAAAACACCTTAGTAAAATTTTACTTAAGTCTGAAAATATGCTTATGGTGTCATCATATATAGAAGTAGCTACGAGAAACATTCGATGTTTCGTGTACTTTTTGGTTATTATGGTTGTCATAAAAATAAATGCTTGTGACGTAATTTCTGAGTAAAGCTGATCGCCCTCAGTGAGTACCTGATGATGTTCGAAATTCGCAACATCAAAATAGTGTCAAATGCACTTGCGATTAGAATTTATAATTAACTAATTTATTATTCTATTTCTTATAATTGTTAACATTGTATCAGAACCCATTACTGCTCCTTAAGTTGTCAATAATCAAAAGAAAACTATATAATAAGTAAAAGACGCCCAAGGGGTGTGGTGGCTTAAGAACCATTCTATCAAGCCTTGAGTCCGGGTTCGAATCCCGGCTTAGGCATGGATTTAGCTTCTCCGTCCCTTCATAGGGGATAACTATGTCCGCCCACTGGGTGGCCCTATAATAAAATGGCCACAATACCTTCTGGCAGTGTAGTTGATAATGCCTAATCGGCAAGTGTCCGATCGTTGGAAAAAATAATAATCTATCTATCTATATATAAATAAAGCAATGTGTAAACTGTTAGTTTGTCTGTCTGTGTCTCGCGTAGCTCCGAAACGGGTGATCGTAGACCTACCAAATTTTGTACGGATACGTAGACCTACCAAATTCTCCAGGACGGGTCCCGACACACCTCGAAGCGATTTTTTCAAAATTCGAATTATTTTAGGAGATATCGATAAAAAAAACATGTCGCAAAAGGCTAATTTTTGCTCCGCCATTTCGCAATTGTAACCCCGCAGTATAAAAAGGGAGAATTTAGCATATCTAGGTTGCCATGTTTGGCAAGTTTATTAAATTATTCAGACTCTTGAAGTAAAAATAAAAGAGTAACGATTTTTTTGTTTTGTTTTGTTTGGATTATTTGTAAGGCTATTTCTTAATTAAAATATAGTGTGCATGTGAAATCAGAGGAATGAAATGATTTATACTCAAAAGAAAAATAGAATTTGGAAATTTTCCGAAAATAAATGTGCAACTTTTTAATTTGGCGAAAAATAAAAGGGTTGATGTGCGATTTTGAGGAGGATTCTAACGCTTAGCGCTATTTATCGTAATTTAATCGCCTGATATTTGGGTTATGAATACACCTGAGAATAAGTTTTTGAAATTTTCATTCAGTTGGAATTGTGCATTTTTCTGAGCAGCTTCTCTGCATCTCTTTCTAATGTATTAGATCCAGGAAAAGGATGTTAGAAATGTCAATTTTAATTTTGCTTAATCATACTCATGAATAATGATATACTTTCCAACTTAATGAAATAAGCAAAGAAAATTTTAAAGACCCATGACTTATAATACGTTTTTAATATATAGCACTTTAGTGCGCATTTAAAGTCTAAAAGTGTGTCAGATTTTCTATGATTCTAGCGCTTGGCGCAATTTAATGAGAGGATATTTTTAAAAACAAGCGTAGGTTATCTTATAAATAAAAATGAAATTCTGTTTGTCAGTGTACCCAGTATTTGTATAGTACCCAAAGCCACAAAAATGGACCTGTCAGACTGAAATTTTGCACAGATATGTAAAATAATCTATTATATAAATGTGAAAGTTTGTCTGTTTGTTTGTTTGTTCGTCCGGGAACTCCTCCCACACCGTCAGACCGATCGGCTTCAAATTTTGCACATACACGTAAAACGACATAGAATAGGCCGTAGGCTACTTTAAAATTCTGAAAATCCACCTGTTCCCTAATTTTTAACGATTTTTCGCAATTTTCAGGGCAGAAAGCTACTCAAATGTCCGATTTCAGAAAATTCGTGAGCATGCGCCGAGACGGTGGGTCGCAGACCTACCGAATTTTGCATACGGCTTCACTAGGACAGATCCTAACACGCCTCGGAGCAATGTTTTTGAAAATCGAATTAGAAAATGTTTTATTTTATGTTTTGTCCGATTTTTGGCGATTTTTTTCGCTTAATACGTAATAACGCCAGTAATTACACTCGCAACAAAACGATATTTACATCATCGGATAGAGGAGAAAATTTGCTTTTCAAAACTGTTTGTTCGGACTGTGTAACATAATTTGCAGATTTTTGGGGATTTTTCAAATAAAATTAAATTTCACGCTGACTTTCGTAAAATATTTTTAAAACTGCTGCATCTTGAATTCTATCCGTCATAACTTTTTTATATTTTGTCAAATGACGGAGCATACATTTCGCCCTCTTTTAAAAGAGAAACCAAAGGAAAATATTAATTAGGAGATTTTTTACGAATTTTTATGTAAAGAAGGATTTTTATTTCAAAAGCAGATGCTTAAAAACGTCGGTATGTTATCTTGCGGTTTGGTTGTCTTGGAGACAGTAACAATGATTAAAGTTGCCAGTTGGAAAAAAATAAATAAAATTACTTTAAAATAACTGTGTTTTCGCATGTTGAATGTTGTGCGTGATTTTGATGTCATGAGTTTAAAACCCCTTTCGAAACTCAATCAGAATAACGAACTCACAAGCAAAACATACGCCACGCAGGAAATAATTCTATATTTTATTAACGTTGTCAGAAAAAGAATTGAATGCTGTTTCTTCACCAGTGAATTATCCAGCATTATTTTCATTTTCAATTGAGATTTTAAACGGGACACGTTTTCGAATCGCAGGAAATATATTGCGGTGTTAAACAGGACCTGATTATGACCAAACAGGGGCCCCCGGGCATTGATGAATTGTGGGGGCCCCCCATCTATGAAATTTGTTTTATTTTTCATAAAATTTTGTTATAAAAAAAGAACAACATTTGAAATTGGGGCCATTTCGAGCCGGGGCTCTGGGCAAAGTCCCGATTTGCGTGAAATAAGTAAATTCGACTACCCTGGTCAGAACGTGACGTCATAGATTAAACGTTGTGACGGAAGAATTTTCGCCTTCAGAAAGCGCTTTCAGTTTCCGATTGTGTAAAATAGTGATCATGTGACATACCATCTATATCCTGGCGATCTATAACATAAATGAAATGACTTCATTTTGATGTCACGAGTTTATAAATGCATTAGAAATCTTAATTAGCTCAAGCTTTGACAAACAATAACACCACGAGCTAACTAATAAATTTCCACCAGATGCTGTAGAAAACTAAAACAACGTTAGGTTTTTTTTTTTTCCCTTTTTCTTCTTCTTTCAGTAATTTATGTTAGACATTGCAACTGAGAATGACGCGAATTTGACGTCATGAGATTAAAAATGAGTTAGGCGAAAATCTTAATTTTATTTACACGTTCTCCAAAGTAATATTTTAAAACTAACTTATAACATGTGGCAACATCTAGATTTCTCATTTTAACGAAATATAAAGATAAGACAGCAGCTCGTTATATTCTTATATATTAACATTTTATTTTCTCTTATCATGCCGTTCAACTTTTGTTTAAAACATTTTCAACTGTTAAAAAGATACTTAAATGTAAGTTAACTTTTTCTTTGAATTTTTGGCGAATTAGAAGTTCATCTTATTTTTTACTGAATCTTTTTTTAGGCGCAATATCAAAAGTCGTAACCCTAATAATTCTATTCTGTGAGTGTTTTCAATTTTAATTATATCTTCCGAAAATGCATTCGTGTAACTGGCTCTACGGTGAAAATTCCCAAGATATGAATAAGCATCTGTTATGACACCATTTGTTCCCAAAAAACGCCACAAGCAAAGGGGAAGGACTGTTTAGCGACTAAAGCTGACCAATTAAGTTTCCAATTTTTTTTTTCGTATTTCACAACTATCGAAAAATTTTCGGTTTCAGTTTTCGGTTTAGTTTCAAAATTTTTAGTTTCTTAAATTCAGTTGCTTTAATCAAGTGAAGACTGGCTTTGCAAGATTATGATTCAAAAAAAAAGCGAAAATCAATTGGAAACTTTTCTTTGAAAAAAAGTTAAGGATTGCAGGGGTGGGGTGTTAACGTATAAGGAAGTAATGTGATCCCGAAAAATTTTGGGGGCCAAATTTCGACAAAAAAACCGATTTTGACTACCTCTAAATTGAATTTAAAAATTTTTTTCGATGCATCTCATCGTAGGTTAGCATGCACGATCATATTAACGCGTCTGCAACTCATTTTGACCAGCGGCGAGTCTACTGTGGCCAGTTTTTCCATGCCGTCTGTACGTACGTACGTACGTACGTATGTATGTAACTCGCATATCTCAAAAACTATTGGTCGTAGAATGTTGAGATTTGATATTTAGGATTGTTCTATGATCTAGTTGTGCACCTCCCCTTTTGGTGGCAATCGAATGGATAGTTTATGTACAGGACCGCCCAAAAGATTCGAAATACATTACGCTCTATGGGCCGAAATTCATTAAACTCGCCTAACTCAAAAGCTATTAGGCGTAGAATGTCGAAACTTCATATTTTGGATAGTTGTAACATCTAGTTGTGCACCTCCCCTTTCGGTTCCGTTCGACTGAATAGTTTATGTACAGGACCGCCCAAAAGATTCGAAATACATTACGCTCTAAGGGCCGAAATTCATCAAAGCGTTTTTTAGAGGTATTGGGCTATTTCAAACGACTCAGAAGTAATATAGGCTGTAAAGAGTTAGAAAATGAATTTCTCTATTAAAAAAAGTGTCTTTATCATTTATAGTTCTGCTACAGGAACACTCAAAAGATTTCCAATACATTACGGTCAATGGCAATTTTAGGGGCATTCATCCATTTCAAGCACAATACCGTCCTACCACATAAGTTAGGTAATGGTCCGACCACGGTCACGTGCCCCCCTCAAGAACTATGCCAAAAGTCGCCAAGCTTGGCGACTTTTGGTGTACGTGTGTGCATATTTAACTTTCAAATCTCAAAAACTATTATGAAATTTCATATATAAGAATGTTGTAACATCTAGTTGTGCATCTCGATTTTTGGTTCCAATCTACTGGAGAGTTTATTTACAGGACCACCGGAAAGAATTTCAGTACTTTAATGTCTATGGACATTTTCAATATAATACTACTGTAGATAGTCATTGTTTGGTACATGCCCAAAATCTCGCCGTCTGTCCTCGACCTTATCGAGTTTTGGCGAAATATCGCCAAATTTGGCGATAGTCAGTCATTGGGTCCATGCCCAAAGTATCGCCATTTGTCATCGTTCTTGGCGAGTTTTGGCGAAATATCGCCAAATTTGGCGATAATCTGTCATTGTTTGGTTCATGCTTAAAATCTCGCCGAATGTCGTCGACATTGACGAGTTTCGCCGAAATATCGCCAAATTTGACGCCAAAAGTTATTTCGTATTTTGTATAACTCTAAAACTAACCCGTAGATTTTTTAACTTTTGTATTTAGAACTATTGTAATATCTAACTGTTTTCAATATCTTTTTTGACAGCAATCGACTGAGAATTTATTTACAGGGTTGAGCCAAATGACTTTGAATACATTGAGGTGTATGGATGCATTCAATTCATTGAAAGTCTGTGGTCAATGACTAACAGACACTTCGGCTATCCCCAAAATCTCGCTGACTATCTCAAGTTTGTCGGCTTTTGGTGAAATATCGCCAAATAAAGTGTCAGAAGGAAATCTTTCAAATTGAACTCAGCTTGGCGATATCGAAATATTTGGCTGGAAATCGCTAAACCTTATTATTGTTGATATTTTATCTCTTTCAAACAAATAAATTTAGAGGAAGTGCGTCGAAAATATTTTTGATCTAATGGACGTGCAAGGAAGTCATGTGTTGGACACATCAGATTTTTTCTTTTAACAAAAGTAACTAAAATTTTTTCTTGAAATTTTCTAGATGCTCCGCAATCACGTTTTTACTTTTTATTTATTTATTTCTATGGATGATTGAACCGGAACACCTATACATAGTCGGCGACACTAGTTGCCTATAACATAACCTCCAATTTATGGTTGAGTATGCATACTCATAAAACCATCCGCATTTAAGTTATTGTTAAAGTATTCTTTGTTAGTTTAAGGGGGTGTTATTTCAAAGCTGGTAAATTTTTATCGTTATAAACTGTTTACAGAAAAAAAAATGTTCAGTATTTTACAAGTTCTAAAGAAAATTGATACTTACGTTTGTGCCATAGCATGGGACCACTTTTAAGCTCTAAAGCCATTTCTGAAAATTTGAAAAAAAAAAAAAATCATAAATAACATTAAGTAATGCAAAATTATTTGTTATAATTGTGAAAAGTACTTAAATCAATTAATAAAATATCAAAGTGTTATTAGTTCTTACCACTGAAAATATGAGATAATCCGAATAATTCTCTCTAACGATTAATATTCAATTTGACAATTATGTTTCAATAAAGGCATAATTGGAACAAAACACAGTTACTATAAAAGTATTTGATTTTTCGTTTTAAAAACGAGACATCCTGACACTAAAGTGAACCTTAAATGTGAAATGTTACTTTGTTCGCCAGCTGCTACTGAAGCTGTATGAAATCGAAAATGGTAGCCACTCTATAGTGTAAAAAATCATTAATCCAAAATTTAAGTATACAACTTCATGGTACTAACAACTGATATACGATTTCGATAAACAAGACACAACAATAAAGTAAAATATAAATTCAGCGTAGAATTAATATTTTAAACCTAACGTCTTTTTTCGTGGGGGGGGGGGGGGGTAATTGGGTTGGGTTTCTAACTGACAAAATACTGAACTCAGTATAACCACGATCTGATTGGAATAACTCAACAATTTGAGACTTCAATTTGTAAATACTTTTAGTAGGCTATCTGAATATAGATTTCGATTCCAAAGAAGCGTTTTATGGAACAAGGAAGGCAAATATGGCACACTCATGCATTATGATGCACTTTCTAACATGATGAAGCAAGAAAGACAAATAGGGCTGACGCATGGATTATTGGGGGTAAAATGGAAATGTGGTGTTACGACCAATTATCTGCGCTAGGGATCTAGGCCAAAGGGGGGAGGGGTGATTGCCCTCCGTGGGGACTTTCTAAGGGATCCTAACCCGTATTTACGCGAAGTTTCAGAGAAAACCACAGAAAACTCCGAACGGTTAGGTCGACGGACGCGATCTGGTTTTGAACCAGGCACATTCTGTCTACCAGTTTAGAACGCAAGCAAGCTCGGGCACAGCGCATGGATTATGATATGCTTTTAATATACAGCATTTTAGTGCTTATTTAAAATATGAAGATGTTTCAGATTTTCCTTTCGTTGAAATTTATTTAATTGTTTTCAGAAATAATTACCCAAATTATACACATTTAAATCAGACTTCTTCAAAAATTAGTGTCCCCCTACTTTTTTCTCAGGACACCTCTGGGGAGCTGACACCGATTTGCAGAGATAGGGATCCAGGGCAAAAGCTTATTGGGGGGCCTTCTCATTAAAAATGTCTTATACCATACAAAGCAACTTTCATATCACACCGTACACACAAGGATGTTATAAAAGCATAAAAAATCTGGAGTGACTCTACTCAACTTTCCGAACACTTACGATTAAGATCATTCATTACCAAGCGTTTAAATAAACGCTCGCGCACTTTCAAGAATTTCTCCTCGCATGCCATAATGTAAAAGAAATCTTTGTCGTAGCCCTGTAGAAAAACTATAAGCCCTATACACATCAAAATAAACACCGGTCTGAAGATGGTGTTTTATAAAATATATACCCAATTTGAGCTCAATGGAATGCACCGCTTAAACACTAGCGCACTTTCGAGAATTTCCCCTCCCCACATGCCATAATGTAAAAGAAATCTTTGTCGTAGACCTGTAGAAAAACTACAAGTCCTATACACACCAAAATCAAGACCGGTCTTGCGACGGTGGTTTATAACATATATACCCAATTTGAGCTCAATCGAATGCCCCGTTTAGGAACTATCGTGTTCACTCACATACACACACACACACACACACACACACATCTCGTAAAAATAGCATAAATGTATTCAGAAGACCTCAAAACGTGTCAATACACCGAAATCTCGAAGTCGAATTTTTTCATGATTACAATACTTTCCTTACGTGGTACATGTTCGGAAAGTAAAAATGATTATTCAATCAAGATGCAAAGTGAAATACTATAATAGTTCGATGATGATAAAAATATTATGTAGTATAATAATATGTCAATCATAATATTTAATTTTCAATCGTTAATTTCATTTTTCAAGTAACATGTTGCACAATATTTTTGCATTTATTTCTCTAATGTCTATATCAGAGCATTTAATTATAGTGGTATAGATCTTCACTAAGGAAGCTATTTCCTTTTATAGATTCCGATTGAAAATCAGCTTCATGGTTTCCTAGTGATCAGCATACATCACTATTTATGCCACATCTAAATGATAAGATTGCGCTGAATAAGTGCCTGAGACTATGCCGTTTAGCTAAAAAAGATTCTGGATATAATGCTCGCGCTATGAAAGAGTAACAGAGTAATTGATGATCATCTCTAATTTTTCTTAGAATTGGCTTCTCTATGCCTTATTTTAAATTAAAATGAAAATTTGCAAATTTTTAAACTTAACCCTTTGAGGCGCAACCCTTTCCCAATGCTGAAAAAAGGGCAGCCGTTGCCATCGCTCGACTTAACTACCAGCAAGATGGCGGACGATCGAAACGTTCATCGCGTGACACAGATCTACAGATCCTTTTTTTGACGACAGCTGGCTGTGCGCGCGCACAGCCAGCTGCGTCCGCCATCTTCCTGGTAGTTAAGTCGAGCGATGGCAACGGCTGCCCTTTTTTCAGCATTGGGCAATCTATCCAGCTGTTCTTGCATTCTTCCATTTTTCAGCAGAGGTCAGTGCTGTTAAAAATAATCGTGACAATATTTTTACGGGAAAGGACATGCTAAAAAGTAAAGGATTCTCGTGGAGCTATGTCACCCGCAACTATTTTTATAGAAATCAAATCTATTCTTCGTGACTGGCAACAGTCAAAACGTCAGAGTGTGGTGTTCCCAGAGCGGGAACACTGCGCGTTAAAGCGTTAAAGGGTAATTTGGGGGACGACTTTTTGTTGGGAGCCCGGGCGTTTGCCCCGAATGCCCTGGCGGAAATCAGTCAATGCTGGTTGGTGAGTTCTATAGCCAAAGACATCTGTTACACATTCGTCACCTACCGTCATCTACAGGTTGAGCAAAGCGCTCCTACTCTACTGCTTACGAAAATTTGCTGCCGAAAATGTTGTATTTTCCTGCGATTGAAAAATAAAGAAAAAATTAACCAATATAATACTCAATGTCCAATAAATGTTTCGTTCGATCTACTTAAAAATAATTTATCAAACAGTTCTTTTTCTTTGGATATAAATCTGATAATCCACTCCATTTAATCCCCATAAGAGACATAGATTTTGTGAGTCATAATATGAATTTCTGCTTGCCCAATTTCACCAGACTCAAAAATGGTCATTTCTTTTGAGTTTTGTGCGGAAATCAGCGTCTTTTCCGGTCACTGGAATCTGAAATGGCACGTTCGAATACATTATTAAACTTTACCTGGTTGCGATGGCAACCAAAAAGTTAGGGGTAAAGCTTGAAGCACTAACGTGATCCTAGCACAATTGAAGTTTTTGATGTTGATGACATAAAAAAGGAAAAGAAATTTCCTAAATCATATGTGAAGGAATTTCATTTCGCATCTCGGAGATTGAGAAATTTTTAAACAGGCTGGACTGAATTTCTGTCTACTTGGAAATTTGAAAAAAATCATTTTACGGGGGAAAAATTCCGAAAAGTAAAATAGCATTACCTTACTTCAGAGAAATAAATATATATTGACCATCAGCTGTATTCAATCGAGTAAGGAAAAGGGATATTGAATATATCCTGTCAAAGTTTTATTGATATTTGCTGGGGCGGCCCGTGACTTATTGTTGTGACGAGACCCGAAAATTTATTGCCAATTTAAATCGGACGATTTAAGAGCCGTTGCAAAAGCAAATCGGGCGGGTCAATAGAAAAAAAGTTCCCATCACCATCTCAGAATTTTATGATTTTCTTTTATTGTGTTGCCTTACCCAAGGAAAGAACAAATCTGAAATATTTTTGATTTACCTCTTTTAGTTTTGGAGTTATGGGGGGTCAAAGAGCCCCAGAGGAGCAACGTCGAATTAATTTAGGGCCATTTTTGCCACTTTATTGTCTCGACTCTGACTGGCTCAGAGGTGCTTCAGAGAATGTTTTCATTTTATCCTATAATATACCTTGTACATTAACATCTTAAATTGAAAATTCATTCGAAAATTGTCAGAGCCCCAAATAAGGGCCCTCCCAATTTCATAAAAAATACAGTTTTTAAAATGCTTTAAATCTTGGCTCTGACGTGATACAGAAAAAAGTTTTGCACAGTGCAGTTATGTGTCTTCATATAAAGTGAATCCAATGTTAAAAATTTTTGAAGGCCCCCCGGTACGGGTCCCCAAACATGATCCTTACCGCTAATTTACGCAATTTCGAAGCATTGCTGCAGCTGAAGCCGACTTCCCACAGGATAACTATTGGCATGGAGATGTAGTATCAACATAGTAGTTTCATATTATGAAAAAACATTTTTTGAAGGTACAACTGTTTCCAAGAAAAATCTCAAAAAGTACCTCCCTATTTGGGACATCCCAATGGCACGCATGGGGGCATTTCGGCGTTACTTTTAGAAGTTTAATCGACTGTAGCTGTATTGAAAATTAACCTATTCTGCATATATCACAAACATATCCTCCATATATCACGAATAGTTCTTTTGCAGGGGCACTCATAAGAATTCATTACTCTGAATGGGGATCTCTGCAACTACTGAACCGATTCGAAAAATTTTTTCACTGATAGAAAGCTACACTATTCCTGAGTATTATAAGCTACCTTTCAGCATGCAGCATAACTAGTTCTTTTACAGGGACACTCAAAAGAATTCTAGCACATGACGCTATATGGACATCTCTGTAACTACTGAACCGATTCTAAAGATCTTTTCAATGAAAGCTACATTATTCCTGAGTAACATAGGCTAAAATTCATGCATGCAGCATAACTTACAGGAACACTCAAAATAATTCGTAAACATTGTCGTAACTGTCTCCATTCGCCACTCAAATTTATTCAAATTTTATTAAACTCTATTCAAATTTTTGAACAGTGCAGTTATATATCTTCATATAAAGTAAATCCAATGTTAAAAATTTTTGAAATCCCCCAGGGCCCCTCGGTACGGGGACCCAAACATGGTCCTTATCGCTAATTTATGCAATTTCGAAGCATAGGTACTGCTGGCTCTGACTTCGCATATGAGAACTATTGGCATGGAGATGTAGTTTCAACATATTAATTTCATATTATAAAAAGATATATTTTTTGAAAGCATCACCGTTTTCGAAAAAATTAAACACAGTAATCCATAAATATATCTTTTCATATTATGAAACTACTGTGTTGAAACTACATCTCCATGCCAATAGTTCTCATGTGCGAAGTCAGAGCCAGCAGTACCTATGCTTCGAAATTGCATAAATTAGCACTAAGGATCATGTTTGGGTCCCCGTACCGAGTGGCCCTTGGGACTTTCAAAATTTTTTAACATTAACGCATTTATGCCTAGTGTCCCTTTTTTGGGACGGCATTTTCGCTATTAGTCGAAAACGTTATTTATTTTTCCTAACCTTTATTCATGAGTATTGAGCCTCAACAAAATATTTTAGCATGACCATGTAGGATGTTGATATTTCGATTTTTATGCATAATGATTTTAAGAGAAATTATCCCTTGTTCAAGAAGTTGACATCAGAAAATTATCTATTACTAGCTGAAGTACCCGTTCTTCGCACGGGAATGAATGGACTTTTTGATATTACGATTTGTTGTGATTACTATTTCTTGTAATAGAGAGATATAGCAAAATGGATATCGCGTTATATTGTGTTCAATAATCATGTATATGGAATTTCAAGGCAATCGTTTGTACGGTGCAGAAGGCCATGCGGCGTAGCGCAATCTAGTGGCGAGTTTTAGCAAAACGGATTCGGAGAAAATATTCTTCGCATTCAGAAATCGATGTATACGAATTTTCATGACGATCGGCTGGACAGTCCTGAAGTTCATGTTTTGACGCGAGATCTAGTGGCAAGTTATAGGAAAATGGATAGCGCCAAACTCTTCACCGTGTTCAAATAGCTATGTATACCTATTTTCATACCGATCAGTTGCAATCTAGTGGTCAGCTAGCTATCTAGTGGTTAATTAAAGGAATGATTTGCTACAGCGCCGTCAAGTGGCGAGTTATAGCAAAACTCGGCAAGTCCATTCCTCGTGTTCAAATATCTATGTATACCTATTTTCACAGCGATCAGTTGCACAGTCAAGAAGTGATACACTGCAACGCCATCTAGTGGTTAATTAAAGTAATGACTTGCTACAGCGCCGTCAAGTGGCGAGTTATAGTAAAATGGATAACGCCAAAATATTCTCATTGTTCAAATAGCTATGCATACTGATTTTCATAGCGACCGTTTGAATGGTCAAGAATTTGGCCTGCTGCAGCGTCATCTAGTGGCGAGTTAAAATAATAATGCATTGCAGTGCCATCTAGTGGTGAGTAACATCAAAAGTAACGCAGTTAGAATATATTCTTCGTGCTCAAACGTGTAAATATAAAAATTTTTATGCCGATTGGTCGAACGGTATAGAAGTTGATTCGTTGCAGATCCATTTAGCGGCAAGTTACAGCAAAATGGATACTGAAAAATATTCTCCGTGTTCTAATATCCGCGTGTACCAAATTTCACCGAAATCGGCTGGACGATATTCGCATAGCAAACGGCTAAACGGAATAGAATTTGACGTTCTTCTGCGCCACCTAGTGGCAAGTTAGAGGAAAACGGATAGCATAAAAACCTTCTCCATGATAAAAGACTTAGATGAACCAAATTTCATGGTTATTAGTTGAACGGTGCTGGAGTTTTTCAACCTCATACACACATACCAACATTCATTTTTAATCTATAACCAGTGTTATTATATATACCAGTCTCAAATAAAATCCAGTTTCAAATCTAATCTTCGCCAAAGTGCCAACATACGCCATTTTTCAAGAGTTTTTTCAGGGAATCATTCGAAGTATTGACTTAGCAGCAATCAATTTTGGAAATGGTTCGACCCCCAAAAAGTAAAGCACGCATTTATTTGAAAAGCGGAATCCCTTAATACAGCCGCATTTTTTAAATTATCAACTATATAACGTGTTTTATTCATCGTTACTCCGATGTACTATATGCGAAGATTTCAATTATCTGAAATTTGGCGGAATTCCCCCAACTTAAATCAATGTACTCAATTGGCGAGAATGCTGAAGATAGATCGCTTGAAATCCTTTAATAACTGCATGATTTCCGCACGTATCATTAAAATTTAACGCTGTATTCTAATAAAACCTTTGCACTTGTTTTCAAAAATCCATTTCCTTAAGCTCTCAGTAAATTGCGCCAAGCCGAAAACTGTGCAAACCGCTAGAACTCACTTTCTCGGCTTTTTAGCCATTTTTTTTTTTTTCGCCAAACTAAAAAATTTTACTCATTAGCCTCGTAAATTTTCAATTCTTATTGTTTTGCGTATAAAGCATTTCATTCCTGCTCTGATTTCCCATGCACACGATATTATAATTAAAAAAAATAACCTTGCGAATATAAACTAACAAAAAAAAAAATCATTATTATTCTTTTATTTTTACTTTGAGAATTTAAAACATTTTATTCCGCAAAATCGCCACACATGGCAACCACGATGCTTATTTTGCACTTTTTTCACTACAGGGGTTACAATTACGGAAAGCTTTTTGCGTGGAGAGCATAAAAAATCTCTTAAATTTCGGGAACGGGTGGACTTTCAAAGTTTTAAAGTAGACTATAATTTATTCTATATTATTTTACATGTCTGTGCAAAATTTCAGGCTAATAGGTCCATTTTTGCGGATTTGTATACGGATCAAATCCACAAACAAACAAACAGAATTTCATTTTTATTTATAAGGATTTCTGTTATCAGTAAAAATCGAAGAAAGTCGCAAAAATATCCAAGCACAAAAGGGTTAGATTCACTTTATATGAAGATATATAACTGCACTGTTCAAAAATTTGAATGGAATTTAATAAAATTTGAATAAATTTGAGTAGCGAATGGAGACAGTTACGACAATGTTTACGAATTATTTTGAGTGTTCCTGTAAGTTATGCTGCATGCATGAACTTTAGCCTATGTTACTCAGGAATAGTGTAGCTTTCAGTGAAAAGATCTTTAGAATCGGTTCAGTAGTTACAGAGATGTCCATATAGCGTCATGTGCTAGAATTATTTTGAGTGTCCCTGTAAAAGAACTAGTTATGCTGCATGCTGAAAGGTAGCTTATAATACTCAGGAATAGTGTAGCTTTCTATCAGTGAAAAAATTTTTCGAATCGGTTCAGTAGTTGCAGAGATCCCCATTCAGAGTAATGAATTCTTATGAGTGCCCCTGCAAAAGAACTATTCGTGATATATGGAGGATATGTTTGTGATATATGCAGAATAGGTTAATTTTCAATACAGCTACAGTCGATTAAACTTCTAAAAGTAACGCCGAAATGCCCCCATGCGTGCCATTGGGATGTCCCAAATAGGGAGGTACTTTTTGAGATTTTTCTTGGAAACAGTTGTACCTTCAAAAAATGTTTTTTCATAATATGAAAGTACTATGCTGATACTACATCTCCATGCCAATAGTTATCCTGTGGGAAGTCGGCTTCAGCTGCAGCAATGCTTCGAAATTGCGTAAATTAGCGGTAAGGATCATGTTTGGGGACCCGTACCGGGGGGCCTTCAAAAATTTTTAACATTGGATTCACTTTATATGAAGACACATAACTGCACTGTGCAAAACTTTTTTCTGTATCACGTCAGAGCCAAGATTTAAAGCATTTTAAAAACTGTATTTTTTATGAAATTGGAGGAATTTTGGGGGGCCCTTACTTTCTACATGAATGAATGATATTGATATCACTGAAAGAAAAAAAATACTAAATTCAATTGTTTTCTCTCTAAATATTGCTATTTGAAGTAGGAGCCTCATATGAGGTCCAGGGTGACGAGAGGGTTAATTAGTTTTTAGAAATATACAAAAGAAAGAAATGTAAGAAGTTATTGTTGTTTATGATATCATTTACTTTTTCTGAGAACAATATTTTAAATATGAAATTGACTTAAGTAATTTGACTTAGGCTCTGGAATACGTTTTTGAAAGATAGTATAGGTACAGGAAAATATTTCTGAGGAGAGGTATTCAATGAGTATTTTAAACCTTTCGTCGTCGCTCCCTTGATATTTCCGGGCCGGAGAGTTCAAAAGTTATGCGACAGAAAAATTAGAACATTTCAATTTTATGCATGGAAATTTCTTGTTATCAAAATATCCAGAACCTTAAAATGAATACATATACAGTGGAACCCCGATCTATCGTTCCCGCATTCATCGTTTTCCCGTATTGATCGTTTTATTTCTACGGTCCCTGCACAAGTTGTATTTAAATAACGTTAACGAAACCCGCATTTATCGTTCGTCAAAAAATCCCTTTCCCGCGTTCATCGTTGTAAAATATTTCTCCTGACTGAAATGAAATCGAAATTCATATGTATCCATATGGCATACAAACTTACTTATTTTTTGGTATGTTTTCTTGGGTTGATGATGGTGTAGATGAAGAGTTGTTACATTAAGAATGGAAGAAATGTGTGGTGATGCAAAATATAAAAATAATGCCGAAGAAGCGGAGAATAACATTCAAGCCGGTGAGACAGCCTACACTAGTGCCAAGTTTATCGAACGCTTAACGCATTTGAAATTGTATGAACTTTTATATACAAACATGAAAACACAGAAAAGACAAGAAAAATATTGTAAATCTTTAAAATTTTCGCTTAATTAAAAAAAAAAAAAATTACGGAAAAACCCAGTGTAAAGTTACTGATTTTTTCGAAGTAAATGACACTTAATTTTCTTCAACTCCAATTTCTTTCTTTTACGGTTTGGTAACAAATTAGTATTTTTGGTATGAATACATCGTGTGCATTCATAAACATTGTTTTCTTCTTATTTTGTCTTTAACCCGCATTCGTCGTTTTCCCGCATGCATCGTTTCTTTCTTCGCAGCCCTTGAAAAACGATAGATCGAGGTTCTACTGTATTATACATACACTTATATTTATACAATATTTTTTAATTAAAAACAATAGGTTCTTTAATGACCATTTTCCTGAAAATAATGCGACCGTTAAGGGGCAAGAGGCCATTCATTAATTACGTAAGGGTTTTCGAGGGGGAGGGGTTTCTCAATATCTCTCCATACCCTTATCTCGGGGGAGGGGGGGGGAAGCTATTCTTACGTAATATTTTATGTGGAAATATGCAATTTCTAACAGAGTGTTAGATATTTGAGAACTAAGCGTTGGGAGAAACAGCTCTGAAGTCCATTTTTTCTTTTTTAATGTACAATTTTATTTATAGATATTTTTATTTGGAAAATTTGTATTGCATATTAAGTTTTCAAAATCTTTAATGTTTCTATTTTTACACATTTTGAAGCTTATAAATAAAAATTAAACTACCTTTTATTCGTATATTAATCTTATTTTAATAACTTGAAAAAAATTCTTTGGGATTATTTCAATTCTTATTTAATTACTGTTAATTATACTGATTTTCCTAAGACTAGATAATTATCAGATAATATAATCGTTATCTATAAATCTAATAATATCATAATGATATAACCTAAATTATCTTTTAAAAAATAAAAATCTTTGATTTACGTCAAATTATGAGTATTAGTGCAATGGATTCTTTTCTGAAACTAGATAAACTGTTACGCAAGAAGGGGAAGGGGGAGTCCGAGCAATCTTATGTGCTCTTACATGGTGGAAGAGGGGGGGGTCAAAAATGGTTTAAATCGTCCTTATGTAATTAATGAATGGCTTCTTAAGGGTGTATGTCGAAGAAAAAAAAACTCTGTTTTTAGTCTTGTACACAAATTGAAATAAACTAATAGCACCAGCGTTTCCAAAAAATTCCAGATGGTTCTTTATAAGCTGCTTTACACACTACAATAAGCAAAAAAGCTGTGGCTTTTGTGAAATTTTCAGAAAAAATTCTTAAACATGGATCTGAGCAGCAAGATTTTTTGAAGAGTGACACGTTTTGCGAAAATTTCCGATTTTAAAGAATTTTTTCTAAAAGCTTTGAAACTGATACCGCTTTATATCGTTTATTTCAGTCTGTAGTACAGATTGTAAACAGACAGTTTCAAAATTTTCAAATGCCTGGCATAATTAGCTTATTTGTACTTATGTACCATTTTTTCGAACTACACCGTTAATATGCATGCATAAAGTACTCAGGGTCTGTGGCGTCGCTAAGCATGGTGCCACCCGGGGTGTCGTGGGATTTCCGACTGGAGGCAGGCAGTGATGGCCGGATCTACTCTTGTTTTTTCGGGTCTCGCAAAGGGTTAGCGGTTGCATATTTTCGAAGGAGCCCTCTAAAGCGATGGCCGGACCCACTGATGTTTTTATTATTCTCGCAAAGGGTCAGCGGTAGCATACATTTCGGGGGGGGGGGGCTACCGCAATGGCCGGACTCACTGATGTTTATTTTTGGGGGTCTCGCAAAGGGCCAGGGTAGCATATTTTCGAGGGGGGGGCGATGGCCTACAGCGATGGCAGGACCCACTGATGTACTGATGACGTTTTTTCGGATCTCGCAAAGGGCCAGCGGTAGCATACATTCGAGGGGCCCCCTACAACGATGGCCGGACCCACTGATGTTGTTTTTTTTGTATCGCAAAGGGCTAGCGGTAGCATATTTTCGATGGGAGCCCCTACAGCGATGGCCGTAGGAAATCCCACGTATCGGAAGTCCCACGTAACCATCACCCGGTGTGGTCACATCCAGTGTCACCCTCCTTCCTCCTGTAACAAATAATATTTCATTTCTGCAATAATATCATTCTGGTAATAGTAAGAAAGCTCTTTCAAACATCACTAGCCTATTATGCAATTTTCCACACCACCTGTATGAGGTATTGCACAATGTGCGCAAGCGACTTTATTTTGCATGGAGTGTTTCCCCAGGAGGCCTATCAAAAGAATGAGCCTTGATAAAGGCTGTTTATAATAGAATTGTCAGACTAATAAAAACATTGCATTTTAATTCAACTAAACATTAAATTATCAATGTGTCTCATGTGACCTGTAGCATTGACACCAGTTGTTTCAATACTCACTACAAAACTGCTTTATTTAAAAGGTCTTGTACATTTTAAAAGTAATGAAAATCGATAAAATTTTGCATAAATATATATGCTCCTTAATTGCATATAGAATTTATTTATTAGTAAGCTATTTACTACATCAATATAATAGCTTTTTTATTTAGTATATTACTGACTTCAAAGATTTCCAAATTAGAAAAATTTTATTAATTAAAGGATTAAGATATTACTTTTCATATGTAGTTCATTGCGCGCAGCCCTGCATACATAAAAATCATTTTACAAATTCAATTTTTTATTCCTATTCTTTAATTAGACATAATTAAAATGGCCTATCATTATGTAGAAATTACATAACGATAGGACATGTAGAAAAATTGATTAAATTGTTATTTGAGTTTTTAGCTAATAAATCTTTTGTAAATTAAAAATTTATATAATGTAGAGAATAAAAATAATTGAGTTTGTATAATGATTTTTATGTTTATAAAGCTGTGCGCAGCTAACTCTTCGGTAACACTTCGAAAAGATTAAAAGATTTTAATCTTTTAATTAATTAAAATTTTTGAAGTCGGTAATACAGATAAAATGTGATTGTAGTTCTAATCAAGAAATGAGTAGATAATTCTATGTCTCCATTTGACCAAAGAGATTTTAGAGGGTGCGTTAACACCCCCCTTCACGCAAATAATAATGATATCTAGCAAGGTGTTTATAGTTTTGCTTAACTTTTGCTGTAACCCAGTTTTATGGAGCTTCTCTTCTTGACTAAAGTGGTTCAAGTGGAAGCGCTAGCAATACTTTCTTTCACTTCGGAACCTTCGCACAAATAATAACTACCGATATATAAAAATAATAACATGTTTTACAGTGTACACGGGGTAGTAATGTACAGCCACTACATAGCTGTACATTACTACCCTGACCTGAGCAAGGCCTTGTGTAATCTTTGCTGCACTCTCAGTTTAATCAAGCACCTCATTTGCACTCCTTGTCCAAAAACCACTGCCCCCTCCCCTCAGCAAGAGAACGTGTTCTTAGTTACAACTCCTGGTTAAAAGTGGAGCAAAATACAGATGAAACGGCAACACATAAGTTTGAGACAAACTGTTGACATTCTTGTTTTATGAGGGAAATGTTAAAAATTTTAAACTGGAAAAAAAAAAAAAGTTGAGATGAATTTTATTTCTACAGGTGCACAGAACATGTGTCTTTCGTTATAGTTATTCTTATTTCTAATCTCGGAAGTCTTTTTTACCACCAAATCTGATCTTTTTTAAAAATTAATTGAAAATTTTAAAACCAGCATTCTTTTTTGGGTGTCACCCGGTGCGGTCCGCACTGCCCACGCAACGCCACTGCTCAGGGTACTTTATGCATAATAGAGAAGGGCGGTCTTACGGGCTGGAGAAACCTGCCTAGAGAGCCCTTAAGAAAAGAAATATTTCAACCTAGAACTGCCAAGCTCACCTTTAAAATCTTATAACATGTTCATATATTTTTTTTTTCTCAAAATATCCATTTAAATATTTTACATTAACAAACCATTTCATTGTGATAAGTCATCGATATCTTGTGTATTGAAGCTTTACAGTCGAATGTCTCAGTCTTTTGTTAATTTCTTAGAAGTGTTTATCGCAGCGGAAAAATTATCGATTTTAGTGTAAACATTAAAGCTTGCATGTCACATTTTACCTTTGGAAATTATGTCACGCAACGTCTGTTTTATTTGTAAAAGTAATATTCCTTTTGCAGGGCAATTTCATTATTACTCATCAATTATTTGGCCTGTCGTTTTGATCTACTGAATACGAAATATACAGAGCGATTCAAAACTATAGGTCAGAAGTCTAAAGGGTGGTAGAGGAAACCAAGATGATTCAGAATAGCATAACATTGTGAGATAGGAAACGTCGTCTTTATGTAACCTACAAATAATCATTTTGGAAACAGTTTCGAAGTATTTGTCAAATTTCTTAACCGAGTTTCATAAACCAAATAGGCTTTTCTCCATGAGTTTCATCAATGGAACGAAGAAGAATGTCTTAATTATCAATTTTAGTCGAGTGCTTTTTGTAAAAGATGTATTTTAAGAGGTCCATGAAGACTATATTTTTGTCCGTACATTTGCTATGTATCGTCTTGCTTTCCTTTACCACCCATTGCATTTCTGATATATAGATTTGAATCACACCATATGTCCAGTGTGATCTGAAAAAATGGCCAAAACTTTTGCAGGAGGTAGGGCACATAGATTCAGAATTACATCCCAATGTGATGTCAAAAACGCCGTTTACATTTAGCTGTTAGTAATCGGTTCGTAATCAATATGTAACCCCGGTTTTTAAGAATTTTTGCAATCAATCCTGTCATTAATTAATTTTATCGAGTGCTTTCTATGATATAAATCCATTAATTTTTTATGAAACATGGTTCGAAAATTCTCTATTGTTTCAAAGTGATTATTAACAGCTATATGAAATTTTTAAAAGTATGCTCTCACGCCACAAAATAGCACTTCACCAGATGTCAATGAATTGCTGCTGGAGAGGTTTTTTTTTTTTTTTTTTTGTTTGTTTTTTAACCACAAAAATTGTATTACACTTCAGTAATTACTAGCTTCATCTGGTGGCATTTGATTGCTGTGATAGTCTAGTAGAAGTTTCATTTTGTTGCATGACAACGCCCGCCCGCATACGTCCTTGGTTATACAGGGTGGGTTACCGTGCTACCTATGAAACGAAATGGAACAATCTCCCTACGAACGGGATCTCGCATCCAGTGATTTTCCCCTCTTCGGGCCGTTGAAGAATCACCTGGCAAGATGGCATTTCGAAACAGTTCAGGACGTCTTCTTTCAAGTGGCTCAGCGACCAGGGCCCTGATTTCTGTATCGCTGCTTTCGGCAGATTGGTTTACAGATGGAACAAATACTTTTATGCCCATGGAGGCTATGTTATAAAATAATCTATATCAAATACCTTGCCAATGTACGAGTATCTCTTGAATTTTGTGAGTAAAATTTTTGGTTAAAGAGCTTGTTACCTTACTGTTTGAACTAACCCTAGTAAAAGAACTTCAGTGATCTATAGTCTATAGACAACCATTGTTTAAAGTGCATTTGAAGGACTGGATTTTGATGTCTTCAAAGTGTGAATATTTGAACATTTTATAAAAATATACAGGTTGTCCCAAATAGGTAGTAACGGGCTTTAGTTCTTTACCTATTAAAGATAGTGGACAATGTCAATAGAAAAAACGTTCAAAATAAAGCCGGAAATAAGACTCCGTTGAGAAAGCATTCTTCTCGTTAATTTTCAAAAAGTTACGCTTTTTAAATTTATACTACCCCCGTGCAAAAACATTCCCAATTAATAAAATGTGCCCCATATACTAATGAGGTGATGTACACCAGAATCAAAAAACACCAGATCAAAAAAGTATTCAAGTATAAGCGAAATTTCCAATTTTAGCTTTGCGAATAATTATTTAGTTTTTGAAAAACACCCAACTCTGCAGAAATATGGAGAGTTATAAGCATGCATAGCCTAATTCATATTCTATGATGAATAATTTTTAATATACGAAACCAAGCTAGAAAGTTTATCTCTTACTCGAATACTTTTTTGAGAGGGTGTACACAATTTGAGAATTATTTCCTATAAACTGTCAGCGGTATGAAGATAAATTCATCCTGACTTAAACCACTTTTCAGGGGCTCTCGAAGGGAAAAATAGAACGAGAAAAACATCGTATGATCGGATTTCAGTGGTAGTTACAGAAATTACGAAAGAAAATATTTTTCCTCTCTAGCAATAAACGTTTACATTCAAATTCATATATAGCCCCCCCCCCTCGCCATCGTCATAAAGAAAGCATAAGCATATAAGCATGTAAAAATATTCCGCTTTAATGAATAACACTTAGGTAATACCATGGACTTGAATATCCTCTTCGGTTCCAAGGTTATTTGGACTTTGGACATTCTTCTTTCCATTTTTAAAACGATTCTTCAAGATTTTTTTGTGGTTCTGAATGTGGACGTACATATGCGTCGATGCTTTAATTTTAAACAAATAATGTTAACGCATGTGAATGTGCCAATCCCAATACACTGACGCACACATCTTATTTTTGTTTGCCATTATTTTTATCTTTGTTTGCCATTACACAAAATAATAGTTGAATGCTAGTGAAATTCATAATGAATTTCCGAAAAGTCGAATTTGTTAGTATGTTTTTGCTTATTTGCGAAATTCAAATCGTTGAAAAGAACTTGTAGGACATCTTTCACCTTTAAAAGTTTCTTGTCAATTTTCCTTTATGGGTGATAACAATTTTTTACTACTAAAACTGTGATTGGGAATGAAGCGTTTATTCGAAAAATTATTTAAAAATGCACTTTCTACTTCTCATTTTTGAATGTAATAAGTTTATTCTAAATGATTATGAGATTGTCTTTAATTTGACATGAGAGATTTTTGTCGGGTCTGAAGAGGATATAGAAGGATCATCGACTAGTGGCAGACGGGTGAAATAGCGTTCCAAGGACTTCTCAGCCTCTGGAAAGAAAATACTCGACCTCCTTTTAATGATTAGCTACTTAAGCGCCCTTTAACGACGCATACCGACGAATCTACTACTAACTCACGCATGCGCACGCTATAAACTTAATGATTACAATTCACAACGCTATCTTTACAGCCGAAATTCGTTTAGCTTTCTTAAAATACATCGATGATCAAATATGATCATATACAAACTTTAAAACATACATAATTGAGTGCAATATTAAAAAATATTGCATGCTTCAACGATTGAACTACAGAAAGGAAGATCCGCCCGAGAGCTTAGCAGCCAAAAGTTCCAAAGATCTTTACCCGTGTCATACACAAACCGTTTTGAGCGGACTGTATAAATCATTTTCCTTCACGGTCTTCACTGTCGTGAGATTATACCCAATATGGTGGACTGAGCGTTTCTGGCTCCAAACCTTTCAAATCAGTTTCAGTCCACTTGAAAACGGGTACTATTTCAGTTACAGCAACAACCGCGATTCGAATTGGTTTGAGGCTTGCAGATTTCGAGAAATTTCAGGTACCGTGAAACTAGGGAACGAACACCCTTTGTTCCACGAAAAATCAGTAGTTAAAAGAGGTGGTGGCTCAAGAAATATAAGCATTTGATAGCCAAGGTATTTTTAAAATGCTAAAAAATATTGTTTGTTTTGTTATTTATGCAACTGCATACTAATACATGATAATTATGCAAATACATTTTTTAATTTTTTTTAAATAAAATATTTAGAAATTTCGAATTATTTCTCTCTTTTTCTCCCCTCTCTCCGAGAATACTTTTCGCTCTACTTCACCTTTTACATCTGACAAAAGAGCATTTATACTGATATTCATCTTGTATTCTGAATTTGCCATAACATCTGTTTGCTCTAAAATTTGCTTTTTTAAATTGTCCCACAGCCAAAAGTCACCGCCAACTTCCTCTCTGAATTTACTTTTTCGTATGGCTCGATCACATCAATTCGCTGCTCCAACGGTGAAATCACTTGTTTCCTAGACATATCTCTTCTCTAAACTACAAGATAAATACGTGATGTGTACGTGTGCTTGCACCTTCTGTCGATTTATAATAGAGTGACTGGTTTGGAATGGGGTTTCTGTTTACTTTACTTCCAGAAAAATGCTAGAAGATTTTCTGACAATAAACTGGGTCCGGTCGCTTATAGATGGTTGAGTGGTCTCTTCTAGAGGATCTTTTAACATTAAAAAGATAGGGTACAAAATCAGTGCCTTAAAAAGTTGGTATGTTGGGGGAGGGGGCCGCTTAATAGGAGTTTCTATAGTAGTTCATAGAAGTTTCACTGCATTTCATAAACTATGAACTTGTAAAAAAAAAAGGTGCAAGGTGATAAAATGTTCAGTTTCTAATGCTTTTTTCAACGATATAATTAATATATATTTGCTTTAAAAAAAAAAAAAAATCACAGTCATTTCTAAAAGGCTGACGCGTGCATACATGGTGTTGGAATACATTAGTTGCGCATGCTGCGATGCGCCCAAAACCATCCTAAATGTTTACTTTACGTTTTAATAATAATAGATTCTGGCGAATTAATTAACCGATTCACATGCAAGAACATTTATGTTTTGGCTTTTTCTCACACGAGCAATTAATTTTAGCTTAAATTAAAGCTCAGAATAATAGATCATCCGGTAAATACATAGAAACATATTACGCTCTGATGGAGGTGATTTGAAACAATGCCTTATTGATATTATTTTAGAATTCTCGCTGTGAAGTTATGCGAGTCCAAAAAAAAAAAAAAAAAAGACAGTTGCGTTGGAAAGCTTTTTATAATCGAAGCGTTCTGCATTATTTTTTTGTTCTCGTTTGTCACGTGATAAAAATGTTATTTTTTCAATCTGTATTTATAAATTTGATTTTTAAAATAGAACTAAAATATCAAGAACGGGCATTGTTATTTAAAAAAAAAAAAAAAAAAAAAAAAAAAAAAAAAAAAAAACATTAAATTTTGACGTTCTTTCCCGTTTCCAACTTCAAGGCCAAACTATTCCACTGCGTTTCTCACTTACTTCTAGCGTAAATATAGCGTGCCTAAGCTGAATTCTTCGCAGAATTGTAGAACATGAAACCTATTAACCGAATTTTTGTTTCATTTTTTTCTTCTCCCCTCCTTCTCCCTCTTAACCCTTGCCGACCCTATAAAAATGGTTACCGTTTTCGCGAAAAGAATGGCAGCAATTTGTCGGCAGCTTTTTTCGATTTCTGTTTAGAACTAAAAATTAATTAACTACAATTATGAAAGACTTTTTCTAATGATTTTTTGTGCAATCGATTGAGCGTAACTAAACTGCACGTTCAGGTATTATGAATAATGACAGAAGCAGGGCTCGAGCTATAACAAATGCCGTGAGATTAACTCAAATAGCTGCGAGGACAGTGGCCGGTTATTGGAAGTTTCTCGGGGGGGGGGGCGGTAGCTTGTCGGTGGGGGCGGTTAGTTAGTAGATTGACATATACATCCATTTTATGGAAGTAAAATAGGATCTTTTACATTAGTTTCTTTTTCCTCGGGGGGGGCGGTCGCCCCCTCCGCCCCCCCCTTTAATCCGCCCTTGTGCGAGGATCAACAATTCTCGTAGCAAATTTAGCAGCGAGTATTTAAAACTTTATTAGAACGTTTCTTTCTACCTCAGATGTATTTTAAGGTTCTATATGGGACTATTCTTCATGGGACTATAAAATATTTACAAGTAAAGCGAAGATTTGTTTGTTTGTTCTTCTAACTGCATTATTAATTCAATTTTTTAAAATAAGCAAAAATACTGAACCTTTAATTATTCGTTATTACGAAAATTTAATATTTTTTCGTGAGCTTGGAAGTTTTTGCTTCCAACTTATAAAAACTCACAGCATTTTTTTTATGAGCAAAAGATTATTTTTTTAAAGTGATTAATGCATATAATCCACTGGCATTCGTGGTGAGCTGTGAATGTCAACAACAACATATTCAAGCATATTATTCATAGACTGTGTTTTTGAAAACTCTTTTAAAATACACATAAATAATTTTTAACTGTGCATGTCAGTGACGTCACATTCAGATTTTCTAAACGGCACTTTTTAAAAAGAACATGCCAGGATAAAAACAAATTAAAACAATCTCGAAAATATTTAGAATGTGTCTCAACAAGTTATACTGTATACTCTTATAAGCAGTAAATTTATCAATTCGAAAATAATTAGAAAAAAAAAGGTTCTTAAAAAGTGCATTATTTTAATAAATATCGCATTACCAGATTATGTATCAAAAATACATCACAATTTAATGAATTTAGGAAAGTTATGAAAATTCAGTTTTTAGCTATCTTTATAAAAATAAAAACTTGTACTCTAATATAGTTTTTGCTGACTCAAAAATGTTAAATGGAACAACATTTTATTCTAAGAAAAAATGCATAATGTAAATTAGGAGCATGTTTTCTTTTTAAATATGCTGACTGTTAATTACCAGTGTAATTTTTATCTTAACTTTTAGTCTGTTTATTTATTCATTTTAAAGCATGTTTTCTTTGTGGATATATTAATTCCTAATGAGTCGAATTTATTTCTGATATTTCTTAGGTAACACTAGTTAAACTTTTGTTTTTAAATTATTATGTGCAAAATCTAAATTTTCATGCTAAAAAATGTTAAACTAATTTTCAGCTTTCCAAAATGAGTCGAATTACCACAGCTTTCACATTCATACACCGAATTATTCACGTTTTCATATTAGCCAAAAAAAAAAAAAAAAAAAAAAAAAAAAAAAAGAATCTCTAATACTTGGATTTCGCTATCCATAAATGACTATGACTGATTTACGATGGGCATGAGTCACACATGGCATGAACTCCAATCTTTAGAAATCACAAAAATTCAATATAAAAATATCTATTGAAATGATCTTTCAAACACGCACACACTATACACGTATGGCTGATTTAAACTTGATAATCAAAGTAAAATATTTGATAATCTAATTCACTCCGAGAAAAATACTCAAAAATTTTAGAAAGGGAGAAAAACAAGAGTTTCGTTTAAACAGATCTCGTACGCAATTTTGCTGTTTACTGCTCAGTATTTGTAAAAGTCGAGTGCCTGTTTATCTAATTCAATACATAAAAAATATTAAAAAATTCCAATAAAGGGAAAGGACAAAACAAGACTTTCGTCTAAACAGATCTCATACGTACTCTCTTAGTTTATTTAATCGCATACTACGAAGTCTTGCATTGTACTTGAAAAACTGAAATAGTTGACCCTTTAATACATAAAAAATTTTGTAAAACTAAACATTCGCTGAGGGAATTATTTTTCCATTTCAAGGGAGAAAGAAATTTTATTCATTTGAAATAGAAATTCATTTAAATAAATTCATTTAAAAATGACGATCGAAATTTTAATATAATAAGTGTAATGCTTATATATAAGTGATTAAAAATACGTAAATTAGTTTCAAATTAAATAACTTTCTATTATAAATTGTTGTGCATGGGTCCCCGTAAGTTTGTGCCGAGGGCCACCAACCGTGTAAGTGGATTCCTGAATGACATTTCGAATTTTTGAACCAAAAACGGATATAAACGTTCAAATATTTGGACATATTAAACTTTGTAAAAATATTGATTCTGGAACTCAAATAATCACAAATACTGTGTTTTCTAAAGAAGATAGGAAAGAAAGGCGAAGCAACCTTTTTTTAATTTAATCTATCGATTTTAAAAGGTTGTGAATACACAGGTTTTGAGGTCCTATCTATTAGAAAGACAGTACATTTATCATTGACAAAGTAAATCTAGTATTCTGCAATCATTGATCACCAATTAGTCATTATTAAGTATCAGTAAAAAAAATGAAAAAAGCTTCACAATTTCAAAAGGCGAAAAAACATTTATATACAACAAAGAGAGTAACAAATTATCTCATATCATGTGTATTCCTAATGTTATAAACATTGTAATAACTTGGCCTAGAGAATTATAGTTCTTAACTACTCAATGTAATTTTATTTCATTTATTTATTTATTTATTTTTATTTTTATTTTTTTAATTGTCAAGAAAAATAGTTTTTCCTTTAATTTTTTATAATTTTAAGGTATGTTTTCTTGACCTTCAATGAACTTTTGTATAGCATATCATATTTTTAAGCGGTTAAATGCCTCAGAAGTACTATCATAAAATTTGCTATGTATATACTCAATAGGTTGTAAACACTTTTTTTAAGATAAATTTTAAGATTGAAATGAAAAAATATTCTAAATACTTTTTTTAAATGTTCATTCAACCAAACATGACTATCCTCTAAATACCATATAAAACCGTACAGAATCGCATGAATTTCAGCTCTCGAATTAAAATAGTTTCTGATATACAGTCATTTAAAAGTTCTAAATTATCCTCTTCAGACCAGACAAAAATCACACATGTCAAATTAAAGAGAAATCTCGCAACTATTTTGAAAAAAAAAAAAAAAAACAACCTATTACATTTTAAAATGACAAGCAGAAAGCGCATTTTCAAATAATTTTTCGAATAAAAGCTTCATTCCCAATCTCAGTTTCAGTAGTAAAAAGTTATTATCATCTATAAAGGAAGACTGACAAGGCACTTTTAAAAGTAAAGGATGTCCTACAAGTTCTTTTAAGCTATTTGAATTTATCAAATAAGCAAAAAATATTAACAAATTCAAATTCGGGAATTTCACTAACATTCAAATATTCTTTTGTATAACGGCAAACAAAAATAAAATATATACGTCAGTGTGTAGGATTTGCACATTCACATGCGTTAACATCATTTATTCAAAATTAAAGCATTGACGCATATGTACGTCCATTCAGAACTACCAAAAAATCTTAAATAATCGTTTTAAGAATAGAAAGAAAAATGTCCACATATGTGTACCTCGGGACCGAAGAAGTTAAACAAATTTGGTTAATCTGAAATCTTAAAAAAGCATAAATTAAAAAAGAGAACAGTCTAAATTTTGTCCCTTTCAGTCTTTTAAAAACTACAATAATTTAATTATTATTAATATTCTCCAAAATCTAACACTCAGGGTTTCAAATTTAATTTTTGATAGATTGATTTGACATAAAATGAGTTTGAACATTGCATTTCTTTAAGTGTAAAAGAAAAAAAAATGAAGTGAAATTGCTAGTATTTGCTTAAAGTTATTATTTTAAAAAATGAATTTTAAAAAATTATTTTCCTGTATGTGCCTAAAGCTGAGTGAGAAAAGGGGATAAAATCCTAATTTTTACTATAGTCTGTAAAAAAAAATAAATGAATAAATAAATAAAAGAAAATGTATCGTGTGTATGGGAGGTTCCGTTTCGTCAAATTCACAGTTAACATAAATTAGAAGAGGAAACTAGAATTAGAAGGGACTGTCGACTGCGGACTTTAAAAGTAGACTTCGATTTTTGCAATAGTTGTCACGTAAAGATAAAATTTTAGGTGGAATACTCCATTCATGCTTAATAAGTTAATTGGCAAATTTGAGCATGCTACAAAAATAAATCATTTAAATTTTTTATTTAAAGGGAAAAGTTAATTAAAAAATGCTGTATGCGCATTATTTTGTATATTTTTCTACAATTTCTACAAGAATCCATTTTAAAGGATGTTATAAATATTTTTGCGAATGCGTTTAAAAATATGAGAAATATGTACGTTTATTTATTTATTTATTTTTAATAAATTTGTAAGACAATATCACAAAATTTTTCTTAATTAAAGCAATTTTTAACTTTTTACTTCGTTTTAGGAACTTAATGTTAAAAGATTCAAAATGGGATGTACGAATTTATTCTATAGGGTGAGTAATGAGGGCAATTTCATAAAAATGGTAACAAAATAAATGCTCATGGGTCATTTTCTGTAGGTGGAAGTCTACGAAAATGGCAGTATAAGAAAGTAAATTTAAAAGCTTTTATTTCAGAGTATGCACAAAGTGTTTATGTTAGTTTTGGAGAGTTTTAAAACCTTAAAATTATGCAAACTTATTTATTTATTTATTCAGCATTTTTCAACTAATATTATCATCTGTCATTCCTTTAAACTTTCTGTTTCAGTATAATAATAAAAGAATGATTTTTTAAACTTTGCCTATCCGTTCAACACTAAAAGTCCAAAACATGCGACAACTTTCAACCTTAAATCTTAATATTTGAAGAAAAGGACATACTTATTTAAGCTAAAATGTACAATTCTATAAATGTATAGTTCCGTAAAATGTACTGGTGGAGTCTTCCTCTATGGGCACTCAATTGAGAGGCGTAGTGATGATTAATCTAGTCTGCTTCAAACAGTAAATACGGGCTAAATAACATTTTGTTCGGTTTGTCTTGCTTCAGCAAATTTTCAATCGCAATATGCATTCTGTTATTTTAATAGTTTATACATAGGGTCGTGATAGCCCAGTGGTTAAGGCGTTGGACTCGTAACCGGTAGGTTGCGGGTTCGATACCGGCGTACCACTAAAGACCACCGTGTACATGCTGTGTACGTGCACGTTAAATCAGTGGTTCCGAAAGTTCTCTCGGCGGTCGCTAGCAGTTTCCGAGGGGCGCCAATATTCAGAAGTCCCCCCACCTTCTGATGAGGTTCCAAATTGTGGCGGGAAATTCCGGGAAGGAAGTATATGAAGCGACACATTCAGTGACGCGAGCTGTTCTCTCCTGGCAAATAAATAAATAGTTTATACATGTTAGGTTTTATTGTATGATTCTATTATCTATATTAAGACTCTATAGTGCTAACAAAAAACACTCAAAAAGAAGCTGGTTTTAAAAGACGAAATAATTAAAACTTTGTAAAGTAACGCACATGGCAATATCAAATTCTACGTACGTTTCAGCTCAAAAAAAAAAAAAAAAAAAAAAAAGTTTCCTTTTCCAGCCTTCTTTAAACAGTACTTTGATGATTTGATGACAAATCTTCTGCGAGAAATTGTGTTATGATTCATTTAATTATTAACTTTTAGACGGTGAAACGTATAGACTATCATAATCATTATTATTGTTGCTAATTTAATTTTAGGGTAACGGGACTGTGTGAGCTTTTAGTATCTTAGTTCCTTAACATGGCTTGCGGTAGAAGTTGCCTAGTAGAAATCGTCACGTAAGGTAAAAGCGTTATGTGCCTCTCTCGAGACTTATGTTCAAACGCTGCCGTTGTGCTTGTTTACATCATGTGTTAGTTAAATGGGACTTCTACCTCATGGCCAGAGTATTCTCCCGTTAAATAAAACTGATTTTCAATAGCTAACAATTTTATTAAAACTTTTTTGTAATAAATATCAATGGAACTATTTTTTGTGATTGTTTTAATTCATACGTGAGTTACATTGTCTGATTTTTTTTTTCTATTGTAAAGTGAGCGTCTTAATTTTATGACATAATTCACTTTTCATTTTCGAGTATGTTAATTTCGGCGTACTAATTCCCGCAGTTCTGTAGCGATGTCGAAATATCGTCTACGAGAAAGCTGAGAAAAAGCATACTGAAAATTCTCGTTTCCTACACTTCGATAGTGAACACCAAAATATCGTCTGCATCTCAAATGCTAAAATTTTGCACTTTATTTCACTTTTATTGCAAGTATATATTTTTAATTTCTTTATTTTTACCGCATAATACTTTTACCTTATGTCAAGAGATTTTATAAATATCAACATTCCAAATATCTCTATCAAATTACATTCGAAGTTGAAAAAAAGAAAAAAAAAAGGCCTGAGAAACTTCGTTTCTGACGGGAGTCCCCCGACCGCACTCCTTTTTTAGCATTAGGGTTCTATTTCGTTCAGTCCCAGGATTATGTCTACGCAACTTTCCAGACATAATTTGTAGACAGGTTTTGTAAACATGAACTGCCCCGGTGAAGATAGAGGGGGGGGGGATTAAAAAATCTTGAAAGTCGCACAAGGTTTGCAATTTTTGATAATGGATTGCTGTCAAAAAATAACTTCAAAATCGAACCAAGCTTGGCGATAGCTTCCGAATTTGGCTAGAAACTAGGAAAATATAGTTTAAATATCTCTGGCGAAGATTGCATAAAATAGCGAGAGTAGGTTATTTTAATATAGATTTCAATTCCAAATATATATTTTATGGAACAAGAAAGACAAACACGGCACACTCGTGGATTATGATGTCCATTCCAAACAGTACGAGTTTAAAATGGTGAACTATAGTTGGAATATTCTTGTCGGAGATTGTAAAACGGTTTCAGTAGACGATTTTAAGATAGATTTTAATTCCAAAGATGAGTTTTATGGAACAAGAAAGAGTTGATTCCTATTTTAATGTTCCCACCCTAGCCAACCTAAAAAATCGTCGCACTTGGCCCAAGTTTCAGCGCTCCCTAAAGAACTAGATGAAAACTAAAGTGAACAACTTAGCGATAAACGCAACAGTTAAGGAATTTGAAGACACTCAATTATTAAAACTACTTTAATAATTGGCATCCCAAAATAAATAAATAAGTAAAGGAATACTGTACTTACATGTTGTTTCAAACAGCCATTTTAATTCTGAATTAAGGTTGCCACATAAATACAAAAATTCGTCGTGGTAACTGTATATGTTTAATTATCGCCACCTTGGCGGAAGTCGGGGCATTAAAGTAGAAATCAACCCGAGAAGTCAAACACGGCACACTCATGGATTATGATGCCCATTCGAAATAGTATTTAAAATGGTGAAGCACAGTTGGAATATGCTGGGCGGAAATTGTTTAGTAGGCGATTGTAAAATAGATTTAAATTCCAGAGATGTGTTTTATGGTACGAGGGAGAAAAATACGGCACACTCATGAAAAAGGATACATTTTCCAACTTAATGGAATAAGGAAAGACAATATATAGAAGACGAATGGATTATGATATGCTTTTAATATATAACACTTAAGTGCGTATTTAAAATCTGAAAGTGTTTCAGATTTTCTTACTTTATTATAATTATTATTGTTATTATTATTATTTATTCATTTATTTATTTATTTAGAAGTATTTTTTAACTTTATTATTTTTGGTTTTGTGGATTCATCAATATTTTGGTAGCTGCGTCACGTACAGTGTTTGAAGAATTGTAGACATACACAGCTTTAAAAGAATCATTTTATGTATTAGTGGTTAGTATTAACGATCATTAAGACAAATGTTTATTCCTCTTTAAATTGTGCACTAATACGTAGTAGCAACTAGTACATGTATATTTCAGTAAATGTGTGTTTAATTTGACGTCGCAGACGTAACCGCACTGAAGTTTGATATCCATGTACTCAACAGATGTACAATTTCATAATTTTCGCTTTTTTTTAGGGGGGGGATCCGCATCTAATCGAACTTAGCCATAGTTATGAAACACCTTTAAAGCTCCAGAAATTACGCGAAACAAAATTTTTTTTCGTTTAAAAGTTTTAAGAGACTCAAATTTGGAGGATTTTTGAAACTTTGGAAAGCAAGCCTACGAAAGCTGCTGATATTTGGTCATTTTTATTTTTTTGTAAGCTGCAACAAACACATTTAGTGGCAGGTTTTCAAAAATACTTGAAAAAGAGATAAATACAAAAATTAAAACATTGTTTGTAGCTAAATGGTATAATATTTCCTTATATGTATGTATATGTATATTACAATAGACTCCCTCCTAACTGTCCTCCGTTTAAACGGATCTCCGTTTTAACCGGGCATGTTTGACTTAAATTAAAGAAAAATGTTATAAAAAATACAAAATTCTCGACAATGACTGACACCGACCTCCGTCATATCACATACAGATGGATTAAAAGCACTGGGAAAAGGCTTTATGCTATGTAGAATAACAAGCATCAGCTTCCTCCATCGATTTAAAAAGAAAAGGGTGAGACTGCGAAGTTGTCGAACTTTCAGTATTCAGCAGGGGGAAAAAAACATGTTTCAAAACTTACATCCTAATGGCACATAAAACTTTTGTAATAAATTATTTATTATAATGCAGTTCCATCAATTAATAATATTTTTTTTTATTCTTAGCGTCCCAGTTAGGCCGGTTAAGAGAAAGTTTAGAGGTTTTTTTTTTTTTTTAATATATATAAAGCTACTACACTCTGCTTAAAGGTATTTGTAATTAGGGGAAATCATTTTCAATTTTTGTTCTTCGTAAGTTCAAAATCATATAAAATATCTAGTCAAAAGTTATTTAAAATATATTAGAAAAGGTCATTAATTTTCTGCATCCTTCATTCAAAATTAAAAAATACAGTGACCTCTCACTTATGCGGCGCCTCTCGGTTATACGCGTCTCTCTTTTATGCGCGAATTGCAGAAGGTCCCGTCACGAGGAATAGTAAAATAATGCAATAGGTCTCTAATTTATTTTATTTTAAAAAGTTAAACTAAATTGTATGCTTAAATATGTTTAAAAATAATATTACTCGTTTTAACTGAAAAAATATTATTACGCGTTTATTTGTGTTTTTTCAATGTTTTGTCTTTCATAATTTAGATGAAGAATTAGAAAATAAGACTCTTCTCAGCTATATGCGACTCTCATAATTTATATGCGAATCACTAAAATATAATGTACTAAAATCATATATACGCGATTTTAAGTAGGTCTCTTGAAACGCTTATAAGTGAGAGGTTACTGTAAATAAAATATGATGATATATTTACTACAGTTTTGTAAGTTGATTGCAAATTACTTTGTTTTTAAAATCTTTACTTTAAACTTAAACCAACTTGATGCATGAGGGGAAAAAAAAAAAAAAAAAAAAAAAAAAAAAAAAGCAGAATTGTAATACAGTAACCATAGTAGCATCATTCTACAGATCTTCCAAAACAAATATAAATATGATGAAGAATCCACATAATAATGAACTATCGTAACAGCATTGTGAATCCTATAAATTTATTTCGAACGTGGGGCGAAAGGCAGTTTATAAATCTTATTTCTATAGTTTTATTATCGGTTTTATATGAAAATTTTACCTTTCAAAAAGTACATTTTGTGTAAAATGACCTGGATAGAAATTGATCTTACATTCGATAAAAGACTTATCTTTAATTATTTTTGTAGTCTGTTATTTATTAACTTTTATTGTGGGATTAGATAAAGTGACCAACCGTCCCGTATTATACAGGACAGTCCCATAGTTTGAGGTTTTGTCCCGTACTTATAGAAGCCATAGAACTGTTCCATATTTTCATCCCTGGGATCACCGTCAGAAAATAGCCGTTCTTTGTTTAAAATCATGATTTTGAGGGTTACCCAATTTATGTACTTATTTAGTTATATTTAATTTGCAAAAAAACAAAAATTTAAATCTGTGCAAGTAAATATGTGCCTGCGTGATTGGCAATGTTAAAATCCACTGAGTATAGATTTTCATTAAAAATGAATACACTGTTATTTTCGTAAATTTTAACCCCCCCCCCCTCGGCTTACATAAGTATTAGGTATTTTAACTTAAGATGGTCACTTGAGATTAGATTTTTTTTTTCTCTTAATAATAATCATGAGCGCGCATTTTTAATTTTCTGTGATTTTGGCTATTTAGATTTTTGGACTACTGAACCTCGTTTCTGATCCGGCACAACATAAAAATTTTAGCCGAAGCAAGAGGCATTTTTTTTTTTTTTAATGTCTATCATACATCCACGTGACACTAATTACGCCCGCCTTTCAAAAGTTCATTTCCTTTACCATCATTGGAACTGTTTTTTTTTAGACGACACCCAACTGCACCATGGCTTCTTAGAAGTCATAACATGGTGCGCAGAAGTTCATGTGCACACTGGGAAATTATTAGAACTAAATAAATAAAAACAAAACTTCACTCACTTGAGACCCGAACGGAGTCTTCCACACAGCACCCCATGCTCGTAGCCAATTAATCCTCGGGTAAACAAAAATAATTAAAAAAAAAATAACAACAATAATTTATCTCTCTCTCAGTCTCTACCGTCTTCGTCTGCGCATTTTTGAATTAGAATTATTAGCCGTCCGAAAGCGCTGCATCACTTCATTCCTATCGATTCTTCTCTCAGCGTATGTTCCCCCGTTGGGCAGTAGTTGTTCGCCGGTCGATGTCTCTCGGACGAATGTTTGTGAAATTTTGTCCAGGATACGGAGCATGCCTGGTCAGTTCTGCAATCTTCGAACGTGGCGCGAAAATTCCGCGCCAAGATGAACTGTACTAGAAAAGAATTTTGTTCGATTGGGGGGGAGGGGCAGATTAATTTGTCGGAAGCTCTTGTTCAGATCCTGATTAACCCTTTGAGGCGCAACCCTTTCCCAATGCTGAAGAAAGGGCAGCCGTTGCCATCGCTCGACTTGACTAGAAGCGAGATGGCGGACGATCGAAACGTTCATCGCGTGCCACAGATCTAGAGATGTGCCGCACAGCCAACTGTCGTCAAAAAAGGGTCTCTAGATCTGTGGCACGCGATGAACGTTTCGATCGTCCGCCATCTTGCTGGTCGTTAAGTCGAGCGATGGCAACGGCTGCCCTTTTTTCAGCATTGGGCAATCTATCCAGCTGTTCTTGCATTCTTCCATTTTTCAGCAGATATCAGTGCTGTTAAAAATAATCGTGACCAATTATTTTACGGGAAACGACGTGCTAAAAAGTAAAAGATTCTCGTGGAGCTATGTCACCCGCCCCTATTTTTATAGAAATCAAATCTATTCTTCGTGACTGGCAACAGTCAAAACGTCAGTGTTTGGTGTTCCCAGAGCGGGAACACTGCGCGTTAAAGGGTTAAGGCAGGGACAGGCGGGCAGTTGCCCGGGCCCCCAGTCATGGTGATTTGGGGGGGGGGGCAAATCAAGAAATAACTGTGTGTTATTTTGTGGAGTTGTGTTGTTTCTAGAATTTTTTTTCCTCCTTAAACTTCAATAATTCTCTAAGTAATTCTCTTAAAAGTTACTCTGCTGTGCTGAAAAAAAGGTTTTTAGGTATAATTAGGTAAATAGAACATTTTCAGTAAAATGATGAATATCTGATCAATATGATAATTTTGGGTGGACCTTTCGTGCCGCCCCAAATAATCATATTTTTGATAAGTATCATTTTTTTAACCGTGTCATAAAAGTTTTTATTAATTATAAATGTTGATACATCTTTCCCGTTATCATGAAACTAACTGCATGGTGATTTTTGTGGAGATTTTCAGGAGGGTTACAGCTTATTCTGCATTATTCTCCATTTTCCATTCTTGCAAAAAAAAAAAAAAAAAAAAAATCTAATTTTTTTAGAGGAGACGAAGAGTTTTCTAAGGAGTGGTTCTGGAATAGTTAGCCTCAACTAGTTGTCCCATCAGTCTTGTTGCAGAGTTCATAATGTTCTGTATCCGAGTGTAAGTCAGATTTCTTACTATGTGTACTTAAATAACTATTGGGTTATTGTTTTCTTTTTTAACCCCTTCCGTCTCGCTCCCGTGATGTTTCCGGGCTGAAGAATTGAAAAGTTATAGCCAAAAAGATTGGAGCACTTCAATTCTTATACACGAATTTTTTTTTAATATTAAAAGGTCCAAACTCTTACAATGTATGCCCATATTGCACATTCACTTAGTTTTATACAATATTTTTTAAAATAAAAAATGGGTACTTTTATTACCGTTTCTCTCTATTCTAAAAAAAGGTAAAGGCCGCTGGCGCTGTCAAAGCTTGTTGACCTAACTCCTCCTAAACCGTAGGGATTTGAGTTTCGACTAAGGTGCCCACAGATTCGAAAAATTCCGAGGAACCTGCTAAGCTGATTTAAATTTCGAAAATCAAATTATTTTAGAAGATATTAATAAAAAACTGAAAAAATAAACCGAATGGTTGCCAGATGTGGCATAAAATCATTCATTCCTTTGCAACAAAGCGTTTCCAAGTATCTAGAATCGCGTGAAATTTACAAACAAAAGTTAGAATTACGCCCATTTTACGCCAAAATAAAAACTATATGAAATAAGTAACTCAAAATGTGTAACACAAAGTTGACAATTTTCAAATAGTAAGTTCGCTTAGACAACAGGAGTTTAGAATGAGCGATTATTCGTTTTTCCAAAACAGAATAACTAATATCTTGAAAATGAAAAATAATTAAAATGCAGATTATTTTAAAGCCGGTTCTCGTCCAGCTGAATTATTTGCTACCAGTAGAAATATTTGGCGGCGTTAACTATGCCATTATAGCAGTTATAGTACACTTTGGATATTTGCTAGCGCGACGAGATGGAATATTTCGTGGTGTTAAGTACGCCAATCTGCAAACGATTATGTAAATGAAAATATAACGGTTTTCCGGTAACCTTAAATGAACAGTAAATATAGGTTGTGAGCATGTGTAAATCGCCAAATGATGAAAATTCGCCATTGGTGGCAGGCTATTCTATCTGTTCCGTAGCTTTTATTAACTTTACATGTACGCAAGTCGCCAAATAATGAAAAATCGCCATGGGTGGCAAATTCGCAAGGTGTCCAAAAGGCTTTACATTATTAAAAATGCAGCTGAAACAGATGTTCTGATTTTATTACGCTTTAGCTCCTAATTAATATAACTTTTGAATGGCAACATTAGATATCATTGTGTTTCTGAGGAGTGCAAATAATTTTTCCAGCGATTATAAGCGGAGTCCGCACTCCAGGTGGAGTATAGCTCAGGACCCATTACAAAATATCTTCGATGCAAGAACCAATCAATGTGTAGTTCAGTAACATTCTATCTGATCCAATCTTCGGGTTTTGTCTGTTGAAATTATGTCTTTTTTACGAATAAGCCTGATTAGGGGCCGAATGCCTCATACGAAAAGCGAGCGTTGCGAGTCTGGGGGCCTTGGCCCCTAGTTATTAATTATAAATGTTGATACATCTTTCCCGTCATCATTAAACTAACTGCATGGTATTTTTGTGGAGATTTTCAGGAGGGTTACAGCTTCTCCCATCAGTCTTGTTGCAGAGTTCATAATGTTCTGTGTTCGAGTGTAAGTCAGATTTCTTACTATGTGTACTTAAATAACTATTGGGTTATTATTTTCTTTTTTAATTATAAATATGTGTAGCTATTATTGCAATATGCACTTCTTATGGGAAACAATTTACACATGAAATTTGTCTTGCACTCAAATATTTATTTGAAGCAGTAATATATGAATGGATTTGTATGTACGGGGTCCTATGACAGGCCTTGTAAATTTTGGTGCTGCCATCTAGTGTCTATTATCATCTTTTGTGCTGCCATCTAGTGTCTATCAGCCCCCTGCCCCAGGCCTTTTGTTGGTTTAGACGGGCTCTGCTCTTCCCTCTTCCACGGAACACGGAACGTTTTCTAGTACCAGAACCCCCTTTACAGAGCAGGAATCATATAGTTATCAAAATTTTGTTCTATTTTATTTTACTTTCAACACTTTCCAACAATGTTGCAAATTTCTATATGATTCCGATTTATCTGTCTGCCGTGCTCTTTCAATATAAATCGATTTCTGCAAAATGTGCACTGTCCCACACAGCACACTATGTCCAAATCAGGTCTAATACATATCCAAACTGATCTATAGCATCCAGGATATTGAAAGGATATTTATATGCGGAGAAAAATATAGGACATCTAAATCGCTACTTCTATAAGATATCCTTAGAGGGCTTATAGATATCTAATAGTCATCCGACACAAGATATCTATTGGAAATGTATGTATGACATCCATAAGAAATCCATCAGTAGACATCTTATGTAGCTAATGAAATACACTGCTCAAAACAATTAAAGGATATTGTAAGTTTTATATAAAATAAAGATATAAGCGAAATTATTTTTGCCGAAAATGGAAGAGAATCACAAATGCAAATTTTTCTGATTTTCAAACTGTGGAGTATGCTAATTTTGAGTTCGACGTCAAAAACGTCGCTTCAGCGGCAGCGAATGAAATTGGATTTTCAACTGAATAAAAGACAATGAAGACAAGGATGATCGGCATTCAGTGACTGCTTTGTTTCGATGAGTACTATGCCTCAGCGAAGTCATTTAACCGATTCAGAAGCTTGGAGAGTTGTCGGTAGGTTAGAAGGGGGCCAAACTCAAGCCGAAGTAGCGCAAGCCATTGGAGTGTCACAGTGATTTCCAGGATCTGGAACCGGTTTTTGGCGACTGGAAGTGCAGGCGGAAGACCAGGGCAAGGTCGTAGACGCCCAACAACGCCCAATGAAGATCGTTATTTAGTGTTAACGGCTCGGAGACACCGGAATATGAACGCTACTCTTCTCCAACATCACCTTCGCTCGGCTACTGGCACCACGGTTTCAACTCAGACTGTCCAAAACCGGCTCCATGGTGTAGGTCTGTATGCTCGCCGACCGATGGTATGTGATAGACTAACATCAAGGCATCGTCGCGACCGCAGGGAGTGGGCAACAGAGCATGTGAACTGGGAGAAACGAATGGAGCAATGTTCTTTTTTCTGACGAGTCCCGTTTTTCAGTTCATCCTGATAATAGGCGTATTTTCATCTGGAGGAACCGTGGCAGTAGGAATAATCCTGCGTTCGTGCACGAAAGTGTCAGCTTTGGCGGTAGGGGAGTGTTGGTGTATGGTGGCATCTCCATTGACGGGCGCACAGACCTCTACATCATTCGAGATGGACCTCTGACTGGTCGCCGATATAGGAATGAGATTCTCAGACCTATTGTAGTCCCTTACGCTGCAGCAATCGGAGATGACTTCATTTTAATGGACGATAACTGCAGGCCACATCGTGCTAACCTGGTGGAGGATTTCCTTTTCCAGGAAGGAATCGTACGAATGGAATGACAAGCGTGTTCTCCAGACATGAATCCAATAGAACACGTTTGGGACGCTCTAGGAAGACGAGTTGCTGGCCGCCAACCACACCCACAAACTCTCCAAGAACTGGAAAGAGCTCTTCTGGAAGAGTGGGACAGAATACCCCAACTCGTGATTAATAGCCTCATTGACTCCATACCTCAAAGGTGTTCAACGTTGCTGGCCGTCCGTGGAAACCATACCCCCTACTGAAAATGATTTTCAAGAAAACACCTTTTCTTATTCTTCTTTTCTCATATACACAAATTGTGTTTTTTTTTCCTTTTCTACATAAATGCGCAATAAAATGCATTTTTTTCTGCCAAACATGTGTAATTTATTCTCATATAACCTACTACATCTGTCGACCATGTATCAATCAGCTAAAAAGTTTCCCAGCCACAAGATCCACCTAAAACCGCAATGTCCTTTGATTGTTTTGAGCAGTGTAGTTGTCCCATAGGTATTTAATTGCCATCCAAAGCTACAAATCTATTGGATGTGCGTGCATAACATCCATAAGAGATGCATTTGTAGACAACTTATTTACGTAGAAGATTGGATGGCTACTGAAACAAAAATTTACTCAGTTTGAAAGGATTTTCAGAAAAATCTTAAAATCTAGTAATTTTTTATTTTTAATCCGATGCCTATAGCTTGAGTTCAGTGATCATCTATCATGTCACCAAATTTCATTTAGTCGTTTATACGTGATGTGCTAAAAAAGAAAAAAATTGCGGAATTTGAAAGAATTTTCCGAAAATCTCAAAATCTAATGAATTTTTTAAAAATTCGACGCCTATAGTTTAAGTTCAGTGACCACCTATCACTTCACCAAATTTTATTTCATTCGCTTCAGTCAGTTTTACGTGATGTGCAGACAATTTTATTTTTTTTTTTTTTTTTTTTTTTTTTTTTTTTTTTTTTTTTTTACGGTTGTACTGGAGTCCCAAATGCTTAAAACGGATAGAAAACGCAAAATTTTGTGATACCAAGTAGTGTACGGCAAATTCTAATTTTATTTATTTAGATACATGAAAGTGTTTTCACATTCCGAAATTGAAGCAACAATCACTTCAAACTTTAGTCTTCTCACCGCGAGTCGAGTCAGCCTGGTGGTTAGAACGCTCGCCTTTCACGCCTTGGATCCATGGTTCAAAACCAGCCGAAGAAAATGGGTTTCTGTTTAAAAGTAACTTGAAGTTCTTATGTATGATAATAGACACTAGATGACAGCACTAAAATTTACAGAACGGAGGAAGAGACTTATACGCAGGTCTTAATACGCAGGTTCAAAAACTTATACGCAGGTGTATTCATAACCCAAATAGCAGACAATTAAATTACGATAAATAGCGCCAAACGTTAGAATCCTCCTCAAAATCGCGAGAATGCTGAAGATAGATCGCTTGAAATTCCTTAATAACTGCATTATTTTCGCACGGATCATTAAAATTTAACGCTGTATTCTAATAAAACCTTTGCACTTGTTTTCAAAAATCCGTTTCCTTAAGCTCTCAGTAAATTGCGCCAAGCCAGAAACTGTGCAAACCGCTAGAACTCACTTTCTCGGCATTTGAGCCATTTTATTTTTTCGCCAAACTAAAAAATTTTAACATATTAGCCTCGGAAATCTTCAATTCTTATTGTTTTGCGTATAAAACATTTCATTCCTGCTCCGATTTACCATGCACACGATATTATAATTAAAAAAAATATAATCTTACGAATATAAACTAACAAAAAAAATCATTATTATTCTTTTATTTTTACTTTGAGAATTTAAAACATCTTATTCGGCAAAATCGCCACACATGGCAACCACGTTCCTTATTTCACACTTTTTTCACTACAGGGGTTACAATTACGGAAAGCTTTGTGCGTGGAGAACATAAAAAATCTCTTAAATTCCGGGAACGGGTGGACTTTCAAAGTTTTAAAGTGGACTATGATTTATTCTATATTATTTTACATATCTGTGAAAAATTTCAGGCTGATAGGTCCATTTTTGTGGATTTGTATACAACTCAAATCCACAAACAAACAAATAAACAAACAAACAAACAGAATTTCATTTTTATTTATAAGATAAGCCGCCAATTGTAGGCGATACGTATGCCAATGTGACACAAACCCTAGTTTTTATCACCCCTGCGAAAAATGGACAAGAGTCCGTTTCCTGGCGTAAAACGATGCCCTAAAGCGTGCTCGAGGGAGAGTTCTTTCCGCAGACAGGCAGTAGTGGAGTCATAATTTTTGTAGAAATGTAGACTCCAAATTTCGTTGTAATTATTAATTAATTTGTTATTATAACTATTATATCTTTCATTGAAAAAACAGAAAACATTCTGAGCAATCGTTGCTAGTTTTTAAAAATCGTGTATCATAATTAGCAACCATTTTACAGCTGTTCAAACACAAAATCAGTGTTTTTTCAAACTTTATTTAAATATTAAAAATATTAGCAAAAATAATATCAAAATTTTAAAAAATGCATTAAAAACATCGTGTTACTAGCTAGATAGTGGGAAAAAAATTGAGACTGAAAATAATAACTATCGATGTTATGTCACAAAGAGATTTTCTCATATGATTACATGGGACTAGGGCTGTAGTTTCTGACGTCACTGGTAGGCAAAACAAGGCAGACGAACCAATGGGAAGGCTTGTTCTACAGGATCTCTGGTAGGCAAAACTGGAACGTAACCAATAGGCTTGCTCTACGTGACGTCGTGTTAGTAAACTTGCTAGAGCCCTCTTCGCAGCTTCGTCTTTGCCCTCGGAGAATCACCTAAACGCCCCTACTCCCGCCAACCTAAAAATTCCCCGCACTTTGGCGAGCTTTACAGTCATAGGTCTCTAGGAGTTATGCACAAGGTTCAGTGCTCCCAAAAGAACTAGATGAAAACTAAAGAGAACAAATTAGCGATAAACGCACCAGTTAAAGAATTTTAAGACACTTAATTGTTGACACTTAATTATTAAAACAACATTACGCAAAATAAATAAAAATGTAACGGAATGCTGTACTTACAGGTTGTTCCAAATCGCTATTTTAATTCTAAATTACGATTGCCACATACATACACAAAATCGTCATGGTTACTGCATATGTTTAATGATTGCCACCTTGGCGAGAGTCAGGGCATTAAAGTAGAAATCAATCCAAGAAAGACAAACACTGCACACGCATGGATTATGATGCACATTCGAACCAATATTTAAAACGGTGAAGTATAGTTGTAATATACTTGGCGAAGATTTTAAAATAGTTTAAGTACGTGATTTTATGATAGATTTCTATTCCAAAGATGTGTTTTATGAAACAAGGAAGCAAAATACGACACATTCATGAATAATGATACACTTTCCAACTTAATGGAATAAGGGAAGAAAACAGGGAAGACGCATGGATTATGATACGCTTTTAATATATAGCACTTTAATGCATATTTAAAATCTGAAAGTGTTTCAGATTTTCTTACTTTTTTTTCATGAGATTTTTAAAAAATAACATTTTGCTGCAGACAAATACTCAAAATAATTTAATTCTATAAAAAATATATCCATCATTGCGTTTTTATTTATTTATTTTTTATTTTTTTTTTAGAAAGATAACATTCTTGCACCTTGAGCCTGAAACCCCGAGATCGAATGCGATTCATACAATCCAGGCTTCCGGTAGCCAAATATTTCCGAGTTTCAATAAGGTATATGCTCACCTCTAGCTTTAATGCATTGGCAGCATCGACTTTCCATGCTGTCAATTAAGTCCTCGGTTAGCGAAATCGGAAGCGAGGACCAGACACGGAGTAAGCTTAGTTCGAGCTCTTCTAAAGACTTGTCTACCAAGATAGTCCCAAAGATGCGCTATCAGATTCAGGTCTGGAGATTGAGCATGGACGTGGGCATGGGGGTGTCAAACGGGTCACTTGACCGTCGCCTAAAAAGATTGACTTTTTTTTACTTCCTTGTACGGAATATAAGGAAGTAATGTGATCCCGAAAAATCTCGGGGGCCAAATTTCAATGAAAAAATCTGATGTAATGAGAAATCCTTAAATCTAAATAAAAAGCACGAAAATATTTTAATGTTATATGTGCACTGTTTGTTTATAAATAAAGCAATATAATACAAGGAAAACTACAAACGACAAGTTTTAACATCTAATATTAATAAAAATGAATGTCTGAAAATCTGTATGCGTGCGATGTCCAGAAAAAACTACTGGACGCAGAGCTCTCAAAAATTCGAACATATGAGCCCATGCCTTCGATAATGTGCACCTCGATCTCCGAATTTTAAAATTTTAATTACTTTTTGAATTGCTAATTAAAAACCGTTTTCAGGATGCCGTGCTTGGCGAGTTTCGTCCGCATGCTGCTGTGAAACCAAAATCGCGTGCATTGAAAAACATGAAATGCCACGGAAATTTAGTCAGTTTTGCGGCAAACTATATTAAAAAAAATGAATGTCTGAAAATCTGTATACGTGCGCATCTGTATGTATGCGTTCCGTTCACACTCCGTGTGAACGGAAACATGAAATGGCACCACTCAGTTCCCTGTGCTCCTTGTGACGAAGGACTTCGACTGAGGAAGACCAAAACAATTTTTGGTCGAAGCGTATGTATCTACTTACCTATAACATCTTATGTGTGCTTTTTACAAAGTTTTTTATTTACTTTATTGTTTAACACCAGTATTTTGAGTGTTTTTTCCACATGAGCCCATGACTTTGATAATGTGCACCTCGATCTCAGAATTTTAAAATTTGAATTATTTTTTGAATTATTAATTAAAAACCGTTTTTAGATTGTCATGCTTGGCGAGCTTCGCCCGCATTAAATGACTTATGCTGTTGAAATAAAGCAGAAATGCTATTTGCAGAGTCGCATGCATTTGTAAAACATGAAATGATGTGGAAATTACATTAGTTTTACTAAATGAAAAAGCATAAGAAAGAAGTAGGTCCAAATGTGTTTCTTAAAGTTAATAAATTTTCAAATCCTACTGATATTATAAATGTGGAGGTTTGTGACTAAATCACGCAAAAATGGCTGAACGGATTTGGATAAAATTTGGAATGAAGATAGCTTATACCCTGGATTAACATACATGCCACCTTTCATGCACATAGACAAAATAATTCTTTTACAAAGACACTCAAAATGATTCTAATACATTACGCTCAATGGGCACTTTGTAACTACGGAACCAGTTCTAGAGCTTTTTTCATTGATTGAAAGTTACACTATCTCTGAGTATTATAGGCTACTTTTTATGCATACATCTCATATAGTTCTTTTACAGGGACATTCATAAGAATTACAGCATGCTCTTAGTCTATCTCTGTAACTATTGAACCGATTCCAAAACTTTTTTTACTGTTAGAAAGCTGCACTATTCCTGATTAACACAGGCTAAAATTGATTTAAAAATATTGTCTAACTGTCTTCATTCACCAAATGCGTAAAAAAAATCTAATTTTAGTAATTCTACATATACCATGTATTACACTTCACTTACAATTAGTAAAGAATAAATAATATTTTAATACATGGACGCCGGCAGAATATTTCCCAGGGGGGGCAAAGACTACTTCAACCCATGGTTACCATGTTGGAAAGAGCAAAAACGTAAGAAAAATTACTGCATACAAAAATCCAGGGGGGGCAATTTCCCCCCCCCTTGCCCTATGCTGCCGGCGCCCATGTTTTAATACAGTCACTTTTGTCTATAGTGCAAACATATTTGTTATTCATACATGCTTCATTTCTCTCTGGACCTAATTCTGAAGTCGACGCGGACGAAGTCATGGGTAACAGCTAGTAATTAATAATTTCAAAAATCGTCCGTATTATTTGGAAGCATCGATTATTGAAGCTTCTTTTGTTTATCCAAATTTACATAAGATAGATTTGAAATTCAAGTGACCGATTTCAGAATAGAAGATAATGGCAGTTGGTTATTAATTTAATTTCAAGAACAGTAGATGTTTTAATAAAAAGTCAAACATTTCAAAGGGCTGATTAATTTAACTTTCACACTGACAACTCAAATGGAAAGTGCAGTATCTCTTATTGCTACAGTATGGGAAAATGGAACAAAAAATGTAAAAAGAATATGGCTTATATATTTTATTAAATTAAATTTTGAGTTTTGTTTTGAATGTAAAATATTTGGAAAATGGAAGGGGAAAAAACCTTTTTTCTACTACAGAATTTAAAAATTTGCGCACTGTTCAAAATGTTTTTAAAGGCATGACAATGCATTAATAAAATGTTTAAAAGCATTGTACAAAATAAAAATACGTATGATTAAAAATTATGGCTCTATCAATAAAAACGAAATAAAATTCGTTTAATGTTCAGGAAAAAACGTCATAGGTCAATTGTTGAATTAGATCTCTCTAAAATTATAAAACAGGTTGCACAAAGAACACCACGAAAGTCACATTATAATGTCTAAAATTCTTTTAAAAGATTAATATCCTTAAAAGAGTACTAAAATTTTGCCTGCATATCTAAAATTTGTTAATACGTCAGAAAAATACATTCAGAGTAAAAATATTTCTTCGTAAGAATAAAAAACTTAAAATTACAAAAAATTTAATTATTTGGTAATGATGGCTGGTATTGCTTGGAATAAGCCGGCTTAGTTAGAGATATTTTAAAAGGAACCAATAGTATTATTTACAGTGAAACTTTTCTAGATTTTGCACTAGCAAACCTTTCAATTATATTACTTATGTCTACTTTATCTAATTCTTGATATTGGCAACCGTTCTTGGCTCATTGATGATCGTAAATAATTTTTTTTAATTTGGAAAAACTTCTTTCTGCGGAAGCGAATGTAACTGGAAGGGATAAATATATTCATAACGAGATTGCGGTATTTGGAAATGTGTCAATTAAATTAATATTGTAAATAAAATATAGTACATCCTTTGCCGTCATATTCATTATATTCCTCTAATATTTCGAATAAAATTGTTGAATAACAAGATTGTTTATGACGAATATATATAATAACAACCCTTCGAACTATCTTGTTCAATCACCTATTGCAACAATTCCTCTGTTTAACGCGACAGAAACTGTCAATTTAACCCTTTCTTTGCCATAATTCACATAAGAGAAGGCGTAATTAGTGTTGAATACATAGGTTTGTTTTCAAAAATATATAAAGTGTTATCAAAATGAATTATTCAAACGTGAATAAGATTAATTATTATTTTATTTTATAATTGTATTCACCTATGCTACTCCGTACTTTATAAAAAGTGTAGTTGTAAAAAGGGCGAAAATAATTTACTATATATATACCATTGGAGAAGAGTAAATTAAAGTTAATAGTAATTAGGTACATTAATTTTGAGTACAGTCGCGAATATAAAAAATTTTTGGGTGGAAGGAGCTCTAAATTTTAATAAAAAAGCTTATTTGACCTAAACAAGTTGTACATTAAAGCAAAATTTTACCCTAAAGCAATGTAATTTGTTTGTTTGGTCTAATTTAAAAAAAAAGCTTATTTTAGCTATGCAAAATGCATAATAAAACAAAAAATGTTACCCTTCAGAATTTTAATTTTTTTTTTCGGGGGGGGGGGGAGGGGGTGCAGCACTGTTTGAATATGTAATGTAAAATACTACCTGAATCAAAAGTTATTTAAATATGGCTCGACTTGTTAAATTGCTGATCAGTAGTGGATTCAGAAATGCTCTAAGGAGAAAGATAAGCATCATAAAGAATTTTTCCACTGTAGGGTCATCCAACCCGATTCATTTCCAATCTTGAAAACAGGTTTATTCTGTCTGCTCTCATCATTGTAAAGATGCAATGAAGAAGGCTCTCCTTCTGTGAACAGTGTTGCTTCCCAGCTTGAGTCTTGAATGCTGTCAACGATTTCGCAATTGCTGGGTCTGGGTTCCGGCGGAGCATTCAGTGACCCATGCCGGGAAGCAACACTGGTCACAGAAGGAGAGCTTTATCCATTGCATCTTTTCAATGATGAGAGCAGACATAATAAAACTGGGTTCAAAAGTGGGTTAAACGCACCAGCAACTCCACAAATTTTTAATTGTGCTCAAGGGACGAGAGATCGCCCACCCCTGGATCGGATACTTCGGATTTCAATTAATGTATAGCATAAATAAGGTACATTGTATTTATGTATTTTAGAAAATAATTAACATTTGAACATCAATTCATGTTACTTTTCTGTTAGGTTGGTAAAGTATTTCAAATTTTGAGACACCCCCCCCCCATGCCAGAATGCATATACCAGTGTTTCTATGAGGGGAATGCTCTTATCAGGCTGTAATATACTACAGACTGCCCTAGTATTAAAACAATACAAACTTTATAGAAAAAAAAAAATAATAACTTTAGAAACACCTAAGAAAGGGGCACGTCTACCTTTCTATATAAACACTCATTTACGTACCAGGCAACTTTGATTAGAAACAAATATAAAATGTATCTCTTTTTGCACCCCTTTTGGGTCCATGTCCATTCCCAGATTTGTATTTGTCATCATGGGCTCCCGGATAACCCCTCCCCCCACCAAGCCGTCAGTATAGTGAATAGTGTACTGAACTTTTTTGTATTATTTTAATACTACAGTGCGGAAAGCTTAAGATGAGCCCCTCCTACCAACAAATGCAACAGTGCTCCTCTCTGCAACATCTCAGAACCTCAGGCAGATGCCCATGAATGAGGAGGAAACTGAAAACAAAAAACGGTCATCCAAATCATCACCATAGTATGGTATCACAAATCAGTAAATTTGACCTTGTGGATTCAAAGAAAGACAATCTTTGAATTGTCTGTGATTTGATGATTCAAATCACATGATGATTTTGATGATTCTTCTATGCTTCATAGCATAGAAAGACAATGTTGGGGAAACTCGGAGAAGATTTTTTGCCTAAGATATGAGGGGAAACACTGAAAATGGTAGATGGCCGAAGTGTGAAGGTCCCGGGTTCGAGTCCGATCGCGCGGCTGTCGATCTAACAGTCTGGAGCTTTGGTAGGTTTTCTCCAGATGTAACGTGAATACGCGTTAGAACCTCTTAGAAAGTCCTCCTACGAAGGCACCTCCCATCCTTGGTAAATCGCACTAGCGTAGCGTTGTCATGATCACACAAACAACAAACAAACAATGAACAAACAAACAAACAAAAAAAGGTTGCATCTGATATTTTGCATTTTATTGTGTTGTTCGAGATTCATTTAAAACCTAATTTGTTTGTACTCTTGAAAGTAAAAATATGGAAAGCATTTTAGTTACATTAATTCAATGAAATATTTTTTTAATGTTCTGTGTTGGGAAGACCGGGGTGACATTTTGCACATTTTTATCAATATTAGCATAACTCAATGCAAATTTAGCTAGACATCACAGAAGCTTTGCAAACATTTCCATAAATGCAATTTTGCGATTGCAGTTGACATATGAGTAGAATTTTAATACATATGCTACAATTGTCCTATGCTGAGGCAACTATGACAGCTTCATGGAGCAATTGTAACACATAAGTTTGTATCCCTGAAGGTGCAAATATATTTGGAATAACGCTTCTAACAGCATTTATTAAAGCTAGCATGGAACAAGCAAATGATATTATCTAATGATAACGTAATAGAGAGACAATACTTAAAAAGAAAAAAAAATGTAACAGAACACTTTTACTTCAAAGCAACAAAATGTCTTTTTGATATAATGGATAATGTGTTTTAACTCATTTCCTTGCGGTTTCTATTCTTCAATTATTAGAGAGAGGGTGTTGTACCATTCTCTATCTGCTATCAAACTATCATGCATTAAACGGAAAAATGTTAGAACTGGCCTGACCCTGTGTTACTTTTGACCCCAGTCTCTCCTTTGTTTTTTCAAACCATATATTAAAAAACATTTTAATCATTAATTAAAACAAACATCAATAATTTTAATTCATTAAAGATTCTAATTTGATATTTAAAATAAAATGATTTAAATCAGTCATTTTAAACAACTGATTTAAATTACTGCAACTCTGAATGCTTGAATCTTGATTAGTAAATAGGAAATTTGCTGTTAAAATTTAAATGTTTGTAAGTAATTATTTTCATTATGAAATATTTTGTCTATTTTCAGGGGTGGCTCCAATGGGGGGTCCGGGGGGGCACGTGCCCCCCCGTCGGGGAACTTGTGACCCCCCATCGGGGCTATTTGATTAATTCGTCGGGGAATTTTCATAAGAAATCTATATTTTAGCTGAGTTTTAATTTTGATTTTGCGATTTAAAAAAATTAATTTTGTACTTTTTAAATACACATGAAAGGCAAATGAGTATTGGAGATTGAAGCGGAAATGTTTACATCTCTGGGAGATAGCTCATTAGGGGAGTGGGATAATTCCTCAGAACTTCTGAATAATGGCTAAAACTACTTCCCGTTTTCATTCATCTCTTATCTCTGCGATCCTTTTCATGTCGAAAAACAGCCACTTCCTGCATCTTCCAATACTGTGATATGTTGACGAACGGCGGGGGAGACTTCAAATTCGAATAGTGTATAGTTGAAATCTGTGATCCCACTCTCAGGAGGCATTTTACTGGATTTGCAGCAAGACATCAATCTTAAGGGAACAAAAGTGCCAGTCTATTCTTCAAACAACAAATTTATGAGACCACATGTGCGACCACTTTCTATTCGAGGCTCTTTTAATTGCTTAAAATTGCTTAAACGATTGCATTTTGTCGCCGACACCATAGAAAAGTAGAATATGGGTGTGGGTGGTCGGGATGGGGGAGACAGTGACCGTTAATTAGACCAGTCGGGTAGATAAAAAATTTCGAGGGAAGGGAAGTATGGCTATGGGGGATGTTCTTTTTTCCAGAAATACGGTTTTTTGTATTTTTATTGGTCCTCAATGACAGAATGATGAGAAAGAAATGGTTCCTCTAAATATCCCGTGTATTTTTATTTTCTCTCTCTCTCTCTCTTTCTCTTCGCAAACCCATAGTACATCACTTTTCCAACTTGTTATTGTGCACTGTGCCAGTGAGTTAGACAGAGTTTAGAATAATGAGCATTTTTTTTTCTTGTTACGGCAGCATAGCATATCATTGTGAAGTTTATAAAAGTTTAATTTCATTTTTGGCTTTATGTTTCCTAAAAAGAACATCGGTGGTGCCAAAAGCACAAGATATAAAGTACAGTGTGCTTTATGTCGTGATATTTTTGATAATAATTATGTAAAAAAAAAAAAAAAAAAAAAAAAAAAACATAGGATAACTAAGCATTCAGATCTTCATAAACAAAATCGACTGGCGCCTGTTCAAGTAAGTTATATGTATATTACATTCATATATATTTTTTAAATGTGTTTAAAAGCTTTAATTAATATATGTTATTATTAAAAATATGGTCAGTTTATTTCTATAAAGCATTGAATTATATATTCTAGGCACTTGCTTTTTGTTATGTATTTGTACAAATATACTATGCCCAAGGGCGGATCCAGAAATATTTTTCAGGAAGGGTGCGAAGCTTGAATACCGATTCAGAATTGCATGAACATGCAATTTTATTTGAAGGGTATTTTTACTATTAATGAAGCGTATTTTTGCTAGTAAATATTTTCCTCTCGGGGAATTCGCGCCCCTGTGCCCTCGCCCTCCTAAACCACCCTTGCCCCTCACACCCCCCTTTATAAAAAAGAATTTAAACTATTTTTAGCACAAATTTTGAATGACCACATTCTACGTTATTTAAAAATAAAAATAATTTTAAAATAAAGCACATATTTCAAAAACTGAGTCACTTGTTCTGTCTCAGAAATTTTAAAATACTACTTTAAAGTTCATTTATTAACAGCATTTTAATGATACATATATATCATTAAATGTCCTTAGACATGGATGCTCGTAATGGTTTGGAGTGCACTTTTAATCATGGCTGCGGACCCAGAGTCATAACTTTTTGAGTTGAAGCTAGAATAGAAGTCGGACTTTTTGACCTCACATTCTGATTCCATGAAATGTTGTACAACATTATTGTATTTTAAATTATATTAACTGTCTGAGTACTCTATGAATTAATCTAAATTTTCTCCTAATTGGTCTTTTAAACACTATGAGTACTTTTAAATGTGCTCTTGCTTTTAAACCATTGATAAGTAACATGTTGTTCACCCCATTATATGTCATTCCCGCTAAATAACAGGACAGGATATACATTTTAAAAATATATTCTTTCGTTGCAGTTTCGATTTTTTTGGTATATTTATCAAATACGATTTAGTAATTGGAGTGAGGACGAAAGGTATGTCTTTATAAACTTTCAAATTGCATTAATGGAAATTTAAATTAAATACAGATTTAATGTAATTGTATGTAAATTAACAGTATTTTAATTCACGAGTCAAAAGATTTTGTGTCATAAATGTAAAATAAAATTTCCCATTGTATTACATTTATTCATAGAGCTACAAAATTTATAAGTCTTAATTGATATTTTTTAAAGAGATTTACGACTCGGGCGATAAGAAATTTCAGATTTTGTTTATTACGGAAACTTTTTAAAATGTATATTTACTTGTGTAATAATTTGAATAATGACAAAATATTTATAAAATTATTTTACAGTTCATCATCTCTGGCATTCAAAATATGTATAAACCTATGAATATTTAAACGCTTTAACTAAAAATTTTCATTTTAATTAGAAATATTTTAAACTGTTCGTATTTTATTTATTTATAAGTTAGTGTGTTATGCAATTTATGAAATAAGTATTCTATGTCTTTAAAATTATTTTATCACAGTAATCCTTACTTGAACTCTTATAACTGTTGAGAAAGTAAAAATATATTTTTATAACTAAGTGGTTAATTAGATAATTTAACTTTTAACTTCATCCGAATAAAAAAAAAATTAATACTTTTCTGTTTCTTAGATGGCAAATTTGAATAAATTCTAATATACTTTTTATTTATAAATAGATTCAATCGAACACAATATGCACGATTTAATCTTTAATTTTATAAAAAATTAGCAGTAAGATTTGTTTTTATTTTTATTTTTTTAATTTAAGAATTAGTCAAATACATAGTTTGTTTATTTGGTACAATACTTATACATATACAATGAGTGAGAATTCGCACTATATAGAGAAATCTAACTGGATTAACCGGCCCTCTTTAGCTAAGAGTTCATAGCTATGCACACCAAAAAGATTAACAGCTGCAAGGGAATTAGAATTTATTTCATTTTGCTTGGTGTAAAAAAAGAAAAAATTAAAAAAATTAAATATTAATAATAACCAGCCCCCTCTGATAGACCAAAGCCTTCTCCAGTCTAGTATGAAGATGGCTGTGGATAGATATAAAAATGGAATATAAGTTAAAGGAAACTGATTAATCTTGACTGACAATTGCGCGCCTTCAAAATCGTTTTTCTCAAAAGAAAATTTTTGTTGTAAAGTGGTTCTACCTATAAACATTTCAATTGCATTTTTCTAACTTTATTGTGATTTAAAATATTAATATTGCATAAAATAACAATTCGATTAATATTTTTATAGCAAAACATGTTGGCCAGAAACACTAGACTTTTTGAGATAACGAGTTGAAATTAAAGGGAATCAGTTTGTAAATGGAGATTACGGCCAATTATCTACGCTAGGGATCTAGGCCGGGGGTGGGTTTGCCCTCCGTGACGGACTTTCTAAGAGGTCCTAACCCGTATTTATGCAAAGTTTCGGAAAACTCCGAGCGGATAGGTCGGCGGACGGACCTAGTTTCGAACCAGGCACTTTCCGTCTCCCAGATGTCACTGGTGGGGCGGGATTCAATTTGTAAGGGAAAACACATTTATTGAGATATCAAGAATTTCGATGTTCGAGATATCGAAGTTAAACTGTAATTAAATTTACATATATCTCTTAATTTTATAAAAATAACTGCAATTTGTGTAAAAGCATGCAAATTTAGTCATGCTTAATTTATAAAAAAAATTTCAGTGAATTTACATCAATATTCTTGCACAAAAAACTTTTGTTTCTGATATTTTTTCTGCGGTGGGGGGGGGGGGGGGGGGGAATGCGTAGAACTTTCTTCGCTGAACTTTTTTCAAAGAATTTCATTCATATGAAATTTTTTAAGCGTTAACCTGAAGAACTCTTAAAAGTAGCTTTCGAGATTTTACAGAAACGTGCAAGGCCGTTAACAGGGGAGAGGATCATGTGGGTTTGACCCCCGCCCCCTCCAAAATTTCAGTAAATGCATTATCAGTTTATTTGCGTTGATTCTAGAGATCAGTTAATTTAATTTTAGCACTACAGATCCCCTCCACCCACCGAAATTTTTTGCTTGCTGAGGCCTTGGGGAAATATTTGTGTAATGTAAAAGGATTTTGAGATACGTTAACTAGGGTCAGTTTAAATAATAATCTACTAGGAAAGATTGTGCAGTGGTATATCCGGAGCCTGGGTGTCCGATTATGTATGTCGGTCCGATTCTTGGAAATATTTCATAATACAAAACATTATATTGTCCTCCATCTCCTCTAAACTTATCTGGATCCTGGATATTTAAGTTTAGAAAATGATTTATTGTGAACAAATCACTTTCTAAAGTAAAATATTTTCAAGTGGTGCAAATAGTTGCAAATTTCCATACTTGGTGACAAAAATGTCATCCAAGAGGGAGGTAAAAGCCCCCTCTTGGATACGCCACTTAGCATATGTACATATATATTTGTGCCCCCTCGTCGGGGAGTGGTGACCCCCCGTCGGAGAAAGTCTAGCGCCACCACTGTCTATTTTTTAAAGTCATCAATCATAGTGTAAAAGTCTATTGGCAATGCAGCACATTCTGTTAAAATCCTAAAAGATGAACAGCTGCTTCAAAATGAGCTGCTGCCCCTATTATTTTATGCACATATACTGTACATTAATTACATGCATTTAATATACAAAATGCTCAAAATTACAAGATTGGTTCTAGGTCACTTCAATATGAGATATAACAGCACATTTAATGTTTAACTGATTGGATTATTTGAGTTTTTTAAAGGGACAGTTTACTTTGTCAATATTTTTTCTCATTTTAAAAAGTATGATACAAGTGATGAACTGAGTGCATTTTTTCTCAACTAAAAGTACATTTTTAAAAGATAAATCTTTTTAAACTACACATTCAAGTAAAATTTGAAAAACAATTAAACATTGATTTTTAAAAATCTTTACTACTTTTTTTAAAATAAAGATTTGTGTTGAATTTTGTTACTTCAAAAGATTTTCAAATATATATTACATAAGACTACCTGCATGGAGTTTTAGATACATCTAATATTAGGTCAAAAATAATTTTTCCACTGATATATATAGTGTAAAACAATAAAACATAACATATCTTCATACAATTTCTGGAAAAAAAAAAAAATGAAAGCTAATTCTATGCACAGAGAGAGCACACGTAGAGAAAAATTTATAACACGTACAAAAAATTTGAAATCTTTATCTCAAATACAAAAAAAGCCTTTGCATTTTTAAAACATGAAATTGAAGAAAATCTGAATATGGACAAAATGCCATTTAAAGTGTTTATTTGATACTGAAATTGCATTGAATGTATTGGCAAAAATTACAATACCACGTTATATAATTGGTGTCGGATTAAAAATGAGGTGTCAAAATATTCATAATTTAAGAGACTTTCATTTAATATCTAAAATCTGTTTTTTGACCAAATTTGGGGGTAAACTGTCCCCTTAAAAGAAAGCTGTACCGCAATTTAAATTAAAAGGATCACAACTTTTTTTAAAGTCTGTGTTTAAGAAGATGTTTATTTAACCCTTTGAGGCACAACCCTTTCCCAATGCTGAAAAAAGGGCAGCCGTTGCCATCGCTCGACTTAACTACCAGCAAGATGGCAGACGATCGAAACGTTCATCGCGTGCCACCGATCTAGAGACCCTTTTTTTGATGCAGCTGGCTGTGCCCGGCACAGCCAGCTGTCATCAAGAAAAGGGTCTCTAGATCGGTGGCATGCGATGAACGTTTCGATCGTCTGCCATCTTGCTGGTAGTTAAGTCGAGCAATTGCAACGGCTGCCCTTTTTTCAGCATTGGGCAATCTTTCCAGCTGTTCTCGCGTTCTTCCATTTTTCAGCAGATGTCAATGCTGTTAAAAAGAATCCGTGACAATTTTTTTTTACGGGAAATAACGTGCTAAAAAGTAAAGGATCCTGGTGGAGCTATGCCACCCGCAACTACTTTTATAGAAATCAAATCTATTCTTCGTGACAGGCAACAGTCAAAACGCCAGAGTTTGGCGTTCCCGGAGCGGACACACTGCGCGTTAAAGGGTTAAAAGAAAGCTGTACTGCAATTTAAATTAAAAGGATCACAACTTTTTTAAAGGCTGTGTTTAAGAAGATGTTTATTTAAGATGCGCTTGTAAGAAAATGCTTCCTGGCAAATGTCACACACATAGGGTTTTTCCCCTGTGTGCACACGAAGATGCGTGTTCAAATGATTCTTACCCGAGAATGATTTATGACACAGGTTGCACGTGAAAGGTTTCTCGCCGGTGTGCACACGAAGGTGTACTCTCAAGTTCGCCTCGTGACTGAACGCTTTATTACATAGGTCGCACGTGCAAGGTTTTCTTCCTCCGTGCATGCGAAGATGCGCATTCAAGTACTGCTTGCACGAGAATGCTTTATTACATGTACCGCACGTAAAAGGCTTCTCCTCTTTGTGCACAAGAAAATGTCTGTTCAGATTCCGCTTGTCGGAAAATGCTCTGTTACACAGACTGCACACGTGAGGCTTTTCACCTGTATGCACACGGAGATGTGTATCGAAATGGTGCCTGTCGACGAATGCTTTCTGACATACATCGCAAGTGTAAGGTTTTTCTCCTTTGTGCGCATAAAAATGTCTGTTCAAGCTTCGCTTATCAGAGAATGCTCTATTACATACGTCACACACATGAGGTTTTTTGCCCGTGTGCACGTGAAGATGGCTGTTCAAGTTTTCCTTGGTACTGTACGCCTTCGGGCACATGCCACACACGTAAGGTTTCTGAACTGTATGCACGTAACGATGCCTATTTAGGCTTGTCTTACAAGAGAATGCTTTCTGACATATGTCGCACAGATGAGGTTTCTCCCCCGTATGCGTACGAAGATGTCTGTTCAAGCTCCGCTTGTCGGAGAACGCTCTGTTACATACGTCGCACGTATAAGGTTTTTCGCCCGTGTGCACACGAAGATGCGTGCTCAAGTTGTCCTTAGAAAATAACACTTTGTGACATATATCGCAGATGTGAGATTTCTGTCTTGAGTGCACAGAAAGATGCTTATTCAAGTTTTCCTCAGAAGAAAATTTTTTCTGACATTTATCACAAGCGTGAAGTTTATCGTCTGTGTGCATGAGAAGATGTTTATTCAAGCTAGACTGAACAGAAAATGCTTTATTACACATGTTGCACAAATAAGGATTCTCCCCTGTATGGACGCGTATATGTTTGATCAAATAGCGCTTCCTAGAAAAAGTTCTTTTGCAAACACGGCACTCGAAAGTTCTCTTGTCTGCATTGGTGCTAGAATCATCTTTAATATGTGGATGTTGAGGCAGTCTTTTTGGGAAAGCATCACTGATAGAGGTTTCTTTATCCATAGCAATACAGTAAATGTACAGAGAATACTGATGCCGACACAGTTGAGTTGTACTGATGCCAAGTTGTACTGATGCCGGCACTCAAGTGTTATTACAACTTTGCGGATTTCAAGGTTGCAACATTCACCAAGAATAACAGAAAATTTGTTTGCTTTTAGTTTTACTGAGATGGCGTATTAAGATATAAGAAAAAATTACAGTTGAGCTTATTTGTAAAACAGATGTTTTTTTTCACTTAACATATCACAGTTCACTCTTTGATAAGAACTATATTTTGCTGATTAATATTTCTTGGCAAGGAAGACAAAAATCAGAATTTGGCTACCACATGTAAGAATGAATTTATGCCACCACATGAAGTATATGCCGAATGAGTTTTAGTATCAGATATAAAATGAGAGCTCCCTTCAGCGTACTTTTGACAGACTTGGGTATGGTTCTTCTTATGAGGAGTTTATGAAAGTGATTAAAGGTTTTTAAAAATGTTAATAAGAATTTCAAAATGAAATTACCAAGTAGTTTTGGGATACTACTTCTGAAATATATTAGGAATTTCTTTAGTCATACTTCAAAGCATCCAGCAATCTTGAACACAGAAACCTTTGAAGACGTCACAGAAGAGTACAAGTGTGAAGACAGGAAATAAAAAATCACAGGAAAGATCAGCAATCTGTAAAAATGGAAAATAAAATAAAGTAATGCACAAATCTAAACATTTTTCTTCCCACTGCAGACATTTAAGAGGCTAAACATAAAAAAGGTGGGACTAAATGGAGAAGACGGTACTTCATTGTTTGTTTTCATTGTTGATGAATTTGGCGCAATCCTCGGGCGATAGATGGCACCAGGGAAGTATGCTGTCGATGGATGTTCTGACTTACAACCATGAAGACACATGTATGTTCAAGCTCAATGCTGCTTGAGGAATGGGAATTTGTTGTGCATAAGCTGTTTAATATTCTTTGTAAGTTTTATTCGTTTATCGTAAGTTAATAAGCTTTCTAGGAGAATTTCGTCACTAGAATAGACTTTTGGAGTTCAAAGTGTTTTTTAAGTCACAGAATTAAAAGAAGTGATGTATGTTATTGATTGGTGTATGAAAGTTAGTGTCGTGAATGGCAACAGTACTGCCAATGTTTGTAGCACTACTAACCGAAACTGAAACTGTAAACAGGAACAGAAGGGAGAATTGGAAAGCGAGAAACTAAGAATAAAAAACCCGCTATTCGGGAATTATGTATATTATGATTGTATTTTGAGTGTTAATTAGTTTAGTGTTATTATCAGTGTTGTAAATAATTAAATAGTGTTATATGTGAACCTAGGTCTGCTTATTTGTGAAATTATCTATGCAGTGATCATTTAGCTTATAGTGGCCACAGTTTCATCTCGAACCCCGGAGTTTGCGAATCATGGCAAGGATTATCTTTAGAAAGGTAAGCAATTGTATTTGTTTTTGAACTTGAAATCCTCGTTTGTGATAGTTAGGTTGTAGCAATCTGTTAGTGCTAAGTGCAGGGCTGCCACTGGCAACTAAACAGTGACAATTTGCTACTATTTGCAGCAAAATGTGACTATGGCAAACTATTTGCTTCAAAAAAGGCCTAAAAGGAACTATTTTCTGAAAAAAATGTGACTTTTTTGATTATGGAACACTTTAGTTATGAAATATTTTAGATCCCAAGGTTCAAAAACAGTTTTGAGCACCATTGGGGGAAATATAATAAAACATTGATTTGTTTGATCATTGATATTATGTCTTCCGTATATCGATCATATTTGCAAACTTTTACACTTTTGACATAAAATTTATGTTGTAAATTTTTATGATTTTATGCAAAATTCTTGTTTTTTTTACACTTTTTAACAAATTTAAAAGATTTTTTTAAAAATTTTATGAAGTCACGACCTATATTTTACTTTAAAAAACAATACCTTAAAATTTGTCATTCATGAGTTCTCATGTCATTCTTTGTCATTCACAGAATTTCGAGGTTTTGCTTATTTGAAGATACTGAATTTCCGGCTGTTCACACTTTATTTTATACCTTAGCAATTTCAAAAGTTGGCAAGTCAATGTTTTCTTGGTACTTACATATTATCTCAGCAGTCCGCCAAGACGAGTGATTTTTTGGCCAAGAGAAATGCCAGGCATATGAAATTATTAATGGTTTTGAATATGTTGGCAACAGTTTGGCAACTCATTTGACGAAAAAATAGTTGGGTGGGAATGACCGCCAAGATAATACATAAGTACCGTTTTCTTCATGGTAAGTTATAGCCTATACTATATAATTCCAGCTAATGAGAACAGATTTTCAAGTTGCCCTATATTTTTGAAAAAGTCTACCAATCACAAAGCTAGAATGGTTGGATAATGTTAGAAACTTTTGTATCTGTGCTTCCAATGGCCTTCTGTCATAAAAAAATTGATATCCCAAGTGTTCATGAACTAACAATATTACAATACTACTATTTTTGATGTATAAGGCTACTAAAGCAACTATTTTCAACACTGATAAGCGGTAGCAGCCCTGTAAGTGCCGATTAAAGGGAGAAGGAGGAATGAGGTAATATGATGTAAGTCGATGTAGAGGAAAAAACAAGGTAAGTCCTTTTATTTAATGACTGTTCTAGGAGTTAATTAAGGTTTTTAATTATTTTTAAATTGATATTGGATTTTTTTTTTGTTGTTAGAGTTATTTATGTGCTGTTATAATCATGCTGATTTTAGATTAGCTGTATAGCTAGGTCGCTAAATTCGCAAAAACTTTTTAAAATTAAATATAGCCCAGTGTTTGTCCAGTTTACATTGGCTGTACAACTAGGCTGCTTAATCCATAGTTTTATTGGGTTAAAAATGGGCCAGCGTTCGCGCAGTTTACATAAGCTGTAGAACTAGGCTGATTAATACACCAATTTTTTTTTTTTTTTTTTGGTTAAAAAAATCCACACTTTGCTCATTTTAAATTAGCTAATAGAGCTGTTGAAGTTTTTTTTTAGGTTAAATATGGACCGTTGGTTGAAGACTTTTGAATTACTTTGTAGTGAGTTTGATGCTTTTATCTGTTTTTGTTAGTGTAATTTACGTGCAACTTTAATTTGTTAAAATTATTCAAGTTTGCTTTGTTGATTGTCAAAATGGTTGGTGAAAATTGCTGGGGCTTGGCGACAACCAAGCTAATTCCTTGTCTTCAAAGATAAATGCCGGACACATGAAATTATTGATTGGCAATAGTTTGCCGGACCATTTTCCGAAAAATAATTTGGCAGGAATGACCTCCGGGATAAATACGTAAGTAGCACAAAATGTTAATAAATACATAAATACGTACACATAAGTGATGTAATAAGTACAAAGCATTCAGGTGTGTGAAACAATATTTAACTGTATTTGCTTCATTTTACAATGATTAATTTGTAAAATTTTTTCCCCATAAAGTTATCTATGCATTGAAAACAACGAAACAGATGAGGAATTAGAGACAACAATTACAATGAAAACTACCGCTCGATTAATGAATTGTGAATCGTTCAAAATAAAAGCAGTTTCTCTCGTCATAGCATCTGGCATGGATAATGGAAACGCAAGGACCAAGGAGGTTTAACTTATGGAGGCGCCCATGTTCCCCGTTTTTGAAGCCAACGACCACGCCCCCTCACTATCCCAGAACATCCGATATCGTCATTGGCATGCATGTAAATTTTCAAGAACAAAACTGCTGTATTTCACAATTTTTACTGATTGTATGTAAGTTTACCTTAAAGCCACATCTTTAGGCATAATTTTAATCTTAATTCTGTAATACTTTTACTGTTTATTTTTAAATAATCAATTATTTTTAAACACGTATTTATTAATTGGACATCAACGGAGAGCGTTTTCATTACTTTGTTCGCTTTGTTATTATTACTTTCTTTCAAGTGAACTGTGTCCTTGAAAATCAATAATATTCCTAAATTTTAAATGTAAATTGGTTAGCTACTACATTTTATTTGAAACCTTATCCGTTTTTTCCCCCTCTACTAAATGAAGTAAACAGTATTGATGGAAATTATTCAACTTTCATATTTCTTTCATTACCTTAAACTGTTTGTCGATGCAAAATAGTATTATGATCAATGACCTAAGAAGGTTAGGGATGGATGCGAGACATCTCGCATCATCTCGCGAGACGAAACGAATCGATACAGAGCCTTGTCTCGCTCGAGATTTCCCGCCTCGCATAAATTTACAAAATTTTCATCAAAATGGATGAATACGTATGTAATTAATTCTTATGGATATTTCATATTTTTCTCTTAAAAAAATAATATTCCTAAATAAAATGTTTCATCTGTTATTAAAATTAAAAAATGCCTCTTTCACCATAAACCCAGCTATGCGAACGCAAATGAATGATCTACTGGAGCGATTACGCAAATACAACGCTGGGTATCAGCGGAGCATTCAAGCATCTATTTTGAGAAGCAAGCCTGGTCACAAGTCTTCTCTGTTGTCTCTTCTTTTTGATGGTGTGAATGAGCAGGTTAAACCGATTAAATGTGAAACCCATACCTTGCACACTAAAATGAGAGGTGTGTGTGGGGGGGGGAGACGAATTTGCATGTTCGTTGTACTGATGTTTGCTCACCAGTGTAAATAATTGGCAAACTTGCAAGCATTTAAAGATTCAGAGAGCAAATTTAGCTGCTTTTGCATCAGCAGAATTCGTATGGATATTGGCTAAAATTCCGAACTTTTGAAATACTGTCCTAAAAATGTACTAATATTCTGAAAGTGGTCCTCCTGTCTTTTATAAATTACGTAAAGAAGTTCTTTTGTGTATCTCAAATAGTAGGACGTTATAGAACAATTTCAACTGTTTAAATTTTAGCAAATTAAGAGAGAGAGGACCTGTTCGAGTTCTAAACACTGATTGTATATCTAAGTTAGAGTGAGGTTAAAAGCTGAAAATATCCGTTCATCTTTAGTGGTTGATGTTGAGGCAAGCAATTGTTTTAGCAGATATTCTTTAGTTGCAGACAATGATAAATGGCCACCACTCAATTACAGTTGGATTCTTTGAAAGAGGAATTCCTTAAAACCAAACATAAAAAACACTGGCTTCCAAAAGTTAAGGAACAACTGATTTTTTTGTGCCTAATTTGCAAATGAATGAATGTAGAAACAGTTCTTTTTCCTGTTCTTTTGAGAACAGGTTCTTTGATTTATGGTAGCTTTATTATGACTATTTTATTCAATTTAAAAATGAAAATATACGTCTTTTTAACATGTACTATACTTTAGTACAATTGTAAAACCCGCAGTGGTCTGGGCACTAAACTCCGTTCCCATAAGAACACGAAAAGTGAAGCAGCATCCGGATTGGCCAGTACTTGGGAGGGTCAACTTCCTCTCGGCTCGACTGCTGTGGGACCGTGTGCCCTAATGGGAGCTAGTGCACGTAAAATCCGTCGTGGCTTCAATGTCCTCCAAATTGTTAAACGATACCTCTGGGGGTGCCGATTTCAGGGGGTGGGTCCCTCCTCTGGAATTGGTTCAAAATTAGGGGACCCCAAGCTGAGTCGCAGTTCCTCCCACTGGGGCTCATTAAAATGGAAGCAGCCCCTTCCGCCCATCGCCTGCCTATTTGAGGGATCTGGCACCGCCCCGCGGGTTTCCAGAGGGCATTAGCAACAACAACAACAATTGTAAAATGTTTTAAAAAAACTTTGCAACCAACATTCTGGCTTTCTTCAATCAAGTATGTTAACAGTAATTTTTTGTAAAGTATTTTAATTATATTAACGTTCTATAATATACTGTTAAATATGCACATCTTTTTAAAATCAAAATTTTTTCCGATGCTTTTTATTTACTTTTGTTATCCTTACTCATAGCACGTATGTAAAAATAAATGAAAAAACTGAAATTCTAGAGAGAATTATTTAGGCCAGGCTTAATTTTCGATAACTTACCTGAGTAATACAATATTGCTTACATTAGTAACAATATTTGATTCTGAAAGCTCCTAAAATGACATAATATTCATAACTGTTTGATTAGACTTGTCGGTATTTTAATTAAATATAATGAAACACTATAGAAGAGCTAAAGAACTAGTATACTTAAGGCGACCATATTTCTAAACAGTAATTTGGGGACAAATCAAGCATTGTCCTCGAATCTAAACAAAACTTGGGGACACTAGAAAATATTTTCGAGAACTTATTCGAGGACACAACATATTACCATGTACACCCTCCAAAAAAAGTGTTCGAGTAAGAGATAAATTTACTATTTTAGATTTGCGAATAATAATTGAGTTTTTGAAAAACGTAAATGACACGTAACGTGACAGAAATATGGAAAGTCATATTTATACATAGCCTAATTCATATTCTATGATAAATAATTTTTAATATACGAAACCAACGTAGGAAATTTTTACTCGAATACTTTTTTTGGAGAGTGTATACCAGTATACCCATACTTTAAATCTTGACTGACTTTGATACTTGAAAATGAACTCTAATAGCTCTTTATATCAATTGTGTATTCTTATTTCTAATAAATTAATGGAAGTATTTCATTAATTTATAAATATTTATTTAAACCAGGAGCATGAAAGGAGCATCATGTTGAAATATTGCAATTTATTCAAAATTTAATTCTTGGAATAGTATTTGTATTTTTCAGAAGACATTGCTTTTTACATTGTATCATTTTGTGATAATATTTCATGAAACTTTGTACACCCTCTAAAAAAAGTATTTGAGTGCAAGAAAATTTTCGTACGTCAATTTCAAGCATGGTTCTTCATGAAAAGTGATTAATCATTAACAAAACTGAAATGGGATATTTGGCTCATCGTCAGATTTATTGAATGTCCGTACACGCTACACACACAATGGGCCCGTTCGAGAATTCACCGGTTGGTTATGCACCGGTGCTACCGGTTGCGGTCATTCTTCGTTTAAGTGACGTCACGGTAGTCAACCGGTTTCGGTCATCCTCACCACATCCAATTCCAAGCCAAGAAAACAAAAATAAACATTGGCAACACTTCTCTAATAATCGGAATAACCCACCTCGCTAGCAGGGTCATTCTGGTTGCGCTCTGGTCACGTTGAGCAGACAACCGCTACATGACCGAAGCGTTTTCGAACGCGGTTAATTCCAGAGCTCCGCCCAACGCTCCGCCTTTTCGAACGCTCTGGTCGTGCACCGGTGTTACCGGTGCACAACCGATGAATTCTCGAACGCGCCCAATGGCAACAAACGTTTTCAGAGATCGAATTGCATTGTTTCTCTGAGTAGATGGCGCTTTTAGTTGGTTTATTTTTCTTATTTCTTCAGTTTTTTCTGAAAGAAATAAACTAAACGGAAACTTTCAGGAAAAAAAGTACAAATCTTTAAATTTGGGGACATTTGGTGACAAAATGAAAAAACGATCCATATTTGGGGACTGTCCTCGAATTTCGAGGACGTATGGTCACCTTAAGTATACTTCATCTGTGTCGCTTTCATTAATTTAAAATCCGTATTTAGTAAAAGACAATATTACAAAATCTTCCTTTTTTAAACATTAATTTACTTGAACTGAATATAAATTTAAGTACAGAAATGGCTGATTCAATATACACGATATAGATATATGATTGTATATACTTCATACACAGCATGATAAACAATATTAGATTCACTTAAAAAATATAAACTACAAATTTTTGTTCATTTTTGACTGGATTAATTTATTTAGATAACTGTTATCATTATTTACAAGACATAAAAATGATCCAACCACAGAAGTGTTTATTCAACGATTCGATGAACAATATTCCAAGATGCTAATGCAATAGCTAAATCTAAACAAAGAGAAAATCAATTCCAACGAAACACCAGTTTTGTTTTTGTTTTTTCTGCTTCAGCACTACTACTAGCAGCACTACCAGCCCGAAGCTGATAATCTGCGATGAATTTCCCCCCTCCCCCCTTTCCTAGTCTTATTCTCAGTCCACACCATAAATTTCATGATAAAGCGAACGGAAGATGCAATTTTCAACACCCCCACTTGGAATACATTCGGGAAAGCTTCCACCCTATAGTCAAAGTCGTAACCCTTGGAGGAGCGGAAGGGGGGAGGGGGGGTTGTAGGACCGCTGGAGAGGGAGTACCCCCTTCAAGGCCGTACCCAGGGGTCTGGTCCACCACACCCCCGAAATTTAAACTTTTGTTAACAAACTAATAAAGATGAAGTCTTTGTGAAAAATTCAACCTTTCTTTCGTTTGGTATCCCTCCGAAATTTTTGTCTGGATAAATTTTTTTCTGGATACGGCTCTGACCCCTTGTACCCGAGGAGGTGAATCAGGAAGTCTGCTCCCCCCCCAATTTAAAATGTTTTTAACAAAATAATAATGATGAAATCGTTTTATGAAAAATTCACCCTTTTCCGCCGTTCGGTCCGCCTCTTTACCTTAAAAAATTTTATTGTTCCAGGTCTAGCTCCAAAAGGTTATGGATCCGGCTCGAATAATAATAATTAAAAAAAAACATTCATTCTTTGGCTGCGACTACAAATAAAAATATATGTCTCGGGCTCCAGCTTAAAAGATATGGCTTTGGTTCCAACGACAAACATTTTTAGCTCTAAAGTTTAGACTCTAACTCAAAATATTAAATAAATCCATCTCAAGTTTAAAAAAAAATCATTGTGTAGCCTTCAGGTTAAAAACATACGGCATGGACCTGCACATTTCCAATGGGGGAGCCCACGAAAGAGTCGATACACTCTTAGAGCTTAAAAAGAAAAAAAGAGTAAAGTTTCAGCTTAAAAAGTACATGCTCCAGCTTAAAAATTAAAGACTCCGTTTAAAAAGCTGTTAAGTATCAGGCTCCAGATTAAAAATAATACGCGTGTATAAATATGTCGATTGCTTCGACTACGATTTAAGAAAATGAATACGACTTTGGCATATAAAATTACATGGCTCCGAAAATCCAGATTAAATGGCTTCCGACCAGGGCCATACCTAGAAAATAATTTCGGAGTCGGGGAGCATGGTATATCGGGATAAAATTTTCAGGATATATCCCCCACACCCAATTTCTGTCTAATTTAGCAAGATTAATTTTTTTTATTATTGCGCAAACATTTCGTTCATTTATACATCACTGCATTTCATACCCCTCACCATGGGCGCCGGCAGAATATTTCCCAGGGGGGGGCAAAGACTACTTCAACGTATAGTTACCATGGTTGAAAGAGCAAAAAAGCAAAGGATAACACTGCATACAAAAATCCAGGGGGGAGGGGGCATTGCCCCCCCTTGCCCTATGCTGCCGGCGCCCATGCCCCTCACCATCCCCACACAGAAAAAATTTTCTGGCTACGTCCCTGTATAAATACACCATGTACATATAATGTAATAACTTCGGGGAGCGGCGTCCGAACTCATAGGACCCCCCCCCCCGTCTAAGTACGGCCTTGCTTCTGACTCCAAGTCTACAACTTTGACCCTAGCTCAGAACTTAATTAAAGCAAAAGAACAGGGAACAGATCAATGAAAGAACACCTTTCACCGAAGAACAGTTCAGTTTAACCTGTTCAGCAAGAGAACGCCTTTTACCCGTTCCGAAAGACACTCTTAGCTCTCGTTCCGAAAAAGAACACCAGCTCAGGAAAAGAACGCTGAACTAGGTGTTCCCGCTCACTGCTCGGAGAACTCCTCCAGTCGTGATCAAAGAACGTGTTCTTTTTCAGCCAATAGGAGAGGCTGCTCCGGAACAGGTTCTTTTTCAGCCAATAAGAGATGGCTAAGAGCGTATGAAGCGAAGGCGCGTTTTATATGGAGATAGTGTAATGCTTATATTATTGTTTGACGTTGATAAAATATTTTTTTTCGATTTGTTTGTGTTTCAGACTATCGTTTTCTTTATTATTAATTTTTTTACTTTGATTGAAACTGAGTAGTTTGGCTGGAATAATAAAAATTGACGAATTGTTTTCCTGTGAGTGCATTTCGTATTGAACATATAAGAAAGCTTCTTATTCTTTGCCCGGGTCCACTTTAAAATTATGGTAGGTTGGGTTAAAAGTTCTATCCCCCCCCCCCCTCAGATAATCATCTTCGTTATCATTATTTCTCAAAATAACTAAGATTCCACTATTAGAGTTTGATAAAGCTAAAATTGTGAACTTCTGTCCCCACCATCAGATACGTAGCCAATGTGGGGGAGGGGGGGGGTCTGGCGCCCCCAAAATTTAAATTTTTCTTAGCAAAAAAATATTAATCGTGCCTTTCAATGAGAAATTTCACCTTTAAGGCATTTTACAAAATTTCTCTTTTCAACACGCTTGCCTGCCATAAAATTTTGAAGCGTCGGACCTTAATGAACTGAGAACATGTTTTGCCGTGATCACTGAACAGGGTGTTCCCGTTCTTTCTTGAAAACAGGTTCAAAAGAACAGGGTGTTCATTCTTTCCCCATCTCTACTCCTCATTCATTGATGCATTTACTTGTGACTCCACAAGATTGCGTGCGGACGCGGAACGCTACGGCTGGTATGAATCTACCTTAAAGCTCTACTCAACTTTACAGTTGCAGAAAAAATGTCAAATTGATGTCATATACCCGAACATTCACTTAACGAACATGCCAATCTCACCTATGCACAGCAGACGAGTTTATGTTAGTTAACCGTAAACTGCACTTTTAACCTAGATTTTTATTTTTTATGTTTTATTTATTTCAGTTTTATTTAAATCCTCTCAAGTTACAGTCTCGGTCAGGTTTTGCGTTAAATCAGGTTAAGGATTTTGTATTAATTGCATGCTTTTATAGTACATTTTGCATTCTAATATAAAGAAGAGAAAACTTTCAAATAATATTTCTTTCATCAAACGTACATTTTGCTTTTGCAATTTTGTTGAAAAAAAATTTCTGTACATATGTGCATCGCATTATGATTGCGCATAAATTGCGTATGACTAAAATAAATTTACTGTTAAAATAATTATTTTAACACACACATTTAAACTGTTGCATGCACGCATTATTTATGCATATTCGTTTGTTTTACCAAAAATTGCAGCAAATGTTTTATTAATTTCACTGAAAAAGTTTCACAATAAATGGAACCATGTGTAAAATTTATACTTTAATTAGTAGAGGTTTAGTTTTAATTCCTTTTTTGCGTCTTCTTTTTATGTTTAATGTTCTTCATACACAAATGTTTAGTGTTAAAGAACAAACTGGAAAGATATCATTTTTAGTCTAGACTCTTTAGAATGTGTGTTGTACGGCAGAGACAGAGGTTCCCCCCGCCCTTCTCCTAAACTTCGAGGTTTGGTTTTAAGAGCAGTGATAAAAATATGTCCTTGTCGTATTTGGATTAGCTTGGACACCCCCATCATACAAAAGGCATGGTAGCAACGCTTCTTTTGTAGGGGATGGGTTTTCTGAAAAAAATCCACCCGGGATTTTCGGTTTGGCGAAATCTTAACAACCCTGCACCACGTCCATAACTATCCAGTTTTGCCAATGGCATAATATTAGGTATATAGGAATATATATATTCCAAGACCCTAATATATTATACTACAGCTAGTTTTTAATTCATTAAAATGTTGCACTTACCAAATTTTTACTTTTCTCATATTGTGTTCCCTCGGTGCGTACTGCACAGAGTGATACCAAAAAAAATGCTGGTTTTAAAATTTTCAATTAATTTGAAAAAAAGATCTGATTTGGTGATGAAAAAGACAGTACTTGTGTATTATACCGTCGACATTTTTGCCAAAATTTTTTTTCATCTAGTTGGCGTCGCTAAGGTCGGGTTACCTTAAAATACTTTTGGTTAAATATTTACATACCACACGAGTTGCCATAAAAACAAAAACCAACAGATACTGCCTTTTTTATTTGCGCGTGTACATAGATTTAAAGCAATAAATATATAGAAGGGCTTAAAACATTAAGATAAATATTCAGTTCAACATTTTGTGGCAACAAACTCGTAGTTTTCTCCTGAAACCAGAAAATAATACTTTTAGCCAAATAGAGAAGCAAAAAGCACAGTGGAACAGCTGGACAACATCTCGACTCATATTTGTCTGAGTGTGGAGACGTGTACATTCTAATGAATACATTCTCGTTGCAATTCTAAATGCAATCCATGATTTCTGGCAAACTGCACTTGGATTCAAATTAAATAAATTCATTCATATTTAACTTAAACACCAGCGTATTATTCTGAAATATCACCTACATAAAGTACTAACATAACGCCTCTAGTTAAATGAAATACTCAGTTTATAAAATGCAACAATTTTGGTATTATAAACATAAACCTATTTAATAAATATTTAAATTCTGTCAAGGCATACAAAACATTACACACAGAAACATTTTAAAATAAGTACAACACAAATGCAGTTCATCAAACGGCGCCTGCACATAACAGTTCCACTTAATGCAAACTCCATAGTTAATAACACACACTTTTCATATTATTCCCATTACAATGCTTTTTTAAACTCTTAAATTTTAAGCCATAAATCAATTTTAAAAATCAACCACACACATAAAAATTTATAAATTTTAAAAGAAACACTGTTCATTTTATCCATAGCAGAACATACGGTATTTTGATGTGCATTATCGCGTGCGCAATAACAACGGAACTGCAGAGTACAAACCCTTGGCAAGTAATCTCTTCGCTTTGCATGTCGACGGTATAATACACGAGTACCAAAAAGACTTCTGAGATTAGAAATAAGAATAAATATAATAAAATACAAATGTTCTGTGCACCTCAAGGTTTAAGATACAGTCACATTTTTCTCATAATATGAAAAGACTTATCAAAATGCTAAAATGAAACTAACGGGCTTTCACTTTTTGGTGAAAGTATTCAAGAAAAAATTTGGGACTGAAGTATAAAAGAGCAACAGGGATAAAAGTAAAAACTTCCTTTATGGAATGGTTATAGAACCGAACGGTTGTGGGGACACTTTCATTACCACATTGAATTGAAATATAAAGCCTGTGCATCTATAATTTTCAAGACCACTGCAAAAACTATAGAGCAGAGGTTCCCAAACTGGGTGCCACGATCGTATGTCAGTGGTGCCGTGTTGATAATCAAGAAAAGTGTTTTGGTGGAGTTTAACCAAATAATTTATCTCTGAACCGGTATCCCCAAGAAAGGGAGCCAAGCCGATCACTAAGTGGGCTCAAACAAAAATATTTCAGTCAAGTTCTAGACTGTCCTGTAGCCTCTCTTTTATAGGAACTTCCTGAAATGGGGGTATTGTCAAAATTCTTTATCCCTTTCCCAATTGAGTACTTTCTTGATAGTTAGCCCTATAAACAAACAAAAAATAGCGTAAAATGGTAAAATGCATCCAAACTGCTTCATTCTAACCTTCATATTCATATTGCTTTAAAAGAAATCTGCCACGAAAGTTTTTAGCCTGAAAAGGGTACCGTGAAATGTTTTAGCCTGACAAGGGTGCCGTGGGGGAAAAAAGTTTTTGAACCCCTGCTATAGAGGGAAAGGAGATCAGACACTATCTCTCGGAGAGTAAAGTCGAATTATCCTTTTAGCATTTTTGCTAAAGCTTTTTTTCTTATTTTAGCTTTTCTGCTGAAAAATTTTTGAGCTCAGCTTAAACCCTGGTGCACCTGTAGAGAAATAAATCAACTTTTTTTTTCCAGTTTAAAATTTTCAACGTTTTCCTCATAAAACAAGAATATAGTAGGTTGTTCTCAACTTATGTGTTGCCGTTTCATCTTTATTTTGTTCCACTTTTAACCAAGTGTGCAACTAAGAACACTTTCTCTTGCTGGGGGGGGTGGGGGGTGGCTGTGGATCTTGGACAAGGGGTGCGAATGAGGTGCTTTACTAAACTTGGGGTGCTGTAAAGATTACACAGGGCCTTGCTCAAGACAGGGTCTAGTAATGTAGAGCAATGCAGTGGCTGTACATTACTATCCTGTATACACTGTAAAACATCTTATTTATGTGGTGTACAAAGAAAAAATATTATACCCCCGATGCTGTTAATGATTTTGTTTATTCTTATGCAGAACTCACTTTGACAACCTGTGTATGTGGACGGGGAGGGGGGGGGCAACACTGAATGTGCCTGCATCAGGTGACACTATGCTTAGCGACACCACTGAGCTAGTGTATTTTAACTGAATTTTTAAAAAGTGTTCCTGTTAAATGCAACAAAGAAAACACTTCACACAAAAAGATACAAAATGTTAATTCTGATGAAAGTTTTGGGCACTAGACAAAAGTAACAAAATTAAAATCATTGTATACGGAATAAATGCATTCCCATAATGTTAGAAGATTGTGTTCCAGCATTTCACCAAGGATAAAAAATATTTTTAAAATTATTCATGTGTTTTTTGTTTTGGTAAAATCATACAAGCCGGTGCGCACCCCATGTAAACATGCCGACAGTCGCTGGAGCTTGGCAACCGCCAAGCTCCAGCGACTGTCGCCAACCATTTTGCACGATCAGCAAAGTCAAATTATTTTAACACATTAAAATTGCACATATATTCCACTAACAAAAACATTAAAACAAAATACAACGTCCATATTTAACCAAAAGAACGTCTGCAAATTCAGTAACAGGCAATTTAAAATGAGCAAACAGTGGACCGTTTTTAACTAAAAAAACTACAGTAGATTAAGCAACCTAGTTGTACAGTTATGTAAACTAGGCAACCAGTGGACCGTTTTTAACTAAAAAAACTTCAGTGGATTAAGCAACCTAGTTGTACAGATAATGTAAAGTGACAAACACTGGCCCGTTTTCAACTCAAAAATACATCGGTGGATTGAACAACCTAGTTGTACACCTGATATAAAGTCAGTATGATTAGAATACGCACATAAATAGCACGTACGAAAACATAAACACATCAAATATCAATTTAAAATTCACATTAAAAACCTTAAACATTGCAAAGATTTGTTAAAAAAGAGCACTTACCTTTATTTTTTTTTTTAAAGAACCCCTCAGAAATGTTCCTAACGCACACCGGCTTATAACGTAACACCAGCATGCTTTCTTTTATTTAGCTTTATATTCACACCATATTTCTAACAAACATACACAAATTCTTTTCATATATTAACATATTTCATTCCCTTCCATCAATAACATGAAACAATTTCAAATTCCCAAACTGACGATAACACGTATACTTTATGGTTGTCAGTCACAACTACCACTGGCAGGGCACTTCACTTCGGCAGTGCATCGCCCACCCAGGTCCCAGATTGTTCACCAATGAAACGTAAACACAAACAGTAATATGTAAACAGAGCACTGGATATCGAATATAGTCCTTTTTTTTTTCCCAAGTTCTAAAAACACATTTCTACATTTCATAAAAAATAAAACTAATTTCCAATTTTGTCATCAAAATTATTTTTGTACATTAATGTTAATCTATGTCCACAAAAAAAAAAAAAAAAAAAAAAAAAAAAGATCAGTTACATAAAATAATCAATTTTATGGAATGTTTTACTTAAAAAAAAAAAAAAAAAATGAAGTATGCATTATGGCTGATTATCTACGCAAGATCTTGGCTGAGGGGGTTGGGTGGGGGATTGCCCTCCGTGGGGGACTTTCTAAGGGATCTTAACTCGTATTTTTGTGAAGTTCATAGAAAACCACAGGAAATCTCTGAATGGCTAGGTCGACGGATGTGACGTGGGTTTGAACAAGGCACTTTCCATCTACCAGTTGAGAACGTAAATGTGCTTGGCCACTGGTGGGGACAACTGAGAAATTAAATTTGACAATATGTATTTGACAGTTGTTCAGTACTAACTGCCTTATTATGTTATTTGAATACTACAAAAAAATACCAGTTTCTATAAACCATGCTGCAATCCAATACTTAGAAAATAGATAATTAGAAAGATTTAATTTTTAAATAAATATATTTAAAAATTTAATTTATTTAAAAATTAAAACTGTCTAATGTATATTCTGAATTTTTAAAAAATAAATTATATTTCTAAATTTTTTTTGTTTTAAAAAATTATTCATTTTAATTTAATTGAAAAACAATATCCAATGCAACTAATCGGTTTTGCTTGAAGCTTGAATCTGAACAAGAAGTAAAATTTTAAAACAGTAATCATATCTGAAAACCAATTTAAAACATAAACTAGCTGTTGAATTAATTGCAGTGATTTGGAATCTTAAATTTTATCATTTTTTATTTTTTCCTTAACTAGATATGTATATTAGTATATATTTGAAATGTATAATGAATATTCTAATAAATTTTAAGTTTGTGAAGCTGCTCCAGTTTCACCAAATCAATCAGGATGTGCTAATCTGCTACAAAAAGATTGTTTTGGGACATTTTTGCTTCAAATTCAGCAAAACTGTACCATTTTTAACACTTTCCAACAAGGTTGAAAAGTGTTTATGATTTCGATTTGTCTGTCTGTCCGTTGCTCCGTGCTCTAACTCCCGTAAATATGGACCAATTTCGACGAAATTTATATATGTTACTCTTATGTACTGTACCATGTAAATTAAGGATAATTCAGAATCACACAGAAATTGATCTCTAAAATAAAAATTTCACCTGTGGAATGATCACACACATCTTGAAGAAGAATATGCAAATTACAGGAAACCACCAGATGGCGTGGATGGTACGTCACAATGACGAGAGTGTAAGAGAGGGGTATATAAGGAATGGTGGCAAAGAAGTAAAATTGTTCACAAGCGCTGTGAAAGCCTTTCAGTGCAAAAACCGCATAGTTATGGCACGAAGGAGGCATTTGGATGATGTTTTACGTGGCAGAATTATCGGACGACTGGAATGTGGACGTACCCAGCTGGAAGTATCCGAGGAACTTGGAATCGCCCAGAGTGTCATCTCCAGGCTTTGGCAACGATTCCAAGATGATGGTAATGTGAGTAGACGTTACAGCACAGGTCGCCCCCGAGTTACAACGCCGAATGAGGACCGCTATTTGGCAGTTACTGCCAAAAGAAACAGACGGAGTACAGCATCAGACCTGTCTCTTCAGCTCTCTTCAGCTACCGGTACGACAGTTTCAAGGCAGACCGTGTACAGACGCTTAGGGCACATTGGTCTATATGCTCGTAGGCCTGTCAGATCTGTTCCACTTACCGCAACTCACTGTCGCCTGCGATTAACCTGGAGTAGAGAGCATGCATTGTGGACACCGCAACAGTGGTCTTGTGTGATGTTTTCCGACGATCCAGGTTTAGTTTGGAGTCTGATTCTCGCCGGACATTCATCTGGAGAGCGCCAGGTACCCGTTACCACCAAGAGAACACCATTGAAAGACACCGTTACGGTAGTGCAGGATGGCTCGTTTGGGGAGGAATTATTCTTGGTTCCAGAACTGACCTGCATGTTCAGAGTGTAACGATGACAGGCCACATCTATCTCGATGTCATTCTGGAACAACATGTACGTTTGTTTCGGGGCGCCATGGGTGCTGAATTTGTGTTTATGGATGACAACGCCCGTCCTCACCGTGCAAACATTGAAGACAAATGCCTTCAATTGGAGGATATCACCCGTATGCATTGGCCAGCATACTCACCGGACTTGAATCCAATAGAGCATGTGTGGGATATGCTTGGCCGACGAATTGCAGCCCGTCAACCCCCTCCCACCTGTCTACCGGAACTTCGGAGTGCATTGCTTGATGAGTGGTGTAATATTCCCCACGATCAGATTTATCATTTGATACTCAGCATGCCTAGGCGTTGTCAGGCCTGTATTGCATCGTCCGGGAGACATACTCCGTATTAACCATCCTACTAACCATGTTATACTGTTTTTTGTAAATAGGTTCTTTTTTGAAATTTGGTCAAGGGAGTAAAACTTGCAATTTTTATTAATTATGTCAAACATATAGCATCTTTTTTGCACTTTACTTTTTGTTTAATAAATAGACTTTACAAATAAGTCAAATTTGTTTTGCTTCTTTCTCTTTCTTTGCCTGAACTTCATTATCCTTAATTTATGGACATGAGTGTATATAGTTATGCTGATCCCTGACTTCAAGATAAAACTTTTTCCGCCATTACTGCAAAAGGATTATAAAGTTAACAAGGAAAGCCTAATAACATCTACACCGTTTGTACGATCTGTTTGAAATTTTTCCTAATTATGTATAAAAATATAGAAAACAATCTGCGCTACTTTAAAAATCTGAAAATCTACCCGTTCCAGGGTTCGCGTTTACTCAGATTTCTGAGTCATTTACCCAAATTTTCTTGACTGTGATGTAAAAAAGTACGCACATAATGGGTTTTGCATATGCAAAAACCCATATCTCTCAAGATAATGGGCCTTTGTGACCCACTTTTATCAGACATCAGCGCGATCCCTGCCGTTCCCTCATTTGTAAGCGATTTTTTACTATTTTCAGCTCCATTTTATTTACGAGAGTAAAAAACGCTAATCCTTTGTGTGACAAAATTGGTTATTGCAAGTGACAATTACTTCATATTGACATCATACTTAAGAAGCTTTTTCCATATTTTTAAGTTTATTTACTTATTTTTTTAAATAAAATGATTTCCTTGCGGATGTTCAAAGTGAAATGAAATCGTTTGAATAGGAAAGTTTCCGCACGTTCCCAGAAGAGCATGAAATTTGATTTTAGTATAATTATAAAAATTGAATAGGAAGTTATTTATTTTAGATAGACGAATATTAAGTGTATAAATGCTTTTGTCAAACTTTTTTTTTTTTTTTTTTTTTTTTTTAAGCGCCCGTTGCAATTGCCTTTGCTACGGGCTTTGACTAATAGTATTAGAGATATTCTGCTATTTGAAATGAAACAAAATTGATATATGTTGTTATGGATTACAAGATGAAGCTTTCCATCGAAAATAGTGTCTGTATAGTTAAATAGTACTTCTACAAGAGCACTCAAAATAATTCCAATACAATATGGTCAAAGGCAGTTTAGAGACAGGCATCTATTTAAAGCATATAATTCTATAACCTATAATATAATTAACTAATAATCCGACGACAATCAAGTGCCTCCTTCAAATTGCGCCAAAAGTCGCTAGTGTTAGCCACTTTTGTGGTAAATTGCCAACTCTGGTACGAAAAAAATGCCTTGAAAAATGAACCAAAATTTGTGATATTTTCATTATTTGGCCGTAAATCGAAAAATAGATAATATTAAGCTATGGCGATTTCATTGGGAATTTTGAAAATTCGTTACTCGTGCTGTAATCAACCGATTTAGTGTATTGTGTTTCGTTAAGGAATGGCTAAGGGCTATCTGCATAGGAGTGGGAAGGGGCTTGCGTAAGTGGAATTTCTCTCACCGACAAAAATCCGTTAAAGCGTAAGAACCAAAACGGGTTAACGGATTTACATGGAACAAAATTGCAAACTTTGATTTTTTAGTGATTGGAAAATGTATTTTAGACTGCTAACTGCTAACCCTTAAAAGAATAAGTATTCTGGTGCTCCGTGTTCGTCCGATATCATTATGTTATATAAAATGAATATTTATATTTTTAACTTACCAACAAATTTGAATGATTTCAGTTTGTTTGTCTGTTGTGTTGTCCACCCTTCCAGTGTCCTAACTGTCGTAAATATATGTGCGATTTTTTTTTTCTATGTGCAGTACCAAGCACCCTATCGAAAATAGTGTCTCTCTATTCTAAAAAAAAGTAAAGGCCGCTGGCACTGTCAAAGCTTCTGGACCTATCTCCTCCTAAACCGTGGGATTTGAGTTTCGACTAAGGTACCCACAGATTCGAAAAATTCCGATTTAAATTTCGAAAATCGAATTATTTTAGAAGATATTAATAAAAAACTGAAAAAATAAACCGAATGGTTGCCAGATTTGGCATAAAATCATTCATTCCTTTGCAACAAAGCGTTTTCAAGTATCTAGAATCGCGTGAAATTTACAAAGTTAACACAAAAAGCCTAATAACTTCTTCACCGTTTGCACGATCCGCTTGAAAAGTTTCATGATCATGTATAAAAATATAGAAAACAATCTGCGCTTCTTTAAAAATCTGAAAATCTACCCGTTCCCTCCTTTTTAAGCGATTTTTCACTATTTTCAGCACCATTTTATTTCCGAGAGTCAAAAAAGTAAATCATTTGCTTGACAAAATTACCCTTTTCAAGTGAATATGACGTCATACAATTGGGATTCAAATTCGTTTAAAAGAGATTTTCCAGATTACACAGTTTATCATTTTTTTTTTCATAAATAAATCGTTTGCATGGACATGAGAATAGCTGTGTACACAAAACGAAATCTTTCGATTGCGAAAAGATTCCGCGAGTTTCCAGAACAGCATGAAATTTAATTTGGGTATCTCTCTATTCTAAAAAAAGTAAAGGCCGCTGGCGCTGTCAAAGCTTGTTGGCCTATTTCCTCCTAAACCGTGGGGATTTAAGTTTCAACTAAGGTGCCCACAGATTCAAAAAATTCCGAGGAACCTGATGAGGTAAGTTAAATTTCGAAAATCGAATTATTTTAGAAGATATTAATAAAAAACTGAAAATATAAACAGAATGGTTGCCAGATTTGGCATAAAATCATTCATTCCTTTGCAACAAAGCGTTTCCAAGTATCTAGAATCGCGTGAATTTTACAAACATGAGTTAGAATTACGCCCATTTTACGCCAAAATAAAAACTATATGAAATAAGTAACTCAAAATGTGTTACACAAAGTTGACAATTTTCAAATAGTAAGTTCGCTTAGACAACAGGAGTTTATAATTAGCGATTATTCGTTTTTCCAAAACAGAATAACTAATATCTTGAAAATGAAAAATAATTAAAATGCAGATTATTTTAAAGCCGGTTCTCGTCCAGCTGGATTATTTGCTACCAGTAGAAATATTTGGCGTTAACTATGCCATTATAGCAGTTATAGTACACTTTGGATATTTGCTAGCGTGACGAGATGGTATAATTTGTGGTGTTAAGTACGCCAATCTGCAAACGATTATGTAAATGAAAGTATGGATAACAGTTTTCCGGTAAGCTTAAATGAACAGTAAATATAGGTTGCGAGTATGTGTAAATCGCCAAATAATGAAAAGTCGCCATGGGTGGCAGGCTATTCTATCTGTTCCGTAGCTTTTATTAACTTTACATGTACGCAAGTCGCCAAATAATGAAAAATCGTCATGGGTGGCAAATTCGCAAGGTGTCCAATAGGTTTTACATTATTAAAAATACAGCTGAAACATATGTTCTTATTTTATTACGCTTTAGCTCCTAATTAGTATAACCTTTGAATGGCAACATTAAATATCATTGTGTTTCTGAGGAGTACAAATAATTTTTCCAGCGATTATAAGCGGAATCCGCACTCCAGATGGAGTATAGCTCAGGACCCGTACAACACGGATTCCCATAACAAAATATCATATGTGTTATGAGGGGTAGGGGGTCTACTGTAGTGTGAAGTTTAAATTTTTATGTACCAATGAAGATGCAAGAACTAAGCAGTGTGTAGCTTAGCTCAGTAACATTCTATCTGATCCAATCTTCGGGTTTTCTCTGTTGAAATTATGTCTTTTTTACGAATAAGCCCGATTAGGGGCCGAATGCCTCATATGAAAAGCGAGCGTAGCGAGTCTGGGGGCCTTGGCCCCTAGTAAGTAACGTTTACAGTTCTTTTACAAGAGAAAAAAATCAAATACATCACTCTATGGGCAGTCATTCTTTCTTAAAAACATATTTTAGAGATTCGGTTGAAAGAAAAGAATGTTGGCATACATAATATTAAGGCTCTCAAAGTAATGCTCTCCATTGAAAATAGTGTCTGTATTATTAATAGTTCTACAGGAACACTCAAAAGAATTCCAATACATTACAATTTAAAAAAAAAAAAATCTCTTACAGGGTCTCATAAAATTGCATTTATAGTGATAATACAGCATTATCTTATCTCTGAAATCTCGCCAGATTTAAGGAAAATACATTGCCAAATTTGGCACAAAAATATTGATGTGTTGGAAAGTGTTTTATAATCAATCCATTTGGCATGATTTATCTTTCTTGTTAAGTTTTCCATATGCTGTAAACATTTGTAAATCTCCTGAATAGTACAAAAATCATCGGACATTCTAAGCATCGGAATTTTGATCTTTTTCTGTCGGTCTTAAAAATTAACATGTTTCCTTTAACTTAAACCTCCAATGCCTTAAAAATAAAATTAAGAGACCATTGTTTTAAATTTCATAGTTTTATTTAAGTTGGGAATGTTTTTTATGTCGCCAAATTTTATAAAGCAATGTTAAATTGGAACAAGTATTTAATTAGTTCAAGCCCATAGATAAGAGATTTTTATATGTAAAATTTCTTGTCTATGATCAAAGACTGGATTTATCACTTCTAACTAAAACAGGTCAGAGTGTAGATTTTTTATGTTAAATTGGGACAACAACAAAAAAAAAAAAAAAAAAAGGAGAAAATGGAACATGATGTATTTGAATGAGTTTTATATCGGAATTGTCTGTACATGTGCAATTTTTGTTGCTCGCAAAGAGTTTTAAGAACCTCTTCAATTTTCATTTTTTAGATTGGCATTCTTTAAGGACTTCTTTAGTTTCTGCAAAAATAATTTTTGTTCTTCAAAATTGAAATGTCTTATTTCTCCACTAATTGCTCCAAATTTTAATTTCAGCTTTCACATCCCTGAAATTTCAATATTACTAAACAATGTTTGTCTTATTAAAAGATTAAAAGGTAATACGGAGGATATCCATAGTTAACTTATAAAATTGATTACCACATTCCTCCAGAAATATATTTCGACTGCACTTTCATGGCCATCCTCAGTCCTTCACATCACCAGTGTGAATGGCACCAATGACTGTCTCGCCTCCTTCTTTGATCTATCGCCGTATGATGTCACTCCATATGTCACTGATGTTTGCTTGGGTTGTATCGTTGATGCTGCCCTCTGTTGTCACTATTTCTAATGATTCTCGTAGGTAAGCGTAGGAACGGTTATTAAAGTTAGCGATTTTTTTAATTCCCTCAAAATCTATTGTGATAGGTTTACTTAAAGCGAGGCGGGATAAAGCTGTGGATTGTTTGTTAAATTTGATATTGTTAATGTGTTTGGTTTTGCGGTCTTTTCTTTTTCGTTTGGTTACTCCGATGTAACATCCGTTTTTTTCAGTATCGTTATGAGTTAAATTAATTTTATAAATTCCTGCTGTTTTAGTGGGGTTAATTTGGTCTTTTTCTGATCTTGCACGTTGGAAAATGGTTTGATAGGGTTCCGGATATTTTTCTTTATTGCAAATTTCACACTCTTCTCTGGATCCCTATCCCGAAGAAGAGTGTGAAATTTGCAATAAAGAAAAATATCTGGATACCTATCAAACCATTTTCCAACATTTTTATCCTAAGTCTTTATTTAATTACAAATGGAAAAATCAGCATTTTATTAACAATTAAAATGAAATTTTAAAGTATTTAATATTCGGCCGCGGAATATTCAGTATTCGGCCTAAACTATGTGCCGAATATTCGGTATTCGGGCAAATCACTATTCGTTACATCTCTAGTTTTATTAATCATTATCAAAAAAATTTTCCTTTTTTTTATTTAAATCATTTGCTATTTGGCATTAACTATATATAATATTACCTACATAACTTAGTGCATTATATTACATATATATATATATATATATATATATATATATATACAGGGGCGTAGCCAGAAATTTTTCATGGGGGGGGGTTACGACTACTGCAACTCATATGTATGTATACATATGTGTGATAATGTAGTGAAGTATATACATTTTGTATGGCAAAAAATTTCTCATGGGGGGGGGGGTTATGACCCCCCTAACCCCCCCCCCCCTTGGCTACGCCTCTGTATATATATATATATATATATATATTTATATATATACCAGTTTAATTTTTTATATAATTATTTTTCCAACTTCAACATAAAGAACAATAACCTTTTCAAAAAAAAAAAAAAAATATAAATATATATATATATATTGAGCTAATTCTATCAGCAATATTTTTTTTAAATGAACAGGTGTAGAGTGCAGGCAGGGATAACTCAGGAATAGATATCTTTAATAAATAAGCTTTCAAATATGAATACAATATGTAATTATTAGTATAATGATGAAGAATAATCCTTTCAAAAGAACGGGATATGTCTCTTACAACTTACAAGCATGAAGCATGCATCTCAGAAATCAATACAGGATGGTTTCCTGAACCTGAATTCTATTAGTTGCTGCATTACTTTAATACTGAGAAATATAAAACTAATTCATTATACATTGTTTATGTGGGATTTAATATCAGCCATATTAATATTATATTTTTTAAAGTACACTCATGTCCATAAATTAAGGATAATGAAGTTCAGGCAAAGAAAGAGAAAGAAGCAAAACAAATTTGACTTATTTGTAAAGTCTATTTATTAAACAAAAAGTAAAGAGCAAAAGAGATGCTATATGTTAACATTGCATTATGCATAATTAATAAAAATTGCAAGTTTTACTCCCTTGACCAAATTTCAAAAAAGAACCTATTTACAAAAAACAGTATAACATGGTTAGTAAGATGGTTAATACGGAGTATGTCTCCCGGACGATGCAATACAGGCCTGACAACGCCTAGGCATGCTGAGTATCAAATGATCAATCTGATCTTGGGGAATATTACACCACTTATCAAGCAATGCACTCCGAAGTTCCGGTAGACAGGTGGGAGGGGGTTGACGGGCTGCAATTCGTCGGCCAAGCATATCCCACACATGCTCTATTGGATTCAAGTCCGGTGAGTATGCTGGCCAATGCATACGGGTGATATCCTCTGATTGAAGGCATTCGTCTACAATGTTTGCACGGTGAGGATGGGTGTTGTCATCCATAAACACAAATTCAGCACCCATGGCGTCCCGAAACAAACGTACATGTTGTTCCAGAATGACATCCCGATAGATGTGGCCTGTCATCGTTACACTCTGAACATGCAGGTCAGTTCTGGAACCAAGAATAATTTCTCCCCAAACGAGCCATCCTGCACCACCGTAACGGTGTCTTTCAATGGTGTTCTCTTGGTGGTAACGGGTACCTGGCGCTCTCCAGATGAATGTTCGGCGAGAATCTGACTCCAAACTAAACCTAGACTTGTCCAAAAACATCACACAAGACCACTGTTGCGGTGTCCAAAATGCATCCTCTCTACTCCAGGTTAATCGCAGGCGACAGTGAGTTGCGGTAAATGGAACAGATCTGACAGGCCTACGAGCATATAGACCAATGTGCCCTAAGCCTCTGTACACGGTCTGCCTTGAAACTGTCGTACCGGTAGCTGAAGAGAGCTGACGAGACAGGTCTGATGCTGTACTCCGTCTGTTTCTTTTGGCAGTAACTGCCAAATAGCGGTCCTCATTCGGCGTTGTAACTCGGGGGCGACCTGTGCTGTAACGTCTACTCACATTACCATCATCTTGGAATCGTTGCCAAAGCCTGGAGATGACACTCTGTGCGATTCCAAGTTCCTCGGATACTTCCAGCTGGGTACGTCCACATTCCAGTCGTCCGATAATTCTGCCACGTAAAACATCATCCAAATGCCTCCTTTGTGCCATAACTATGCGGTTTTTGCACTGAAAGGCTTTCACAGCGCTTGTGAACAATTTTACTTCTTTGCCACCATTCCTTATATACCCCTCTCTTACACTCTCGTCATTGCAACGTACCATCCACGCCATCTGGTGATTTCCTGTAATTTGCATATTCTTCTTCAAGATGTGTGTAATCATTCCACAGGTGAAATTTTTATTTTAGAGATCAATTTCTGTGTGATTCTGAATTATCCTTAATTTATGGACATGAGTGTAAAACAAAATATGTATTTCAAGCAAAAAATGAATAACTATAAAGAAAATAATTAAATAAATAGTAGTTCTAAAGTTATTTTAGCTGTACTATTTAGTTTTAAATCTGGCACCTAACTTTTTACTTTTTTTATATTTCTAGTATTATTTTGATGATGTACTGGTGCCTGAAAAATTGGGTATGGCTCCTGGAAATTTTGAACTTTTCTCTACCCTTGAATATTGTATTTAAATTTAAATATGAAGTACAAAATTATTATTTTTAGTCTAAACTATGGACTTTATTTAATATAATAGATTATAACTTTTAAATTATGAAAAAAAATTAATCCAACCCCCCCTCCCCCCGGGTTTTTTAAGCAAAACCCTAAATAACCCATATGGGTTGGGTTTAAGAAAGAAAAGGTTTTTTTTTTAAACCCTGAGGCATATGCTCCTGCACTTCAGAGCCCATGGTTGGGCTGCACAGGCCTTGGCTGCCCCGCATAGGGCATGTTGCACCAATGTTTAACTTAACTCTCCCTCCTTCTCATTAAGCATTTTTTGATTGACCAAAACTTTTCTTCTTTATTTATATATTTTCTTTTTTCCAGATCAAGTATGGATGTTTCAACAACTGAGGTATACTTCCTTTCTTTACTTTGCCTACAAATGTTATTTTATATTTTATTATTATTATGGCTGATTATATGTACTGGTGTCCCTTAAATAAAGATTGACACTTTTCAAAATTTTATAACAGAAAAGCTGTTAAGGTAAAAAAAAAAATAATTTTTGAAGCAAATTTATGTGACAGGACATATTTTTTTTTTTTTTTTTTTTTTTCTGCCCAGAGTTCCTGGTTCTAGTTTTAAAAAATTTGAATGGATGGCACTGTACATAGTAAACTTGTAAATAAAAGAAAGACAATTTAAAGCCACATCACAATTTTTCAAATTTTTTGGATAAATGAAAATCAAATTACAGTGTTTTCAAAATGTCCACCAACAGTTGCAAGTTGCAATTGACACACTATTCCCTTTTCTTTGAAGCATGAGTAATTTAAAGCTATTAAATGATTATCAAAATGTTCCTGTAAAAAACTGAAAGCTTCTGCAGTCTGATCATATTAATGATTACAAAATTTATATTTATCCAATCATTAATATGTCCCATAATTAGAAGAATATTGATGATTAATAGCATTGTCCTTTAAAAATTAAATTTTGAATTCAATAGATAAACAAAATAGCTATGTTCATAATCAAACTCTTATTAATGTGAATTTTGCATACCTAAAAAAAAATTAATTCCACACTAAATAACTAATGAATTATTAGGTTTCTACCTTGACTTTTTTGACTGGGCATACATACCACTTGCCAATTTCTAGTGACTGCCTTTAACAAAATAAGAATACCACCTTCAGTGCTTTGATTCAAGTCAATTATACACGCAGCCATAGCGTTAGAGTTTTGTGGGGCTTAAAACCCACTTCCCTTAAGGGGGAAAAAAAAATCTACTGATTATTGTTTGAATAGTATAGCATACAATACTTAACCCTCTGAGCGTCTTGGAAATGTGCAAATAATGTAAAGTTGTTTTCACGGTAAAATTTTCATGCAGCTTTAAAATTATTTTAAAAATAAAATTTCAATAGGAAGATTTATAATTATTAAAAAGTTAACTCCTAAAATACATATAAGCTTTAATATCGAAATATATTTTATGATACCTTGGTGTTATAAATAATTTAAATTATAGATGCATTGCAGTGAAAACTGGTATGAAGTGGACGGGATTTTACGTCTCAGCCGCATGGAGGGTTAAGGAACTTTTTTTTTCCCCCCCCAGAAATTGGTCAATGGTATGATTCATAAGTACTATAAAGAATTTATATAGTTACCCCAATTACTTTTGAGTATTTGTAAAATTATGTGTTACATTATTTTGATTACATTATTACATATTAGTACAAAATACTTTTTTTTTTTTTTTTTTGACTGGTTTTTACTAGTTTTTATTATTCTGGTAATTTTTTTTTTTAAAACAATTTTTTGAAATTTTTTTTTTACAGGTTATTACTGCTATTGATGCTGAAAACTCTGTTGTAGCACCTGAGATTGTTGTAAAAGGTGAAAACTCTCCTGATGTTTCAGATGACATCAAGGTTGAAGAAGAGGAGGATTTCCCAGAGATTGATTTAAGTGCTGTAGAAATTGCTTCTAATGTTCTAGAAGAGATGGAAAAATCAATGCAGTCTACTGAAAATTACGAAAACCTCATGGGGGCATGCAGTTCAACTGCCCAGGCCCTAAAACAAACAATCTCTGAGGTCTTGAAGTCACGTGAAAATATAGTCATCACAGATGTTGCAAGTGATCTAGAAGAAAGTTTGAGCCAAAAAATTGCAGACTTTGAGAGTGTAGTCAGTGGGTGTTTTGCAAATGATATAAAAACAGATCTGACAAATATTAAACACCCAGCATTTAGTAATGTCATAATAACTGAAGTTGATGAGTCATCTGAAAATGCCAGCTCTAGCAAAACTGATTCTTCAGCGCAAGTTACCGAAGAAGAAAAGTCTAGTCCAAATGAATCCCCCATAGAACTGAACAATGAACCAAAAACTGTACAAAAAGCTGATAAAGCTACAAGCAGTAATAATAAAGACTCTTCTGAAATTAGTGACAAAAAAGGGGTAGCCAAAGAGGTTAAAAGCAGCTCTCAAGTTCAGGTAAACAATGAATTACAATTTTAGATGAATTGATAAATTTCTTTTATAGTGTTCACATCATAAAATATATTTAATTTCATGGGCTAACATCTTAAATAATTTAAATCATGCTTCAAACTGATTTATATATACGGAGTGTTTTCTTATTATACCAACAAACTCGGAGAGGTAACAGCTAAGCTTGTGGAGTATCAATCAACATAGAAACTCTGTCTAATCGGATTGTTTTAAACTCTTGTGTACAGAATAGAAAATCTGATTCCTTCAAAATTGCTCATTTCTGATACAGTGAAACTGGAATAATTTGAACTTGTTTAATTTGAAATTCGGGATAATTACAAATTTTTGCTCGGTCACTAGAAATGTGTTCTATTTCTCTGTGAGAGAAAATATGCAATTCAAATTTTTGTATATTTCAAACTTTATCTCTGGTCCCTTCAACTTCAATTTATCCAAGTTTGACTGTATTACAAAACTCAAGATTAAAAAAATAAGGATGCATTAAGAAAGAATGGAAAAAATCCTATAAATATCATTTTAAAATATCTAAATTAAATGAAGAGCTTCATACAAGTACTGAAAATGCAAAATCAAATATTCACAAATCATTTAATTGGCTAGTCTGCAAACACCGTCCTAGCCACAGCAGGCAACATTTACTAAAAACTGGCCCATTTCCAATAGCTTTAGAATAAGCTAACAATGAATCATATCAGTTGTCTAGTTCAGGAGAAGCAGCCAAATATTTGTTACTAATCATTGAAATTTGTGTTCTTTAAAAATCAAGCTTTGCTATAGTTCTGCTTACTGAACCCAGTATTCGCTTTTGACCATATATGTATCCATTAAATGTGTTCTTATAAATTTAAATTTATATGCATAAAATACATTTGTTGTCTCTAAAAAATAATCTGTAAATTAATGCATATAAAAATACTCGAAAGTGATACCAAGCTCAGGAAGTGGAACTTTTGCAACGCTTGATTTTTAAAGAACATGAAATTCAATGATTAAGCAAGCATTTTAGTTAGTTTCTCCTGAACTAAACAACTGGTGTGATTCATTGTTAGCTTATCAAGAAATATTGGAATGGACTAGTTTTTAGTAAATTTTGCCTATTGTAATTTAGGAATGTTTCCAAAATCTCCAATTAAATATTGTGATGAATATTTGATTATATATATATATATATATATATATATATATTTCTGTTTCAGCACTTGTCATTAAATTTAAATATTATAAAACAATTGATTCTTTTAACTTTTTAATTGTGAAAAATAAAATGGTTGATGTGCAATTTTGAGATGATTCTAATGCTTGGTGCAATTTATCATAATTTTATCGTCTGCCACTTGGGTTATGAATACACCTGAGAATAAGTTTTGAAAATTTTCATTCAGTTGGAATTGTGCATTTCCCCCCATCTATTTCTAATGTATTACATCCAGAAAAAGGATGTTAGAAATATCAATTTTAATTTGTTTAATCACACTCATGAATAATGATATACTTTTCAACTTTATGAAATAAGGAACGAAAATAGGAAGATCCACGGATTATAATACACTTTCAATATATAGCACTTTAGTGCATATTTAAAATCTGAAAGTGTTTCAGATTTTCTTACTTTTTTTTTTCTTTTTTCCGTTTTTTGTAAAGGCCAATATATTCAGAAGCTCTTCAGAATTAATATAAGATGAAAATAATTTGTTCCTTTTTGTAGGTTTTTATTATTTAACCATCTTATTTTTGTAACCAGGGGCGGCCCGGCACAGTAAGCATCGCATCTGGACACCAGCTTTGAAGGGGCTTCATTTCGAACTCAAAAGCTAAGGAGAGCATAAAAGGGTGTGTCTTTTTTATGTTAGCAGGGTGTGACACTTACCATAGGGCCACTCCTGTTTGTAACCATATTAATTTTAAATTCTATTCAGAATCTGAGATATTTCAGTGCCAAGGAAGCTGGTGAGGAACAGGATTCTCTCCGAAGAAGATTTATTAAGATGGTGAACCAACTAAATTTTCAGTTGAAACAATTGCATCTTGTTATAAGTATCATTTTATGTGTGTTTCTTACACAAAGTGTTTACTTATTTTAAAGTTATTTTGTTTGTCAGAACAAAAATTTGAAAATATTCATTTTCACATTCAAAGTTTTTTATGCATACCCATAAAAAACTCATAACATGTCTAAATATGCTTATTTTATGAATTCTATAGGTAGAAAGCGTTCCAGTTTTAAATTCCGTTGCAGATGAAAAAATGCCAAAGAAACAGCAGAAATCTATCTCAAACAAGAAAAAAGGCGATAAAACTGTTGGTAATGAGTTATATAATATTTTATATTATTCTGTATTAATAACCACGTACAAATAAATAATCTTGTGTACTATGTAAAAAGACATTCTAGAAATAAGAGGGTTTACTCGTTTTATAAACAGGCATTGAGTTTTACTTTATGACCTTTGTTAAACATACTTTAAATGTGTAATATATACATATATATCAGTATATTATGTATATATTCACTTTTTTCAACTATATACTATGTATAGTTGTCTAAAGTTTATCAGATTCATTTCAAAGTTATTTTTTGCATTGGACTTGGAATGATCTCAAAATGGTGTCTTAGACTTGTCAAAATTGACTAAATTCAATAAAGACTAAAGATATTTTTAATTATATGAAAAAATTAATGTACTATTTACAATTGCTAAAATACTGCTGTGTTTTAATGTTCGAATTGCATGTTTCAGTAATAAGAACACTCTACAAAAACATGTTTTAGTTAAAATCACTTAATAACTTTGCAAATTAATACGCTGCAATACCATCTTTTTAGGTGATACTATCTGTACTATTTTGCCTGCGTATATGATTCAGCTAAAGGGCAATCCTTTTATATCACCTAAAAAATTTATTTTGCAGTATCTTTTATTTACACATGTTATTTTATAAAATTCTTCATTAGTTTCTCACGCTGCAAAGTTTCAAAACAGTATAATCGCCACACTATACTTTTGCTGTACTGTTAAAAGTGCACATGTGTATGCGTTGATTTGTTTGTTCATATAAGGATTCTATAGCTTATTCACTCTGTCATAGGTTACATTGTTGCAGACTTAGGTCAAATCCTGCTGTCTTAATGCTTTTGGCCTTAATTTTTGTACACAATAAACAAATATCCGTTAATTTTAAACATGCCAAACTAATGCAGTGATCAGATTTGCATTGCAGGATCCCAGTCAGGTACTCAACCTGACATGAAGCCTCCAGTATATATTTCCCAAGCAATTTTGGTCTTAGTTCTATCTAGCCATTTAGAGATGTAAGACTGAATATATGTGCAAATATTTTAACCTTTTGTGCCCAGCATCAGGGCACTAAATATTTATTCTTTGGCAAGATATTTTGCAAAATCTAGATTTTTCATCCCTTTTGTTGAAATGTTCTTTTGTAAAACTCCTTTGAGAGAAAAGTAGGCCTGTTGTTATAGGGAAGGAGTTCCTGGGACAGCAGTAAAAACCAGGGTGCTGGCTTTTGGTTGAAAACATTTCATGAAATGACTGTCATCCCAGTTGGATTCTAAAGGTTAGACAAGACTGTACCCTAATTTTTAACTAATTAACAAATTAATTTTTAAATGTCCTAATAGGACACCAGGCTTTAGTTGATGACAAAGGTTGTTCTATTTAAAAATATTTCAAACTATTTTTTTGTGGGAAATTTTAAAAACAATTTATTTTTAAACATGGAGAAATGAAACTACTTTGTTTTCTGCAAGCTCTTATTTTTAACTTACTTTTTTTCTTGAGCATCTAAAACTGTTAATATTTGGTTCAAGTTTATTAAAAAATTTTTTCATTTTAAGAATTTTTTGAATAAAATTTCAGAATTAGAATGCTATATATATTGATAAAGTACTATATTTTTTATAATTTAATTCTCATTTTTTTCTATATTTTATGTTGAAATAGGCTTGAAATTTTAAAGCTGTGTTCAATTAGCTAAGTATTTTTGTTCAAAAAGTAAATAATTTAATTTGTATTGTGATTGATATCTTAAAAATTTTTAAACATAAATATAGTTAGCCTAATATATATCTTGACAATGTTTTGTAATTTTTAGCCTTTCTTAAATCAAATTTTGAATCCATGCACATAAATCATATCAAAGAAATGTAATATTGTTTTTAAAGATTCTGTATGCCGTACATGATTAAAAAAATGGAAGATATATCAGAATTTTTTATTTTGGAAACGTGGCACATCATCTATTATCCTGAAATATCTTTAATGCACACATTTTGGTTGATTTTAATGCATAGATAAAACAGTTTTCCAATGCTTGGGTTATAAGTTTTCCTGGTAAAGTCACTTTAATGCAATTGAAAAATCAGCAATTCTGGATCTTCTTTTAATAAATAAAGATTAATAAAAAAATAAACATTTTCATATTTTTAAATACACCCTAAAGTGCTGTGTATAAGTGTGTTCTAATTCATCTGTCAGCAATATAGATACCGCAAAGCTGGGTTCTGAACTTATTTTTTGCCTTTATACTTGGTGATAACTCTCTCAAAATGACAAACCTTGGTGACTTTTAACATTTCACTGGCAATCCTTGAAAAGTGATGTATTGTTTATTAGTAGGGAAAAAAATCTGAGTCTGAAATTAATAGCACCCTAGTGTTGAAGTAAAACTGCTTTTCTTTGGCAGGTATTGAAAATTGAGCATTTAAAGTCCTTATATTAAACTGTGTGTGGGAAAGAGTCAGTCAGTCTATACAGAGTCGAGTTGTCTATTAGGCTGAGTAGGCTGCAGCCTATGGGCTCGGACCATTTCAGGAGACCTGCAATAATGAATCAAATGAATTTTTTAATTAAGTTGCAATCGGACTTTTCAGTTTCTTTTCAGTGCACATAAAATAATATAAAATGACTTTGCATTAATGACCGATAAGCAGGCAATATCTGTAGCCACTAGTGAAGATTTCCTCTGGAAAGCAAAATCCTTGAATAATGGCATTAAGCATTCTTAAATCAAGAGCAAGGCGATGTTTTTGTTTTCCTGAATTATCCTGTTTCTTTCTTATAATCAAAATTGGAGACTACCATTCAGAATAAAGTCTCTCAATAATTCCTGCTTCGACCAATTGCTCTATTTATTGTTTGAATTCATCATGCAAAGCCTGTGGGACCGTGCAAGGAAAAGTCTTTATTCGAAAGTCATTTGTAAAATTAAGGTATGACCAAGAGTTGTAATTGATTTTGAGAAAGCCACATAATTTTTCATGAGTAAATTTGGCAGTTGTGTCACCTGATCACTAGTCAAATGATTTAAATTAAAATCCTTAGCTTTTAAATCTAACTTACATTGCCTTAAAACATTTTTTGAGGCCTGTATAAAATTACATGTATTATTACATTTAGAATCATTGACATTATCATCTTTATTTTCAACTTCTTCAAAGTAACTTACTCTACATCCCTTGTTTAAATGTACCTGATTCGAAAAATTATTTATCAAGAACATGTCAACATTAAAAAAAAAGTTCTTACTATATTCAATATCATTTTTATCATATTCACCAACACCATAAATAAACTCAAATGTTGTAACATTACTAGGTACATTAGGAATTAATACAGTGGTCTTACAGGCATTACTTTACTACTACCTTTTTTTTGTATATACATAGTCATTTGGATTATTAACTACTTTATTTACCATATAATTATTATTACATTATTTGTCATTTTATCATGAGAGTATATTTTATTTACATTATGCCTTAACATATTGACATCATTAGGATTAACAAAAGAAATTTTTGTTCTATGAGCTAAAAGAATATTGTTTTCCAAAGAGTTAATTGTAATGTTATTTTGTTTAAAGAAGTCAAAACCTAGAATACCATGAAAATTTTCATTCTGTGCACAACCTATCCTAAACCGGCAGCCACCCACATGCAAATCAAAATTGGCCACACTCTTTACAAACTTTATGCTTTAAATTTTCTTTTTGCCGTCCTTAAACTCGACCGCCCACGTGCTGTGCAACATCATGCTCTTCGCTAGAATATCCCTTGATTCTGTGGAATGTCCACAATAAAAAAGGCATGATTGAAAAAGCATTTGTCTAATTTAAAAGAAATTTTTATACAAGCCACAAATTTAATTTTAGAATTAACTGTGCTAATTGAATAGATGATGCCAAATGCTTGTAATTGACTTCATGTTTAATTTCATCGTTAATAAGGAGATAAAACTATCTGTATCCACTAAAAATAAAATATGTTGTCATTTAATAACTGCCTTAACAACAGTAAAGAAGGAACAACATCATTCCTACTAGCCATTAAATGTAGGTTATTATCATGATCAGATATATCAGTGTGGCATGCAATATCATTAGAAATTACTACAGGACTCATAGTTGGAATTCCCACTGATTGTACAAGTCTGTTACTTGACAATTTTGGTAATTTATCAATGTCATTGTCATTAAAATCTGGTGTACAAAAATTTTGAGGCAAAACCCCTCCAGTTAAGATTTTTCTCTCCTGTCTAGTTTAAATTGTTTTTGTTAGGTACATATATAGAACTATAGTCTCAATTTCTATTAGATGCAAGTTCCTAACTCTCAGCAAATTTTTGTACTTAAGACAAACATAACTGACAGGTTATTCTCTAATTTGATCTGATTTATTTTGCTGTACAATACGCCTGTTTTTAAATTGTTTTCGTGGAATTCTATTAGCTGGCATGCCATAACGTGAAGAAAGATCATTATTACAATGACAGTAAATTTTTACAAAGTTATTGTATGGCAAGGTGGTGGGGATGGACTGCAATTTTTTTGCAGCCCACCAGTCTGTTTGGAACGAAGCTTTTGGACCTAGCCTACAAGTGCAGCGACGCAGCGCTAACTAAATGCACCAAAAAAAGAAGAAAAAAAAGGCACATACATTCAGAGTGGTTAAGAATAAATCAGTGTATTAATTTTATAAACTGAAACAATTAGGCTTAGAAATTTAAAAAAATTACCAAAACATGTCAACGAAGAAAGTTGCCAAAATCCAAGTGTGAGAAATAGCTGTCTTTAGCAAAAATTGACAGCTTCTCCAAAAGTTAGCAGCTGCCAAAATGAAATACATTCTTACATCTAGCATAAGATGAGCAATGCAGCCGTCAGAAAACACAAAGAACCGAACTGCTTAGAGCAGATGTGGGGGGGGGGGGCTGTATATAACATGTATCGTGTAAAATACAGAACAGGGGTTATATACTAGTGACAAAAAAGAACAATGCGATGACAGCATCACAGCATTCAGCACTTATTCTATATTACTATACAGAATTCTTTTGATGGTGAGGAGATGATAATGCAGTATGGGACCTTTTATCCGGCAACCTCGGGACAGACCTCATTCCGGTTTATGGAATTTGCCGGTTTTCGGGTCGCTGCCGAAAAATTAACCCTTTGTGCACAGTAGAATTAAAAAAGTACAGGTCTTTAAGTACAAGTAGCTTTTATGATAATTACTGCTTATAATTATGTAAATAGTAAAGCATTCATAATAGATTTTAAAATAAAAATAATTAAATTTAAAACTTACTGTAAAATAAAACTTCAATGCTGCGAATCGCGGTATCCACCATGGGCGCCGGCAGTATATTTCCCAGGGGGAGGGGGGGGCAAAGACTATTTTAACGTATGGTTACCATGTTGGAAAGAGCAAAAAAGTAAGGGAAAACACTGCATACAAAAATCCATCCAAAAAATCCCCTTGCCCTATGCTGCCGGCGCCCATGGCATCCAAGTATTCTGTCAGATATGCAGAACCATCGCTACGGGAGAGAACCATGGTCCCCGCTCCCGCCGCTACACACGCTGTATAACTGATTAAATATGCAGTTTAAACAATAACTGTTTAAACTGCATATTTTCATCAGAATATTTAAACAGAATTATGATTAATTTTTGTTTTGCTATAGAACTTAGCTGTTGTAAAAATTTGGGGTATTCTTTTCTTAACTTTAAACTTTTATCAAATGGATTTTATTATTATTACCCAAGTTTTAGATCATCATCAAAATCATATTTATCTGGATTCAAGAAATTTTTCAACAATTTCTTCATTGGTGGAATACTGCGAATTTCATTATTTATATCAGAGAAGGTGTGCGGATTTCAGACGTTTGCGGATTTTAGGTCGGCGGATTTCTGGCGTTCAACTGTATATGTTTGTCGACAAAGCTGTTAAGGGGGAGGGATCTAATTGGAAATGTTTTGGAATGATAATCAATGCATGTTGAAAAATACTCTAAAAATAGATCGGTGCGTACTAATCTATTTTTAATTGTATTTATAATAATATTCGTTTATATTGCAGTGTTACAAGGCAATAATACCTTTGCATCGCTGGGGAGAAAAATAGTAAATTAAAAATTAAAGCACTTATCGATTTCCAACAGGTAATTTCTTTAAACTAAGAGAATGATTAATACAAACGGTGATGCTTTCTCTGTCCCCCCCCCCCCCTCCTTCCCTCTGGAGCTTCTGTTCAGAGATAACACTGTTGAATCATCTGAATGCAGATGGGCAAAATAAGTAGTCAGGACTCCCTAGCTATATGTAATCAGCACTTTTTCTGTTTTGGCTATCTGTACGGAGCTGATTTTTCTCCGTGCTCGCCGGCACAGCTGTAAAATGTTTTGTTTTTGTAACGTGTGTCCGTCATATTTGTTTTGTGAGCATTTTGTCTGTTTATTTTTTTTATACTACAACGATTCGTGGAATTATTGATAACCTCTAGCAGTTAGAAATTTGCATCCTCTTCCCCGTTCTAAGTTTGGACAGTTGTGATTCACAGTAGGAATTAGTAATTTGAGAAGACCTAGGAAGAAGAACGAAATTTTTCCGGTTACTTGAATGCCGAATAGTCAAGATTTTAAGTAGTGGAAAAAAATGGTATCTAGATCAGTGAGCCTTTAAAAGAATTTAAAAAAAAAACCTGAAATCGGGGAAAGTGCTTGTTTTTGGAACTTTCCGGTTTTCGGAATTCCGGATAAAGGGTCCAATACTGTAGTAAACAAATTATAAGGATGACTGTATACTTTTCCATGTAATAAATATTAAACATCCAATGTGTATATGCATTTTGGCAGTTATTAAAAAGCATTCATACATTTCAGATCAGATTCTTAAATCTCTAAGTAACTGTTCATCGACAGAAGAAAAGTTACAAACTCTCTGTAAAAAGCATGTAGAAGTATTAGAGGAATTGCGTTTGCTTGAGCCTCGTATGAAGCAATTGGAAAGGCAAGTACAGTCACAACAAAAAGAGAAAGAACAATTGCAGGCGGATCACAACAGAATGATTCTTGCAAAATCAAGATTGGAAAGTTTATGTAGAGAGCTTCAGAGGCAGAACAAATGTATAAAGGTAATAATCATTACATAATTCTTCATTGCATGTTTGTGAATACATTATTGTTATACAGAGGTTCCCAAACTGTGTTGCCATGTCACCCTAGGGTGCCATGGAAATAATCAAGAAAATTCTAAATTTTGTTGGGTAGTATAATAAAAAATTTCCTTTGAACCGCTATCCCACAAGATTTAGCCAAGCAGATGATCAAATAGGCGAAATCAAAAATATTTCAGTCAAGTTCGAGAGATTTCAGTGTCAAGTCGCTTCTCTTTTACAGTAATGCAGAGATGGAGGGGGAGGGCAAAATTCTGTATCCCTTTCCCAAGAGAGTACTTTCTTGATAGTTAGCCCTGTAATCATAAAAGAAATAATGAAAAATGCATCCAAACTATTTCATTCTAACCTTCATATTCATATTGATGTAAAGGTAATCTGCTGTGAAAGTTTTTAGAAGGGTGTCAAGAAATGTTTTCAACCTCACAAGGGTGCCGCTGTGAAAAAGTTTGGGAACCCCTGCTCTAATATATGCACTCAGAACCAAGGGATTTGTGAATTAATAGAACTTGGTAAATTTCATGGTGGTGTTAACACAAAATTATATCACTGAAATCAGTGGCGTAGCCATAAATTTTTCATGGGCGGGGGGTGTAACTACTGCAACTCACGTGTATGTATTGGTGTATGTGATAACGGAGCGAAGAGTATACATTTTGTATGGCAAAAAATTCCTCATGGGGGGGTTATGACCCCCCTATCCCCCCCCCTTGGCTATGCCACTGACTGAACTATATGTTAAGTGGTTAAATGGGCACTAAAAATGGAAATTACTGTTCATCTTATATTGGTTTTCTTAAATATGAATTTCGACATATTTCTGATCTAGAAGAAGAAAAAAAAATCCAGTTTTACTGTAGTTATAAAAACTATTGTTGCTTTTGATCAAAATTTTTTTCCCCCTCTCCCTTTGCAGAAATATTTTAGAGTAAAGTTGTTCTCCCTGAAAAGACTGTATATATTTCTATGAATATAGTCAACATGCAAAAAAAGAAAGAAAAAATCTGGTATAACTGTATTAAAAAAAAAAAAAAAATTATGAGCTGAGTTTAAAATATTGTATCAATGACATAATTTTGGGGTTGTTTCACCACAAAGTATAATATACAATGCAACAAATGACAAATCTATGATAATTTTGAAATGTTCATCAAAAACTCATAAAAATACTTATGCTAAGTGTAATACAGTAGAAAATTTTTCTTTGTAATAAGCTTAATTTTAACTAGATGGTGTGCCTGGTGTATATGTATGTAATAATAAAATAGCCTTTGCCCATTTAATTTAAATTTGTCTTGAAAACTGTCTTAATCTCCATGAAACGCAGTAGTTTCCCTGTGAAGTTTGTCTCTGTTGGACATTCATTACTTTCAAAGACTATTTTGGAGCTTGCTTAAGAAAGAAGGATGCTGAGTAAGCGCATCTCGCAGTTTTTAACGGTCAGCATCCATACAGCAGAGATCCAGACCTGGGCTCAATTCCTAAATCCAAAATAAATGACATTATGGTGAAGAATCAGTTATCTGTCATGACCTTCCCCTTGCGAAAGGCTTAAGAACTAGGGGGTATGTATGCCAGGAGAAAAGAAAAATAGGCTAATGAAAATAAATAACTATGCATGATTAAATCTTGAAATCGATTTTTAGGTTTTTGTGTTTGTTACACTTTAAAACAAAACTTTTATTGCAATCTCTTTTTGGTATATTCAATAAAAAAAGAGGGTTTTGTTCCCCTCCTCTCTTTGGAAGTGCAGTTAAAAAAAAAAAAAATGCTTCTCAAATGATACCTTTTGCATAAAAGGAATAAGCTTTTGAAATTTCACATCTATATCTCCAATAGTTTTAGCTGAGCATTGATGAGTCACTCACTAACATAACATGTTGGACAGCAATTCCATGCCTCATCTGATGGTAATATAAATCTATCTAAAAAATAAACTAATGATTTTTTAAGCTATAAACTGTTAATTAAAAACAAGAGAAAAACTATATTTTCAGTTTAATGTATTACTTTTTAGATTGGAAAAATAAATAATGTTTCTCAACTATTATTTTCTGTTTTTTATCTTTCTAAATTTTTTTCATTTATTGCAAGTGTTAGCATGTCATTTTTGATCTTAACTGCGTATGCATTTTAACAATAATTCACTTTCTTTTAATTAAAATAATAATATAGAACAGATTTATTGTTAAAATTATTGCAAGTTCAAAATATCTTGAATCTTGATCTTTTTCTTTTTTAATAATTAGGATTTTTATAATTGATTCAATAAGTATTAAATGTGATAATCACATTCATGTTTAGCAATTGAAAGCAAAAATCATTTTTTTAAATATATGATACTCAATAGCACTATTTTTAATGCCATTCGTATAAGTTGCTTGTTTGCAGTTTAATAATGTATAAATAATAAACTTATTTTATTTAGGAGGAAAATTTACTGCGCTTAAAAGAAGAAGAAGAAAGGAGGAAAGAAATAGCCAACAAGTTTCAATCCACTTTGACAGATATTAGTGCATTAATGCAAGAACACTCAAAAAAGAATATTCAGCTTAGAGAGGAAAATGCAGAGCTAGCTAAAAAACTTAAAGCGCTAGTTGATCATTATGATACATGGGAAAAGGTAACTTTTCATTCAGATTTTTTCATTTATCGAATGAGCATGTTTTCTTTTTAAAACCAATTATTAAAGTATTATTAAAAATACTCAAGTTTGTTCATTCTTTAAAAGTAATATTTTTATTTGTAATTTCTTTAATTTGCCTTGGAAATTTGAATTATTTTAAAGCTACTCATTCTAAAAATATAGTACCTGCCACTTAATAAAATCACTGGTTAGTTAAATCAGCACCTTAACCCCTTAAAGGCAGTATTATTTTCAAGAAAATTGTCTCAAAATGTCCCTATTTTTTATTCAAGAAAACTGTATAAAAATAAGTGCATATGTATCATCCCTCTGGCGGTCAAAGGCCCACAAAACTGCACTGCATACAAACAGCCAGCCGGCTGCCCGAGAGAAAGTAACACTTCTTTCCCTTGCCTTGCAGCAGGCAGGACTTTTTATAATTGCTGGACAATAGACAATATGGGAGACGTGAATACCTCCCACCACCCCCAGATGTATTTTCTCTTTTTTTTTTCATACAAGAAAAAAAAAAAAAAAAAACGTGGTCTGAGCATGTGCATTGTCAGTATGACATTGGTCAGGGATCACAAGATGTGACTTTTTCTCTCTGTAATTTCCGAGACTTTTTAGTTCTATTTGGAAGCACATGCAAACAACATATCAAAGTGGAAGAATTAACGCAAAAATGTACTCCCAATATTTTTCCTTGCTAGAGACTTTCAATATTCAATTGCTCCATCCAAACTTAACTATGCAACTGAATATTTTTTGGAAAGCCTAATGTAATATGCAAGTGAATTCATTTTATATGTGTTAATAAGTGTATATCATTAATTTTGAATGAATAGTTAACTAAAAATCAATTAGAAATTAATTAATTTTATTTGTTCAGTTTGGCTTTTTTATAATTTCTGAATTTGGAAAGTGGCAATATGTGACACACCCTCTTTGGGTTCCAATAATGTTTGCCGCTTATTAAAATCAATTTAACTCAAAACAAACATGGTTTTAATAAGCAGAAGGTACTGTAGTAAAACTTTTGCCTTGCATGTGATACTTTTATAAACATTCTAGCAAGCTACAAACTCTTAAGCCTTTAAAATATAAACTTTAGGGACCTCTCAGTTATATGCCAAATTCACTAGGTCCCATCCATACCTTTGCGAAATGATGTTGAATTCTCTCAGTTATACAACTCTTCTCTCCCTTACACAATGTTTTAAATGGTTCAGGCAATTTTTCATTTCTCACCCAAGAATTCATTTTACAATCTTTCAAGTACAAATCGTACACATTTTTTTAACCTTTATCTTATCACTACTGTAAAAGTATGTGATTAATAATGAATAACATTTCTCATCTAAGTTTCTGTATCATTAATAATGAAATCCATGGCATAAGAGTGGTTGTTTGTCTATTAAAATGATTATTCCCAAAATATCTTAGAAGCTTTAAAAGACTTAGGAACACATTTTCTCTTTTCGTCAACTTGAGACAAACTAATACCACTTCATTTCTTGAAATGAATCTCATTTGTAAATCTTTAAAATAAACATAGTGATAAGCAAAGTACTTTGTATTATACTGTGAACTTTTAAAATATTTTGTTTATTTTTTTTTTGATATATTTTTAAAATTTTGTTAAAAGATGTTCTTAATATTCAGAACTTAGTTTTTTAATACAGGTAAAAAAAATTAATGCATATAAAATTTTAAACTTGTATAATATGACACTCAATTATACGACTTTTTTCTATAGTCTCTAAGTGAGAGGTTACTGTATACAGTAAAAATAAGGAAAAATTCTATATTTTCAGTTAAACTTATTGGTTTTAATTGGGGGGGGGGGCAGAAATTACAGCATGTTTATTTTTAAAAAAAAGTACTAGAAAAGATTAAATTTCTATTTAGTAAGCGACATCGAAAGTCTTATGTGTGCAAAATCCATCCAAAGATAACTTATATATTAAATGAGAAGAAAAATATAAATCTTACTTACGTGTTAAATGAGAAGAAAATATAAATCATAAATTTTTAAAAATTGAATGAAGATGCACATTAATTCATCTTTGCAATTACTAAATTTCTCAATTTAGACTTAAATAGTTTGAGTGCTAAAGTTCACCAGGGTGTCTACCATCATGCAAAGGTCAAGAAAGTCACGGAAAAGTCAAGAAACGGCAAAAAGGTCACGAAAGTCAAGAAAAGGTCAAGAAATGAAGCACTAGGTCACGATTAGCAGCTCAACTACGCTTTTTCCATTTCATTCAAATTCTTGATTTCTAATTTTTCTGTGTTAAACTGTTGAGAGAAATTATTTTATGTATCTTTTAAACATCATTAATTCCTATTTAGATTTCATGAGTGATTTCGAGAAAGGAAGTTGATTTGTTTAGTCTCGTATTAATGGTGTGCGTGGAAAGGGGGGAGCATCTGCTGAGTGTCCGCTCTTCTCCCTCCCGACCTGAGGAGAGGGTTACAACCATTCGCTGCAGCTTCAGGTCGTAAAATATCTCATTAGAGAAACAATCTGTGATTCAGAAGAGTAGTCATAACAATAAATTATTTCCTACTACAAATGGCGCTTTATGGTGTTTTATGTATGCTGTAAGTAATTAATAAACACAACTTGGTTATCGTTTATTTTTTCAGATTTTCAAAACACATGCATCCAAACTTATAGCTGGCTGCACGGAAAGATTAAGACCACGGCAGTTCTGGAAGTGTAGGGGAACCCCTCCCCCTTTCCTTCCTGTTGATGTACTAAAAAGAATAGGAAAAAATCTATTCATTGACAGGGTGTCCAGCAGTGGGAAATGTACCTGAATATTTCTCACGGTGAAAGTCGGGAAATACTACTTGAAAATATCGAAAATTCCGGACAGCATCGGAGCCAAATTGATGACAGCTCTGATATAGAACAATTTTAGGCAGATAATGGGGTGGGAACTGTCAGTACAAAATTTGTGTCTGTTTTGCGGTCTCTCCACAAAAATGAAATCGTCGGCGATTGCGAGAATACAAGTCTTTTGTCGACTGCACCCGCCCCTGGGATGTTCATTTTCACTGTAACTAAGCGCTCAGCAAAAGCCCAATCGAGATTGCGAAAATGCGCGGTGGGGAGGGCCATTGAAACTATTTTGAATTCATCGATTGGAAAATTAAAAATTTGTGCAAGAGGGAAATTCTTTACGATCCCAGAAGTTTCGGGAGTTCTTTTATAATTATGTAATTATGAATATTACTCAACAATAATTATTAAGACTTCTTGCCTCTTTAGAAAATCCGTTGTCGCCATGCACGATAAGAGATGCCATCGTTGTCCCCCCCCCTTTTTTTTTACTATATCGTGCACTTGCAATTCCCCCCCCCCCCCCTCGGACACGTCTTAGCTAAACTGGCATTCCTATAACAGGTTATTTCCAAATATTATGCATATACATTGCTGCAACTAGAGATCACGCCGCCCGGGACAAACTTTTGTTTTGGCACTCCCTTTCTTCCATTTCCATTTTCACGTAACAGCACTATGCTTAGGGCAAGTGTCCCGATTCCTCCTCTAGTTGCAGACTAGCATATATAGAGTGAAAAATTGCAGATGATGCTGAATACAATAAAATTGGAATCTAAAACAGTGTTTTCGGTCATTTCCGGGTCCGAAAATTTGCGTGATTATGAAAAATTTGTTGGCAAAACCAAATTCCCGTTATTTTAGGATTGCGAATTTTTTTAAAAAAAATATTTTCTGTTGTTGTTGTTGAAATAAAGCATAATGGTGGCCGTACACAACTTCAAAAGTGTAGATTTCATTAAATGAAAAAATTTGGTAGTTTAAAATACAAATCCCACCACTCTTGAATTTATATATTTTGAAGTATTTTTAATAAAATTACGACCCATATTTTGTTTTAAAAAATAATCTCTTAAAATTTACTGTAAATGAAAGTACCGTAAAATTGCACCTGAAAAGGATTAAAAAAAAAAAAAGCCAAGTTTCTTTTACAAATGTTTTTTTTTCCCTCCTAATCAAAACATCCACTCCTTCATTTTCATTATTATACGTAGTTCCGTTATTTTGCGATTACAAAACTCTATAATTTTTTTTTTTTTTTTTTTTTTGTTGAAATAAAGAATAATGACGGTCTTGTACAGTATTTAAAAGTGTAAATCGTATTAGTGAAAAAAATTTGGTATTTTTAGTTTTTAGATACAAATCCCCACCACACTTGAATTTTCCACGCATGAGGAAAGAAGTAAAATCATTAAGACAATTTGAATATACTTGTTCATACTTTACTAATTTTACGCTTTCGTTGTAAAGTTGGCGTTTTTTTTACCAATTTTTACAATTTTATACGAAACTTCCGTTTTTTATGCTTTTAAATGATTTTTTGAAGTTTTTTATTTTAATAAAGTAGGCCCCATATTTCGTTGTAAAATTAAAATCTCTTAAAATTTATTATTAATGTGATTTTTCTGCAGTTTTGTTTATTTTAAGATTACTGAATTGCCACCCGCATCTCTTATTTAAATTTGAAATAAAAATAAAATTGATTCTTATTTCATATTTAAATTAATTTTTGACCACTTTTTAAAATACAAAATAGTAAAGAAAAATTTTCATTGAAGATCCCAGGTTCAAATATGAACGAAAATTATACCAAATGATAATAATGATAATGAAATTGAAACAAAGGCTGTTTTGATTAGGAAAAGTAAAATATTTGTGAAAGCCAACGACTTGGCATGTTTATATATTTTTTAAAATTCTTCCTTTTCAGGTGTAATTCTAGAGTGCTTTTTATGTACTGAATAATTACTTTTCCTCCCTTCCCTAATGTGTTTAAAATCATATAAATTTTGTGTCCAGTGTGATTTTTTGTTGTTGTTGTTGTTTGTTTAAGAAATATATATTAAGTGTGTGTTGTGTAAATTTTAATATTTTATTCTATTTAAACTATGCAAATAGACTTAAAAGACTTTCATGTGTTTATTTCATGGGGAAACATTAAAATACTGTCCGTATGCTATTTATAAAATTCATTTAAAATGTTATTTAGCAGAAATCATCAAAAATGATGTCTGCCCAAAAGTTGTATATTAAACTGACAATAGATCAATTTGTCAATTGCGTGTTGTTTTACACCTTGGGAATTTTCAAAAGTTGGCAAGTATATATATATCTTCAAAACTTGAAAAAAGTATATCAGTAACCCGCTTTCCCTACACACACACACAAAAAAAAAAGTTGTTGGAAACAACATTATTTTCTACATTTTCTTTTTTAAAAACAATTACTTGGATTCTACTTAAAAATTATAATTATCACTGATCTCCATGTTTTATAGCTAATAACTTCAATATTTTTGCATCCTTTTGGTAAATGAATATTTACCCTTAAGTATTTTTTTGTAAGTTTTGCATTTATATCACTAAAATCACTTATCTACACAAACACATATTTTGAATTAATATAAATTTCATGATTTTTTAATCCATCTGAAAGTTTGTATGCAAACTGAAAAGCTATCACATCACACTGATTCTGTGATTTTGAAAGGATACAGATTTGGATTAGACTGATTTTGCATCGCTAAATAGAGAAAAAAATAAAAAAAAATGCCTGATTTTAATTTAAATTCTTCTTTTTTTAATGCAGTTTTTAATGTTTGACTTTAAATTAAAATAGGACATTTTTGGTAATTAAACTCAAAAGCTTGAGTACTCAAAGTGTTATTACAGTGTGTACATTGCAATTGAAGTAAAGGAATTTTATTTTAAATAACTGATTTAAAATAAATTTTAATCAAGATGTTTTTTATATAAATCTTAATCTTTTAATTAAAATCTTCTAATTAAAATCTTTTATATAAAGAAATAAATTTGTTTAAAATACTTTCAATTTTACTATTGTTGGCGATTAATTACCTTTTAAAGTATTACATATTATCATAATCTTTAGGTAATACTTTATATTGTTTTCTTTTATTGAGTAACTCACGCAACTTAATACTACTATACAAAAATATTTACTAATATATATATATTAATAGTGTTAAATTTAAAAGTATAACTTTCCTTCATTCTATCGGCATGATGCTGGAGTATAGAAAATGTTTTAAATCGCAACAACCCATATGAAAATTTCCCCAAAATTTCATGATATGTTATAGACTTGCATAAGTTCTGTATTACCACAAATGTAAAAAAAATCTGCAATGTACAAGCTACATGCATGTTTACTAAATAGCAATTGGTACAAGTTAACAGAAAGCAAATGGCTGATCGGTGAAAATGTTGAAAAAAAATCGCTTTAAAAATGATAAGGTAAAAGAAAAACTGGAAGAATTTTGTAATTCATTGTTATAATTGAAATCAGTTTTTTTTTTTTTTTTTTTTCTGCAAAATTTCCCCCAATCCTAGATTGCTGGATTGCACATATTCTGCATCCCGGGCACAATGCATTTTTTATATTAAGATTTTGTATTTACTATGGTCAAGAAAAGGTCAAGAAAAAGTCAAGAAAAGGTCAAGAAATCAAGTTTACTTTATGTGGTAGACACCCTGTTCACCCACACAGAGAGATACAAATTATAATTTTATATAACAAATAGCTGAAGTACCCGTCCTTGATGGGTTAGTGAATGCAAATTTCCAAAAAGTAAGAACTTTCGTCAGCATTGTAGAAGTACACAGAATGGATGTAGTATGTTGCCAAAGTAAAGAAAGCGAAGTTATAACTTTTTATGTATTGTTAACATGTTAGAGAGTAACTAAGTAATATCATTTCATTCGCTTTAGTCGTAATTATGTGATGCGCAAATGAATATTTACGCATATTGAAATAATTTTTGCAAAATCTCAAAATCTAATCAACATTTTTGAAAAATTTTAAGCCTAGAATTTAAGTTGAGTGACAACCTATCCTGTCACCCAATTTCGTTTCATTCCCTGTAGTCTTTATTTCGTGATGCTTGAACAAAATTTCAGCATTTTAAAACAATTTTCGCAAAATCTCAAAATGTAATCAAAATATTTTTAAATTTCAATGTCTATAAATTAAGATTAGCAACTACCTATAATATCACTAAATTTTGCATCATTCGTATTAGTCATTATTGCGTGATGTTTGAAGAAATATAAAAATATTTTGAGAGAATTTTCACAAAATCTCAAAATCTAATAAAAATGTTTAAAAAATTGGACACCTGTAAATTATGTTGAGCAACTATCTATCATGTCACCAAATTTCATATCATTTGCTTTAGTCGTCATTACGTAATGCGGGAACAAAGATTCACTCAGTTTTAAACGATTTTTGAAAAATCTCGAAATCTGATCTTTTTTTTTAATTAGATGCTAATAGTTTAAGGTGAGTGACCACCTATCATTTCACCAAATATCATTTTTTCACCTTTGCAGTTATTACGTGATGTGCGAACACAAATTTATGCAGTTTGACAGGATTTTTGCAAAATCTCAAAATCCAATCAAGATTTTTTAAAAATTGGACGCCTATGTTTTAAGTTGAGTGACCACCTATCATGACACCCAATTTCATATCATTCGCTTCAGTCGTTTTTACGTGATGCTTCAACATAAAACGCGTCACGGACAGAATGACAGACAGACAAACTTTTTTTGAGGGTTGCATCGGATTCCTGGGTGCTTGAAACAGATAGAAATCGCAAAATTTTTGAATTCCAAGAAATGTACAGACAAAAGTCTAATTTTATTTATATAGATACTTTTTATTTTATTTTTATGGATGAGTCATTTTCAAATGTTTGACAGCATCATAAAAAAGAAATAATATAAATCTTGGTTTGCTGCAGATACATAGATGTATTTTACATTATATAGAATATGTGTATTATGATAATAGTTAAATAAATAAATAAAAAAAAACTTTAAAAATAATAATAAAAATAAAAATTATTTGTTGTGTGTTGTTCCCCCCTCCAGCATATGGAAAAAATTGTGCAGCAAAATCACTTAGAGGCTCAGTTAGCTAAAGCTAAACATGCCAAAGTCAACCTTCTACTTAAACAAGAGACTGAAAAATTTCTGAGGGAGAAGCAGTCACTGTTGGAAAATATGAGTGAACTGCAGAAGAAGTGCACGCTACTTACATCCAATGAATTGAAGCTTCGAACTGAACTTGGAGACTACACATCAAAATATGAAGAATTCCAGACCGTTTTAAACAAGAGTAGTCAGGTGTTTGCTTCATTTAAGAATGATATGGAAGCAGTAAGTATTACAGATTATAAAAGCATGAAGAAGTTACCTTAAATTTATAATTAAATAAAATTATAGACATTATTATACTGGGTGTCAAATTACTGTATTTTCCAATCTACCCTGATATTTACACATAATTGTTCTTGATTTTTACAGTATAGGAACACCATCATGTTAACAGGCATGAGAGTTTTTCGCGGAAAACTGCAGTTTTGTTTATTTTATAGATCGGCAAAAATCGCTGTTTTTTTGCTCCTCCATGCCAAATGCAATCTTTTCCCATCCATTTTGAGAGTGAATATTTTTCCTATAGCCTTTCCATTGTTGAAATTTCTTTGTTTTTTCAAACATTTTCAGTTGTGACCCTAATTTCACTTTTCTCGTTATTTTCAGTTTCGTTCAAAATTACCTTCACATGTAATTTCCGCTTTTTTCCAATTTTGTCACTCTCATCCCTGTGTTAAGATATATATATATATATATTTTTATGAAAGTTTCTTAACCGGCAGAGGTTTATTATATGTTACATACAGCTTGTGAAGAGACATCCTAAAAATAAAGTGTCTGACAGAGTTAGTTGTATTTATGTACTAAAAATAACATAGTTTTTTTAAACTACTGTGTTAATACAACAGGAGGCTCTGTAAATTAAGGGTTAAAAAGCTATCTGTCTATGACCAGTGATAAAATTAGGAAATTTTCATTACTATCACTCTGTATGCTTTCAGATTTGAAGTGCAGTAGACCAAAAGATAAAAACTGCTTGAAATTGGGCATCTGCATTAATAGTGTCATCTAGATATATTGCATAAGTACCACCTGTAGCACAAGTAGTATCGGCCGGAATAAACCAGCATCTTACTTAAAACTAATAGTAATTTATTTATTTTTTTTTATATTACTTAAGTGCATTGATAATTATATTGCAGTTGAAAATTTATTTCAAGTAAGTTGCAGCAAAGTAAATATAAAAAGAGGGTAGTGTTGTTGAGGGATTTTTCAAAATGAGATGCATGTATGTTAAGAAATTACTTATAGAAATTTAGTAGACATGTTGAAAAACAAAACAAAAGAGCATTATTTTAGAACCGAATAATATGTAATCTGCATCACAGTAGTTTCTATATATTCTGACCTGGAATGAAAAGGAATGTCGGGGAATTTGAAAAAGTTAGTTTGATGGCCAACCTCTAAAATTTTTCTTTCCAGGCTAAATATGATAATTGATTTCTATTAAACATGGCCACTAAACTGCTCTCTTGGAATAATTGTATTTACTTCAGACATGTTACTTTTCCACCTAATAGTGGAATTCTGCCTTTTCAGCATTAAATTTTATCATTCCCGATTTTGATGCAAATATGCATTAAAATTTTCGGGCATGTTGTTCACACATTTTCAACCATCTTATACTCTGAGGAAAATAAATTTTCTTCTTTTTAATAATTCTTTGTCACCATACTTCATCTACATTCACTTGTCTTCTCTTAGCAGACAAAATATTTCCATGGAAGATATTTTCCAGCCCTGTTTTTCAAATAAGTGCAATAATTTTGTCTGCCTTTAAGCACTTTCAAATCAATGTATTATATTAATATCCCATTAATTTTCTTATTTAATGTAAGTAATTTGAATTAACATTAATTTTAAGACCAATTACCTGGGGGGGCAGGGGATTGTGAAAAGTTCAGTCTTTTTTTCTATCAGTCTGTACCATGTCTGTTACTTGCATTCAAAATTATATTAGCTTAATAGATGTAATTATAAAGGCTGTGCAGTAACTTATTGGAGTGTCTCAGTTTGAAAAAAAAAAAGTTTTAATCTATGGTAAAATTTGTTCAGACATTAAAAAATCTTTTTACTTTATCTTTTGTATTTTACCCTTTCATTATCTTATAACCTCTCTTCGACAACCTTATTTTATTTTTTTTCTCAAAATCAGAATTTATTATTTCAGAGAGTTTTTTTCCTACTTTTTTATTAATGTCAATGCAAATGTTTGAAAGCTTGGGAAACAGCAAAACTTTTGAAGTACTTTAAGTGAGTGATTTATTAAGTATTAAAAAATTTATTTTCAGACTTCAAAAAAAATTAAAAAACTTGAAAAAGAAACAAATGTTTATAAACAGAAATGGGAGAGTAGCAACAATGCACTTCTTGGAATGATCAATGATGTAAGTTGAATTAATTTGTTTTAATAAATTGATGTGTTGTTGTTCATTTTTCATTGTTCTTTATCAGATCTGTAATAATATGCTAACCCTTTCTTGGTTGGAATCGCACCTCACACATTCAACATTTTTGTGCCAGCATGGTCAGCATAACATGCCATGCAACAAAGAGAAAAATGCATCACTGTTACTCACACATTTTTGTATTTCTGTAAAATGCTAAGAAATGGTGCAACTAGTAGTATTTTTGTAGTGAGATTTTCCTGCTTTGAACTGAAGTCAAAATCATTTTGATTCTATGATTTTGCTTTCATTAGTGTTATTTTTTGCATAATTTTATAGTTTTTATGCAGATATTTATCTCATATTAATCATGTTTATCTCAAATATTAACCTCAAAGCAATAGCATTAAGTTAATTTAGTATCAGAGTGCATTTTTTGAAATTTCAAACTTGGGTGCATTGCAGAAAAAATTGGAAATCAGTAGTAGAGACATAAGATATTTGACCTGCTTGTAGATCAAGCAAAAACTGATTACTCACGAAAATATTTAATTTTCATTTTTTAGAATAGAGTATGTATTAATTCAAAATAAAACTGCTTTTTTTGCAATGGAAATTAATAATAATAAAAAAAAAATCTGACCAAGAAAGGATTAAATGAGATTGATTCACACATCTTGATATTAAATTTATAAATAATATAGATATTAAAATTATGAAATGTTTCACTTTCTGTGTCTAATTAAAATAAAATTGTCCAGTTAAAAAATTTAGTAATTTACTTATAAAGTCTTTAGCATAATTGGATTCATTAAATAGTGTTAAAACAAGGCCGAGAGAAAAGAAAAAGGCTCAAACATTTAAAGTTCTAATAAATCTGTCTATTGAAATAAGTTTTATTTACCTTTTAGAATCAGTTTTACCTATATTATTTTATAAAAACAGTAGTATGCAAGCACAGAAATAGTTAGCCATTTTTCCAGTTCATCAGTTTGCATACCAATGTTAAGTAAGAAATATTCAGGTTATAAAGTTAAAAAGCTGATCACTTCAATAATTAACATACCACTGAACATTGTATTAATTTTCTGGTCAGCAGTGATAAACAAAAATTTGACACTAGGCGGTTGTAATATATGAAAAATAAGATTTCTTTTTAATAACGCCAAACAGCAGTTACACACTCTCTTTCTCAAGAATCAATGAAACATCTCTCCTTTGCAGGATGAAGCTTTTTATTTCTTCTACCCTTTAAACTTATGGTTGTATGGTACTTAATTTTATCAAAATGCATTGTATTATATTACATTACAGCAGTTCCCAAACTATTTTGTCCTGGAACCCACCTTCACCTAGAAATTTTTTTTTTTTTTTTTTTTTTCCCAACCCACTACTACATGATAGCCAATATAGGCTATACTGGGTGATTCAAAATAGATGTTAAGGCAATTATTTTTTAAACCGTAAGTGATCGAAACATACTTCCAGTTAGAAAAGTTTGTCAAATTAAGAGTAGCTTTCATATATGGCATTTTTTTTACTGGGGGTTGTATACATATTAAAATATGGAATTTATTTTTTAAACGGTCCCTGCTCTCCTACCCTTTATAATTAAAAGAATGTTGCTCTTTGCCTAAGAAAATTAATAAAGCAAATCCTGTGTCTTTAAGTGAAATAGTTGGCAAAAAATTTATTTTAAAAAATGATGTCTTACACCATGTTACCTGCTGTGTTGTCGTAGGTTTTCAAGCGAAGAAATCGTTACTTTAGGGGACCAACTAAGTTGATAAAAGTTAAATAATGATCCCATTGTTGAGAAAGTGAAACGTGTGAAATTAACAGGTACAGTTTTGCCTGAATGGGTCGGTACAGCGTTATGAAATTAGCCATAATTAGTCTTTTAGGGGGTCATCCCCCAGTAATTAAGTCACGCTTCTAGAGAAGAAATTTTAAAGTGTAAAAGGGAATGACAAGATAATGATGTGGGTTAATATGTGGTTAACCTTTCCTTTCCAAAAAACTTTTTATTAAAATAATCAGGTAGTGTCATTTATACTTAACAAGCTGTTACTAATACATGAACTGCAGCAGTAAAACAAAAGATCCTTTTTTCCCCTTCAATATGTAAAGTATATTTTTAACTGACAAGGGCAGGCTCAGACGTTGGGATTACCGATTTTAATGAAATGTTTATGGGTTATAGGGGACCCATAGTAAAGTAAAATGCAAAGGAATTAGCCACCAACTCTCACTTGTTTTCGAGAAAATTCCATTTAAACATTTCATGCACTATTATATACCAATTATTCGGGAAAACGTTTGCCTTTTCTGTGGCGCTATGGTTCCATATTCAGGCAGAAAGGTCCCAAGTTTGTATCCGTCTGAATCCGCTCTGTATTTTTTATATTTTTTTAAATATATACATATATTATTTATTAAATAAACACTATTCTATGAATTAAAATTGAGTAACTGGAAATGAAAGCGGCAGAAATGAGAAATATTATTTATCAATCACATTTCGAAAAGTTATTCGAAATTTTTACTGATGTGTAATTGAGGAAGGATGATAGTTGTTCTAAAACCAATTGTTTGGACATCTGCTACAATGTATGAAAGAAATATTTTTGCATTCACATCATCTTTTCATTTGTGGGGAAAAAAGTTCATTTATGTTTAGAAAAATCTGCCTTTCATCAGAAAATTTTGCTGCAAACCATGCATGTTTCAAGATTTCAAAAAACTATGCGTGAATGTGGTGATAGCAGAAAATACATCTCTTAATGAATTTTTATTGTATTTTCTCAGGTTACTAATTCCTGTTTATTTCTCATAATGTATGGAGAATTTTGTAATTTATTTTATTTATTTTGCTAATAAAATTGTACTTCACATGGTTTACAAAGTGATGTACATTTAAGTGGGATTACTTTTAGGAGACAAGGTTAATTACTTTCATCGTCATAAAAATATTTGTATTCGTTTGACCCTTCCTATAACTTCTTGTTCCCTACATATGGTTTCAAAAGTTGGTTAAGGAGTGAAGCATAGTGGTTACTTGTTGAAAGTTTCCCGGACTTTGAACATGTTACATTCACATTGGAATATTCTTTCATTATTATTATTATTTTCTTATCTACTACTCGTGAAGTTTGACAATTGTAAAATTATATGCATTTTGCATCAAATCATAAATCAGGGGTCCCGCTGTCAGTTGCCAACGTCAAAAATTGCGATAATAAAATTAGTTTGCCGAAAGAAAATACGATTTGGCGAAAATATTGCCAATTGCATTTCTTAATGATGTCCGGCAAAATCTAATTTGGCGAATGGATTGGCAAAACTTTTTTAAAAGCCAGCGTGACCCCTGATAAATATTTCATATGTTTTAAACATATGAAAGGTTTAACTTAACGTTTATACCAAATATTGAATCTCTAATTGTAATTACATTTGTGTAGCACGTTTTAGCTGAATGGGGAAACTTTAAACAATAATTGCATCATTCAAAATGAAGAAAGAAGCAAATCCATCTTTATCATTCTTCCCTGGTCCTGAAAGTATTCTAAATTATCAAATATGTACACAACAAAGAACTTTATAGCTCCAGTCTTATAAAATAAGTCACAATATATTTTTACATAATCATTTTAAACTGTTTTATGAATTTTTAAGGGGGGGGGGGGGAGAAGAAACAGCGGATTTAGTCGGATACGAACCTGGGATCTTTTGATCTCTGGCCGAATCTGGAACCACGGGGCCACAGAGAATGCAAACGATTTTCCAAATAATTGGTATATAACAGTGCATCAAATGTTTAAAGGGAACTTTTTTCGAAAGTAAGGGAGAGTTGGCTGCTAATTCTTTGGTATTTTACTTTACTATAGGTCCTCTATAACCCAAAAACATTTCATCAAAATTAGTGATCCCAATATCTAAGCCTTCCTTCTGAATATAAAATTCTAGTGACAAGTGTTTTTTTGTCAGGAATTTTTCAACTCAGGATTTTGTGTCCCTACTGTTAGGGCTCACTCTAGGGAAAAACAACCCAGACATACTTCCGGTGTACCAAAATTTAAGACTGACATTTTAGCCTTGAGTGTGCGAAAAATATTGATATGTTAAATACATCATATTTTTCCACGAAAATTTCCAGCTTCATTGCCAGAGGTGGCATTTTGGTCGAATTAATTAAATATTTTTTCATGAGCAGAAAGAGCAGAATCATTTTACATTTTTTGTAGCAAAAATGAAATTCTAAAATAGGCCTTGCCACTATTGATATCTATATATATATTGAAAATTTTTGTTCCTTGTATAATATAATAATAAATTATGACTATCCTTTTTTTTTTTTATTTTTCCAAGAAACAAAAGCATGATAAAGAACTATCCAATGCTCAACAAAGGGTTGCAACTTTAGAAAAATTGTGTCGAGCCTTACAAGCTGAAAGAAATGAACTTCAAAATCAGCTGAATACTGTCACAGGTAAATTAATTTTTCTGTTTTTGTTTAAGATCTTAAAAGTATCCAAACTTTTAGAAATTTTTGCAAACTATTAAAAAATTTTAATAAAATATATTGCTTGTAAAGAGTATAACAGGTTATTGTTACTGTTATTTTTAATTCCTTGTACGGAGTATAAAAAATTTCAGGGACCCAAAAAATTTCAGGGACCAAATTTCAGCGAAAAAAATGATTTTGACTACCTCTAAATTTACTTTTGATGCATCTCATCGTAAGCTAGCATGCACGATCATATAAACGCGTCTGCAACTCATTTTGACTAGCGGCGAGTCTATTTTGGCCAGGTTTTCCATGCTGTCTGTACGTACGTACGTATGTATGCAGGTATGCTACGCTAGGGCAATCTGCCAAGAATGGGGGATATGCCTTGGTAGGTGGACTTTCTAAGGGTTTCTAACGCGTATTCACATGTGATATTAGTAAGTAACAACTTGAATAAATTTAGTACTATGGTACTACTATACTACATCTTTCATTCATGATATAAAAAATATGTATTTGTTTACCAAATGTTTTGTTTTGGTTGCCGAATATTTAAGTATTTGGCCGAACCGAATATTCAGTTTGTCTGCCGAATAGGCAGTATACCGAATACCAACCGAATATTCGGTGCATCCCTAATATGTAACATGTAATTATAAAAGGATTTTTTTTTAACAAACCAAAAACACCTGGTTTAACACCCCCCCCCCCCCCAAATAACCCGGGTTTTTTTCCAACCCTGGTGCCAATACTGTCAGTCATTTCCTAGTAGGCAGGTATCAGTTGAATTTCTAAAGTTGGCATGTATGTTGTAATTGCTTATGAAAGTTTTGAATTATTCAGAAATGCACCTGAAGTTAATTTACATTTAAAAAAATAATTAAAAAAAAAATTGACATGCAGAATTCAGATTGTTGATCATATACAGGGTGTCTACCGCTGCGGAAAATCCGGAAAGTATAGAAAAAGCCGGGAAATTGGAAAATGGGTCCGGAAAGTCTGGAAAAAACCGGGAAATTGGATTATGGGTCCGTAAAATTCACCAAAAGAATCAATTTTTTTTGTTTTGTGTCCCTCTTTTTTTTTTTTTTTTTTTTTTTTTTTTTTTACGCTTTCTCTCTAATTGCCAGACTGGAAACCAAAAGCAACTGTAACACATTTTTCGGACCATGAAAGCATCTAGCAATGTGTTTGTATAAGGAGGGAAAAATGGGGGCTCATCCATCGTGACGGGAGGGTCAAAGACAAATTAGCTTACTTGGTAACTTATGGCTTAGGACCGTATTTCCAAGAACAGTTAATTCTATCAGAAAGTGCGACTACTTCTGTTTCTCAATGGATGTTGCTTGAACACAAGAAGACACGTCACAACTTACTTGAACTTATTTATTGGACGACACAAAACATCACATCACATCACATGCAGAATGATTGAACATTAAAATTACTATCGCTCAACTCAGGGCGAACTAACTTCTAAAACTCAGCTTTAATTAAAATACATTTCATAAAAGCGATAAAAGTTCATTCATTTAAAAACATTTTCATAAAAGTAACAAATAATCATGCAAATTGCCGCCAACATCATCGGGCGAACTGAACACACGAACTGCCGTTGAAAACTACACCTCCAATTTAAATCACTTCAATCTGCAACACCTGAATTCCCTTCACATCCCACAATACAAAAGCACAGTGCTACCTAACCAGCCATTGCTTAGTGCTGACATCTGTACTCTAAGTACATAACAACCGAATGCAGTCCAACAGGATTGTGCAGGAACAATGGATGAAAGCTTAACCCTGTATACTTCAGTTAAAATTGATTTCAAGAAGTTGTACAAAATATGCAAATATAAAGGCAAGGGAGGGGGCATTGTGCAATTTCCCAAAGTAAAATGCACTGGTCAGGAATTTTTTTCCCGGGACCTCCCAAAAGCCAGGAAATTGACTTTCAGAAATTTGGTAGACACCCTGATATAACTATATTACCCCAAATATAACACGACACCAAAATTTTTCATAAAGATAATTTTATAAAAATTCTATATTTAGGTTTTGAATTTAGCTCAAGTCAGGTTTTTGGCAGGAAATGATAATCAAGAAACATCTTGTTATATTCGGGCTAATATGATATTACTTTATTTCACATGCACAAACCCTACCAATATTCTAATATGATTAATCTGTAAAATAATATAATTTTTTATTCACTTATGTTTTGTTTTCTAGGTTCAATTGATTCTTCCAAGCAAGATGTGCCTCCTCCACCTGAAACTCCAGTTGCATAATCTCAAAACATGAACTATTAGCAAATATTCTTTATTCAAATGAAATAAAAGAATGCAAAGACAATAACATTCTATTTTCATGCATTTCAGATATTTGGGTTTCTGCTAAGCATTTATCAGACTTATATGTTAGGTTTTTTTTTTTTTTTTTTTAATGTAAAATAGTAAAAATTTTACTTATTTTAAAGAACTAAAATAAATTATGCAACTTTTTTCTTTTTTTAAATCAGTCAATAATATTACTAATCTTTGTGCAAGTGCGTGGATTTGAAAATCTGTTTTATTTTATTTGTCTTTATTATTTATTTTGTTTTAGGATGTATTCCTATGAAGTGTGTGTGAACTTTTTGATACATGTGATATGTTTCAGTCTGTATTATCTGTTACAATTTCATGTTATAGTATTAAATTCGCAACAATTTTGAGTCATTACAAAAATGAAAAAACACCTTGTTATATTGGATTGTTGTATTTAAGTCCTGCATATTTATTTTGTAGTCTTCAAATCTTTAAATGTATTTATTTAAATGACAGAGTAATAAAATGTTTTTTGGTGTCAGAAATTTATTTTACTTACTTTACTAACTTTCTATAAATTAATAAAAATTAAATTAAAAAGTTTATTCATGAGTTAACTCGGGTAATTTTCAAATGAATTGCAGATTTGCCTAACCTAAAACACAAAAAAATGAGATTTTATTCCGAAAGGGGTTTTTATTAAAATGGTGAAAAAATGATATGCAAGACCATTTTCAGTATGCAATTTTAAGCTTTTTTTACATTAACAGATGTGACAGATTTTGCAAACTGAAGTTATTCTAGAATATCATTTCTATTACATTAACTGTCACATTTCCAGCAATTATGAAACCACACTATAGAGGCAATAGAAAAATATACACTATATATTATAAAAATCTGGAGTGACTCCACTCGACTTTCCGAACACTTACGATTAAGATCATTACCAAGCATTTAAATAAATTTTAATCGATGAATAATTCAAATATATATACCAAACTAGCTGACCCGGCAAACGTTGTTTTGCCATATAAATTATTCCTAGGATCATTTTAGTAGAAAGAAATGACTAACTTATTGTAAGTATGTGAAGATGTGGTATATGAGTGGAAGAGGCATGGAGCGCTGTGAACGATGCTGGAATGTAAAAATAACACAATACCAAACATTTATACTTTTAATTAATTGTAATTTATTCTTTATATTTATATATATCGCTAATTACAATAATTTTACTAAAAAATAATATCAATCCCTTAACGGAGTGGAGTGAACAATATTTTTTGCTATCCCATCTTTAGCTAACACGAACAAACTGCATGGCTTGCCCACTCGAGAGCATGCCACGTATAATTGTCCGTGTGAAAAACATGGTGTGCTCACATCTGAGCCACAAAAATATAGTTTGGCCTTGAGACTGACTGATAGTCATTCCATAAAAAAATTTGTCCAAAAAAAAAAATAATAATAATAATAAAACGATGAAAATCTGAAACATTTTCAGATTTTAAATACACACTATAGTGCTATACATTAAAATCGTATCATAATTTATGCGTCGTCCCTATTTTTCTTCTATATTCCAATAAGTTAGACAGTGTATCATTATTCATGACTGTGCTGTATTTTTCTTTCTTGTTTCGTAAAAACCCATGTTTGGAATCGAAATCTACCTTAAAATCGCCTACTAAAACTATTTTACAATATTCGCCAAGTATATTACAACTACACTTCATCGTTCTATGTATTGTTTCGAATGCGCATCATAATCTATGCGTGTACCATGTTTGTCTTTCTTGGGTTGATTCCTACTTTAACGCCTCGACTCTCGCCAAGGTGGCGATCATTAAACATATGCAGTTACCCTGACGATTTTTTGCATTTATGTGGCAATCGTAATTTAGAATTAAAATGGCAATTTGTAACAACATGTAAGTACAGCATACTGTTACATTTTTATTTATTTTGGATTGCCAATTAATGCAGTTTTAATAATTAAGTGTCTTCAAATTCCTTAACTGGTGCGTTTATTGCTAATTTGTTTACTTTAGTTTTCATCTAGTTCTTTTGGGAGCGTTGAAACGGTACTTTACGTATTATCCGGACAGTCACTTCCACCAAACTACTTTTTCGTCAAATTTGCTGGCAAACTGTTGGCAATCGTATTCCAAACCGTCAACAATTTCATGTGCCCGGCATTTATCTAGACGAAAAATTCCTTGTCTTGGCGGACCGACGGGATAATACGTAAGTACCGTTGAAACTTGTGCATAACTCCCAGAGACCCATGACTGCAAAGCTCGCCAAAGTGCGTTTTTTAGGTTGGTGAGAGTAGGGGCGTTAAAATAGGAATCCACTCTTTCTTGAACCATAAAACACATCTTTGGAATCGAAATCTATCTTAAAATCGCCTACTGAAACTGTTTTACAATCTTCGCCAGGCATATTCCAACTATGCTGCAAAGACATGGAATGCGAATCATAATCCATGAGTGTACAGTGTTTTCCTTCTTGTTCCACAAAGCACTTCTTCAGAATAGAAATCTATATTAAAATCGCCTAATAAAACTGTTTTACAATATACGCCAGGCGTTTTCTAACTATACTCGAAATATATTTATAATAAATTGTCACGTTTTGGCACCACATTTAGCGATCTATTATCAAAAATTGCAAATCCTTGTGCGACTTTCAACATTTTATTAACAACCCCCCCCCCCTCCACGTTATCTGGCCAACACATTTGAAAAGTGACTCGATTCGCTAATGTCTAGGCAAAAATCCTGAATGAACGTATTAGGACTCTGGTGCTAAGAATTTTGGGGTGGATCGCCCTTGTGACTTAGGGGTATGAGACATAGTTAAAAACCTATTCTCAGACCTAACGAATATATATATAAAATTTCATTAAAATCGATAGAGTGGTTTCGGAGGAGTTAGGTGACTAACACTGTGACAGGAGAATTTTAATATTAGAAGATAGACATACCCAATTTGAGTTCAATCGAATGTACCGTTTAAACGCTAGCGCGCTTTCAAGAATTTCCCCCGCATAAGCCATAATGTAAAATAAATCTTTGTAGTAGCCCAGTAGAAAAACTATAAGTCCTATACACATCAAAATCGATGTCGGTCTTACGATGGTGGTTTATAACATATATATACCCAATTTGAGCTCAATCGAATGCCCCGTTTAGGAGCTATCGTGTTCACACACACACACACACACATCTCGTAAAAATAGCATAAACGAATTCAGAAGACCCCAAAACGTGTAAATACATCAAAATCTCGAAGTCGAATTTTTTCACGATTACAATACTCTCCTTACATGGTACATGTTCGGAAAGTAAAAAGGATGAAAATCTGAAACACTTTCAGGTTTTAAATACGCACTATAGTGCTATATATTAAAATCGTATCATTATTTATACGTCGCCCCTATTTTTCTTACTTATTCCATTAAGTTTCAAAAGGGTATCATTATTCATGACTGTGCTGCATTTTTCTTTCTTGTTTCGTAAAACCCATCTTTGCAATCGAAATCTATCTTAAAATCACCTACTAAAACTATTTTACAATCTTCGCTAAGTATATTACAAATATACTTCATCGTTTTATATATTGTTTCGAATGTGCATCACAATCCATGAGTGTATCGGTTTCTCTTTCTTGGGTTGATTCCTACTTTAACGCCCCGACTCTCGCCAAGGTTTGCGATCATTAAACATATGCAGTTACCCTGACGATTTTTTGCTTTTATGTGGCAATCGTAATTTAGAATTAAAATGGCGATTTGGAACAACATGTAAGTAACGCATGCCGTTACATTTATATTTACTTTGAATTGCCAATTAATGTAGTTTTAATAATTAAGGGTCTTCAACTTCCTTAACTGGTGCGTTTATCGCTAGTTTGTTTACTTTAGTTGTCATCTAGTTCTTTTGGGCGCGTTGAAACGGTACTTACGTATTAACTCGGCAGTCACTTCCGCCAAACTACTTTTTCATAGATTTTAAATACATTGCCAATCGTATTCCAAACCATCAACAATTTCATGTGCCCGGCATTTATCTGGGTGAAAAAATTGCTTGTCTTGGCGTACCGCCTGGAAAATACGTATGTACCATTGAAACTTGTGCATAACTCCCAGAGACCCATGACTGCAAAGCTCGCCAAAGTACGGGAATTTTTTAGGTTGGCGAGAGTGGGGGCGCTAAAATAGGAATCAACTCTTTCTTGTACCATAAAACACATCTTTGGAATCGAAATCTATCTTAAAATCGCCACCTGAAACTGTTTAGAATTTCCTCCCAGGCATGTTCTTCCTGTAGGCATATTCCAACTATACCGCAAAGACATTTTAAATACTGTTTGGAATGGACATCATAATCCATGAGTGTACCGTGTTTTCCTTTCTTGTTCCACAGAGCACTTCTTCGGAATAGAAATCTATATTAAAATCGCCTAATAAAACTCTTTTACAATATACGCCAGGCGTTTTCTAACTATACGCGAAATATATTTATAATAAATTGTCGCGTTTTGGCATCACATTTAGCGATCAATTATCAAAAATTGCAAACCTTGTGCGACTTTCAACATTTTATTAACTTTCCCCCCCCCTCTCCACATTATCTGGCAAACACATTTGAAAAGTGATTCGACACGCTAATGTCTATACAGAAATCCTGATTGAAATGAATAGCACTCGAGGGCTAAACATTTTGGGGTGGACCGCCCTTATGACTTAGGGGTATGAGACATAGTTAAAAACCTATTCTATGACCTAACGAATATACATGGAAAATTTCATTAAAATTGGTCGAGTGGTTTCGGAGGAGTTAGGTGACTAACACTGTGACAAGAGAATTTTATATATTAGATTGAAGCTCAATCGAATGCACCGTTTAAACGCTAGCGCAATTTCAAGAATTTCGTCCCATAGGCCGTAATGTAAAAGAAATCTTTGTCGTAGCCCTGTAGAAACACTATAAGTCCTATACACACCAAAATCAATGCAGGTCTTGCGACGGTGGTTTATAACATATATACCCAATTTGAGCTCAATCGAATGTACCGTTTAAACGCTAGCGCACTTTCAAGAATTTCTCCCCATAGGCCATAATGTAAAAGAAATCTGTTTTAGCCCTGTAGAAAAACTATAAGTCCTATACACATCAAAATCAATACAGGTCTTGTGACGGTGGTTTATAATATATATACCCAATTTGAGCTCAATCGAATGTACCGTTTAAACGCTAGCGCACTTTCAAGAATTTCTCCCCATAGGCCATAATGTAAAAGAAATCTGTTTTAGCCCTGTAGAAAAACTATAAGTCCTATACACACCAAAATCAATACAGGTCTTGTGACGGTGGTTTATAATATATATACCCAATTTGAGCTCAATCGAATGTACCGTTTAAACGCTAGCGCATTTTCCAGAATTTTCCCCCATAGGCCATAATGTAAAAGAAATTTTTGTCGTAGCCCTGTAGAAACACTATAAGTCCTATACACACCAAAATCAATGCAGGTCTTGCGACGGTGGTTTATAACATATATACCCAATTTGAGCTCAATCGAATGTACCGTTTAAACGCTAGTGCACTTTCCAGAATTTTCCCCCATAGGCCATAATGTAAAAGAAATCTTTGTCGTAGCCCTGTAGAAAAACTATAAGTCCTATACACACCAAAATCAATACCGGTCTTGCGACGGTGGTTTATAACATATATACCCAATTTGAGCTCAATCGCATGCCCCGTTCAGGAGCTATCGTGTTCACTCACATACACACAAACATACATACATCTCGTAAAAATAGCATAAATGAATTCAGAAGACCTCAAAACGTGTAAATACACCAAAATCTCGAATTCGAATTTTTTCATGATTACAATACTTTCCTTACATGGTACAAGTTCGGAAAGTAAAAAGGGAAAGGTTTCAAGTTAATATCCAAGGAACATGTTCCATTGGATGTGTCAGTCTTTTGGTGGGGTGGGGAGTTGCCCAGTAGTATTAGAGCAAGTCTTCTGTGTTTTTTTTTCACACTAATTTTGCTTTATTAATCATGGTAGGGTTTTTTTCTTTGTTTTGTGGAATTATCAGACTATATTGATCATAATTTTTAAGCTTTATAATTAAAATCTGCTGACTGTAATTCTTGAAATTTTCAGTACTTCTACACTTATTGTTACCGAAGCGCTGGACATCAGTAACACTAAATTTGAAAACTAAGCATGAAGTTTAGTTGGGGAAAACATTTAATCACCCTGAATTGCATCTACTTATAGCGACATGATTTTTCAGCAAAATACCCCAAATTTAGCACCGTAAAAATTGATAATCCTCTCAGATTGCAGAACCAGCCTACCTGGCCTGCATAGAGCATGCAAACATTCTTCTAATTTTGTAATTATATAACATGGCTGTTTACGAATTACACTTCTTCAAAGAAACGTTGCATAAAATAGGTGATGTGCAGCTGTCAGTCTAATGGTCTGGAGTTTAGGATGGTTTTCTCCATGTAACGTGATTATGCATTAGAGCCCCTTCTGAATTCAATTTGAATAATTTCTAACACAAGCATTTTATTATATACATATAACATACGTAATAAAAAACGCGTTAAAATTCCAAATATTAAAAAGTTTTTAAACTGTGGTTGAGAACAAAAGAAATTTGCAATCTAAAACTGCTTAATTCTGCAACTACTATACAATCCCTTGCAATGCCTTTATAATCGCATGAACGGTCCCTGCGTCCAGTCAATCTGGCACCTTAAGACATGCGAAAATCGCTGTCCAGATTTGGGATTAACCAGTTAACACAAAGTGCACAGGTCATGTGACTCGAACTCAAAAATTAATAAAACGGTTAGCACAGCCTGGAGAGCGATCTTTTTACGTGGCCGTAACTGCCACCAAAATCTGTACTCAAGCTATTAAAATTAAAATGTATGGTGTAAACAAGAAATCTACTGATTTGTGTTCCAGTCATACAGCCTGAGGAGCCAGGGTAGCTTCGCTTCGCCCTTTAATTTTGACTGGTCATCTTCACGGTGCCAGCTTGGCGCTCAAACCCCGGGTTTGAACCGAGCCATTCCTTCCACCGCAAAGAAACACGGTCTGCGAAGTCTCATTCCACTTCGGCCAACCAGTACGGTCCATGGCAACACCTTCCTGTAGCCATGATGTTAGATATATACAGTAGAGCGCCAGAAATCCGCGGACCTAAATTCCACCAACGTCCGAAATTCGCGGACCTAAAATCCACCAACGTCCGAAATCCGCACAGCTTCTCTAATGTAAACAGTGAAATTCACAGTTAGTGCAAAGCCAACACTCATATGAAATGTGACGTCATCGAACTGTGAAGAGGGATTCGTGTGTTACGCTTTGCAAGGGAAATCGCTCATGAATGAAGAACCAGTCGCTAGATGAGTGCAAGAGTTTTGTTTGTTGTGATTTGCGATTGATTTCATTATACAAGAATTCAGCCATTGAAGCGTGGGAAAAATATTGCACAGAACTGAAGTCGAAGTCAGTAAGTTAGATGAACACTGAGCACATGTTGTGAAATTGTTTACGGAGTTATTTTCTATGCTAAGCTTGTATTTTATTTTATTAATACTTGTATTTGTTTTTTTTTAATGCAGAACCCGAATTGCTCTGAAAAAAGAAAGCACGTCGTATTGACGATTCTTGAAAAAGTGGAAATCGTCAAAAAATTGTATGATGGTGCGACTCTGCAATTTATCGCAGACACTTAGAAATTTCCTTAAGAACAGTATATGATATCCGTAAAAATAGAGAAAAGCTCTTGGAATTCTACAAGAAAAGTGACAGTAATGTCGGTATTCAAAGCCGAAAATCGCTTCATGGAGCTAAAGCAAAGTGCTTGGATTTTATAATTTACGAGTGGGTCAAACAACGGCGAAGCGATGGTGTGCCGATCTCAGGGCCTCTTCTTAGAGCAAAGGCTAAAGAATTTCATGCTAATTTGAAGGTGGAGGAACCATGCGATTTCAGTTCTGGGTGGCTGAAAAGATTTAAAAAGCAGCATGGAATCCGTTATATAAAAGCTTGTGGGGAGAAACTTTCTGCTGACAGAGATGCAGCCGAAGAATTTATCGAAGATTTTTCGATAAAAGTGTCTGATGAAAATTTGAGTGCAGAGCAAATTTTCAATATGGATGAGAGCAGATTATTTTGGACATGTCTTCCAAGACAAACATTTGTAGCAAGCAATGAAGCTACACCATCAGCATTTAAAGATTCAAAGGAGCGGGTAACTATAATGCTTTGTAGCAATGCAGCAGGAACTTACAAATGCAAATCTGTTGTTGTTGGTTAAAGTGCCAACCCACAGTCTTTGAGAGGCATAAAAAATTTGCCTGTCATCTACAAAAATAATCGGCGAGCGTGGGTCACAAAAGACATTACTGTAGAGTGATTCATGAATGATTTTGCAAAAGAAGTGAGAAACCATTGTAACAAAGTAGGACTGCCTCATAACTGTAAAATATTATTGTTGTTAGATAATTGTGCAGCACATCCAGGTCCTGAAGTTTTACAAACTTACAATATCGTGGCTTGCTTTTTGCCTCCAAACACTACTTCTTTGATCCAGCCTATGGATCAAGGAATAATACGGAGTGTAAAGTCTTATTATAAGACTGAATTTTTGAAAAAAATTCTAACAGTTGATTCATCGCTTAATTTGTGTGATTACAAAAAGTATTTCAGCCTAAGAGATTGCCTGTATCTGCTGGCAGACTTCGGGAATTCCGTAACTCAGTCAACACTTATCAATGCATGGCATAATTTATGGCCAAGCTCACTTTTTATTGATAGTGAGAATGATAACACTGAATTTGCTGGATTTTGTCTTGATTCAGTAAAAGCTAAAGCTGAAGAGTTGTCATTTTCCAGAAACATTACTGGAGATAATGTGTTTGAAGAAAATGATATTGTGCAATGGATAACAAATTCAGATGAGCACAAAGAACAGTATCAAATGACTGACAGTGTTTTGGTTGCAGATAAGTCTGATTCCAAAGACAATGATGAAAATTCAAACTGTCAAAACAAAATTCCATTTGAGGAAGGCTTAAAGTTAGGAGAGGATTATCTTAACTTTTTAGAACAGCAAAGTTCTGTAACAAGAGCTAATGATTGTTTATAATTTGCAAAAAAAAAAAAAAAAAAAAAAAAAATTAAGAGTAGAAAAAAATAAGGTTTTGAAACTGTGTTTAGCTGGAGACCTTGTGTAACTTTTTTTTTTCTTTTGCTTTTGTACAATGCTTATGTATGTAATGTGAAAATATAAGTGAAATGCTTCTGATTATGTTTTTTTATTTCATTGTATTCTCCTTTTTTTGAATCAGGTATAATGATTCATCTTTTATGGCACAAAATCCTAAAATCTGCACAAGCCTTGGTCCCAAGCTGTGCGGATTTCTGGCTCTCTACTGTATTATATAATGTGTATTTTTAGTAAAAATGCTCCGTTTAAGTGCTAACTCCCTTCTGAGAATTTATGTCCACAGGCTGTAATGTGAAAAAGAAAACTATCAGTCCAATTTTCATTGAAATCAATACCGGTCATGTCAGGGTGATCTATAATATATATACTCAATTTATGTGCTGTTGTATTTCACTCACTCACAAATACATACATACATACTGTTTAAAAAGTAAAAATGACTACAAAATAGGGAACAAGTGGTTTCTGAAAGTTTTAATAGCATGAATTATGAAAAATCTCAAGCCGATTGCACCAACTGTTTGAATTTATGTTATTTGTAATACAGTCACTCACGAAAATAGAGATATATTTGCATGATCAAAGCATTTATTGAGTTATGCAGGATTCTCAAGAATTTGGTCGCCTAAAAAGTCCTCAATCCAAGCCACCCCACACTACAAGGCAGATGCCCTGTGCGTAGTCTTTTTCTTAACATGACACAAACAAGAATTAGATTCCTCAATTATACATGATACGTGGAGAAAAAATGATTTTTTGGAGATTTGGGAAAAAAAAAAATGCATTGTATCTCTACATAGTACAAAACAAAGTTGCTTTCTGCATCTGTCTATCAACTAACTCCTCCTAAACCACACAACGGATTTTGATGCGGTTTTCACTGTCAGTTGGGTAATTTTTCACGGAAGGTTTATATATGTATATAACATCATGGTACTACAATAATATGCACGTGTATCGAAGCAAAAGACAATATTTAGGCCTTCGCAATAATGTTTTCATGTCAAACCACACGAATTTGTATAATTGTAATAAGTGACTTCATTTCACGTGATCAGATTATCAAAGCTTTGTAATTTAAAGAGTCGCGTGACTCACCATCTGCATATGTAGATGTTTATATCCGATAAAAGATTGAAAAACATGAAATTAACTACTTTCCTTCCAATAATTTAAGTTAGATTTCATGCGGGAAACTAACGTCATTTTAATGTCATGACTTTAAAAGTGCACTAGATGGTAAAATTTGCCCTAGGAGCGAAACAATAAACTTCCACAATATCCAATAAAACTAGATCAGTAAACAACGTGCGATTATTTTTTTCTTTCAACAATTCAAGTTAGATATTACAAGTGAAATTGACATCATTTTGATGTCACAAGGGTTAAAGATGCATTAAAGCATAAAAAGCAGACTAAGTCGTTAAATGGTTTTGACGTAAAAACTATGCAATTGGCAAGAAAAAAAAAATGGTGCAGTTTGAAACATTTTCACGAAATTTGCGATTTGCTTTCAAAACCTATTTAACTTATTAATCTCCGAGGTAAAAATTACATCCCGTGCGAAATAATTTCGTAACTTTATGCTTTAAGTTAACTCCAAAAATCTAGCGGAAACAAACAAGATTTAATCCCATTTTCTGCGGAATAGGGCAGTTATTCGCAGCAAATCAGAATCAGAGTGTATTCGGAAATCTGTTGATATTGCTGCTAGGTAAGGAGTAACAAACGCGGATACAAAACAAAATACATCGTGAAACCGTTTCCTTCTGTCATGTCGTTTGCAGGATCTTATTGCATTATGAATTCCAATTTGTTGGAAATGCACACTCTTGGAGTTCTTAGACTCATCAAAATAAAATAAATAGAACACTAACTTGATGGTGCTTTAAAAGGAATTGGACTTTAGCTTCTATTCTATTTTGCAATTTATTTCCTTCACATGTGTGGTAACATTTCTACGAAGCCTATTAAAGGAACTTTAGTAAATCCAAATTATTCAGAAGTGCATATGCGTTTGACATTTTCAGGGCTAGCGATTTAGGGTAGATTATAATCAGAAAAGTTGGAACCATTTCAAGAGCTTTAGTTTCATAGATGATGCTTATCGTTCAATATTAGCCCATGATTAAAAATAATTTACTTTCAAATTTCAAATAAAAGTTCTTTTTCAGTACAAAAGAAGCTTCAAAGATGCTTATTCCCTCGCAAGTTCAATAGAGGAAACCAACAATATTGTCCGCAGGATATCAAATGATGAAAATTTGATGTTTTATTTTCCTTTTGTTGGCTGTAATCTGGCAATTATTGTATGAAATTTTTTTAGTGCATTATTGACACGTGATCACAGAGTTTCGGGTAAAAAACATCAAATGTTCACGAGCTAATACTTCCCTGATCCTTAGGTGAAGTTGCTATGTGTGGAGATAGCAATTGAGATCTTAAAACTTATCAAATTGATCACTGAAGGTTGCAATATTTGCATTCAACCCTTTCAACAAGTTAACAGCTGTAAATAAATCAAGACCTGGTTTTTGAAGAAAAATGCTAACTTTATTCATATCATAGCATTTAAAATGCTAGGCGTCTCTGTTGCACATTGTCTGTCAATAAAATGGAAGGTGAAAGAAGATTGATACTGTTTGAAGCTGGTGTACATTTACTCAAGTTTCTAGTATGTCTAGTTGTTCATGAGAATCCATGTCTTTTTCTTTGTGTATAGTCTGTTTATTCGGGCAAAAATTTTATCTCAATAGATTTTGGAATTTTTCTCAATGTTTAACAAAGATACTCAATACAAGGATGAGATTGGCAAAAGAGCAAAAAAGCTGAAATCATACGAGAGCAAAAATTCGTACAAGTGATATTTATATCTAATTAATGTGAAAGAAGTTTTAAGAGAAGAAAAACATTGGAACATGCTAGAAGATAAAAATATCACACAGTTAACTAATAACTACAATCAATAATTCACAGAAAAAACAGAATTTTCAGAGAAAAAAGTGATTTCCTCTTTATTCACAATAAGCTGAAGAATCTCATCCCTGTCAATACCTTCAATCGTACAAAGCCATAGTTTGGTTGTAAAATTTACAATCGGGACGCAATAAATTTACTTTTATCTTCCATTAAAATAATTAACCCGCTCCATTTTTAGGTTCACATAAAATTTACTTTAGTTTTTTCTATTTACTGGGTTTTCTTGGCCCAAATCCCCGTTGTTCACTGGGCCTAGGGCTGCAGCCCTCCCCCGCCCATTCTCCCTAACTGGGCTCTGATCAAGAGAAAGAGTACATTGCTTTGATTGCTCTGCAAAATCACTTATTTTCGTGAGCCGTAATTTCTACGAAAAAGATATCTGATTTTGCGAGCTGAAAACTTCACATGAATAGAACCGAAAGTTGAAAAATGCCTTAAGCATCTAAGTATAAAACCCCTTTTGCATAAGGCATTATATTATATATAGTACATAAAAATAAATAAATATATATATTGTAAGTGAATGAAGTGTTTCTATTAGTTGTAAGATTGTTTTCAGGGTGGCCACACGTCCTTGAATTTACAAAAAAGTTAAGGCCTGGAATGTGCTTAAATTTTGAATGGATGTCTGGAATGCCCTTGAATTTTGAAAGGAAATCTGGAATATCCTTAAATTTTACCTTCAATTTGTTAATTTTTGTTGTGTTATCAGTTATTCCCAGCCCCTACGATAATGAAACCACGTACCCTGGAGGAAAAGAAAAATCACAATTGTTGAATAATTGCAGTTGAAATTTTTTAGTAAATAGTTTTCTTGTTTTGAATTTGTTGATTATTTTTATTTCATTAAAATTAATGGAATACATATTTCCATGAGAGTATTTAAAGGCATGTGTTTCCTTCCCCTCCCCTCCTTCAATTTAAATTTTACAGGAATTTTTTTTCATCAAGAAAAGAGAATTAAAGTCATGTCCATGTAAAATGCATGAGTTTTGTTCCTACTTATGAAAGCTGCTATTTTGGAATTGAAGAAGAAATATTTTTACATAAACATGCAAATTCCCTTTCACTTATATTTTCCTCCTCATTTAAAATTTATATTAAATCAAATAATACATACAAAAATGTGTTAAGTAATATCTGGTATCAAAATATGGTGTTTGCCAAAATCAAAATATTTGCTTAAAACAGTACTTGCTCCAATTTACATTGTCTCTCAACAATTATGAAATAGTATTAAGTGTACATATTTTTAGAAAGACTTTCTAAAAATATGTATAGCTTCCACGGCATAACGGAGTTGTCGCAAATTAATTGTTTCATCCGTTCCTTCTGTGGTTTGCAGAAGAAGATGATAAATGCCAACGGTTCTAATACAAGAATTTTCATCTGGAAATCGTCCCAGAGTAGCTCAGTGGTAGAGCACCCGCACGTTAAGTGGCAGTCCTGGGTTCGATCCCCAGCTCTGGAATTTTTCGCATAGTTAGTAAAAAATAAAATTAATCAACCTAAACACTCCAATTTGCCTAATATAGTAAATATGTATGCTCGTGCGTTTCAGGATATCCTTGAATTTTTTCTCTGAGAAAGAGTGGCCACCCTGTGTTTTATATTCAAGAAAGTTGTATAGTACTCAAGAAATAGAAAAAAAAATTGTCAAGAAAGAGTTTATAACTGTGAAATAAATCATTACATTTTGGGAAGTGACAATTTTCCGATTTTTATTATTTGAATGGGGGAAAGGAGTATTTTGCAATTATGATGGGCTAGCAAAAATAAGTGATTTTACAGTATTAAGTCTTTCTTTCTGTAACAGGCTGAAATTTTCCAGGAAACAGTTTGATCTGTGACGTGTGTCACTTTTAAAACCCTTTCTTTTTCTAGGACCAGTCAGTTTTCCGAGAAATTTGTTGTCTATATTTTACCCTTGAGTGAGAGTTTCCGAATCTGTTTACAAGGAGTATATTCAATAAGGGAGAAATCTCACATGTCCGAAATAGATAAACAGTCAAATGAAAAGTTCTAGGACATAGTTCATAGGCGTATATTACCAGGGAGTAGCCAATCCTTTATTTTTAATCACTGCCATCACAGCGGCAGGGACAGAAAAGTATTCAAGGGGAAAGGAAGCATTAGATAGTTCTGTGATAAATAGGGACTTTTCACCTTCAAAAAAGTTGTACCTATCTAGATTTTTGAGCTAAAATAGCTGCATTTTAGTAGGCAGTGGCAGCCATGTCATTGTGCTGGAAGTGAGCTGAATATAAATGAAGCATTAGTAGCAGTGTCCTCCTTTAGTTATACTTTTAGTACAACTGTACCACCTGGATTCAAAGGGTTGAATAATTAAATATTAATCTATTTTTCAACTACAACATTTAACACTTAACTCCTCTACTGTTTTAATGTAATGCTCAATAGCTTTCAAACACAAGGTTCCTGGTGTCAGCAATACAGCCAGCTAACACAAACAAGTATCCTTCCCAATCATCATGACATGTCAGTTAAGAGAGTGGAGAAGCGTTAAATTAAAATCCAACATGACATCTCCAGAATACTAAATTGCAGGTTTCTCTTCTGCTTCTAATGATCATGGGTCTCAATTTTGTGAATTCTCATACTAACTTTTGTAAAAATAATTTAGCAAAAGAAATTTAAATAAGGTAGAATGCCAATGAAAGAGCAGTTTTAATTGATTGTATTTTTGTGAAGGGGCTGCAAAACAGGCCCAAATTTCATGTGCATGATTTCCTGATAATACAACAAATACTTGCAAAATGTACATCACAGAGAGACACAGCGTCTGCTGCAAGTCAGCCGCCACTAGGGAGATTTGCAGCAGGGCATTCGGGGAGAACACCTTGACACCCCAACATTGAGATTAAAAAATTTTGATTTTTTTTTTCTAAAATAAGAAACGAATTTTATTAAAAATAATACAGTACACCTCGTTATATCATACTTATTCTGTCTCCTATAAGCATATATATATATATACAAGGGGTGATCAAATGAAAAGGTACAAAACGACACTGTGGGTACAAATGTAGACTTTATTCAAAATATACACCATAGGCCTGAGCACAACGATCCCACTGATGAACAAACTGCAGGATTCCTTGTTCCCAGAATTCCTGTGGCCGTGACAAGACCCAGTCCATCACAGCGTCCTTGAGTACGTCGTCCGAGTTGAAGCGCTTCCCTTTCAGGTGTTTCCAAACACATGGAAATCGCAGTGAGACATGTCCGGACTGTAGGGAAGGGTCCGTCCCCCACTTGAACTTGGCCAGTTCCATGCGAGTGACTCTGGAGATGTGTGGATGCACATTATCATGAAGCAGAACCACACCCTCCGTGAGCAGACCTGGTCTTCTTAATGGACCGCTGTCAGAAATCTGATAACACCTCGCTGATCCTCGATCGTCAAATTTTGCAACGCGAATGCCATCCTGTCCTCATATGGACTGCCGCATCATTTGGACACCGCTTTTTATAAGAACCTCTGCTCTCTCCTGCGCATGCTCCGATCCCAGTCAGAGACTAATCCTATCCGAGGTGTCTCATTACGTTCTCCCATGGCAGAATACGCAAATATTTACCTGTTACATTTTTACGTTGTTGCGTACCTTTTCATTTGATCACACCTTGTATATATACTTTTTTTCTGCAGTTATTTGCTTTATTACTTTACATGCAAATGAATTTCTTATAATTCATGCTTATGAATTTCTTATAATGGGCATTAAAGGGTTAAGAAAAATTGAAAAACATTTAAATTTAACAGCAGAGTGCTTTCTCTTTCATTAAAGTTACTTTGATATTAGTAAGTAACAGTTTGAATTAATTTTGTACTTGAAGTTATAGTACTACACTATAACTTTCATTAATGGTATAAAAAACACATTTTTTTTTACACAAATTGTTGAATATTTAAATTTGTTTATATTCGGTTGCCGAATAAGTATTCAGCCGAACCAAATATTCGTGCGTCCCTAACCTTTTCAAGTCTATTTTTAAAAATTTTAAGTTCAACAATCAAAGGTATGTTCCAATGCAATTATCTTGTATATCTCCTTAATAATGCTGCGTTTAATGCCTTTTAAAGAATTAACCCCTACCTTCTTGCTCCTAAGATATTTCCAAGCTGGAGGGTTATGCACCAGAAAGATTAGAGCATTTAAATTCTTATGCAAGTAAATCTTTTAATAGCAAAATGCCTACAACTATCTTGAATAAGAAATAAGTACTTTTGTGACCCCTTTCTTGTAAAAAATCTGGAGTGACTCCACTCGACCTTCCGAACACTTACGATTAAGATCATTACCAAGCATTTAAATAAATTTTAATCGATGAATAATTCAAACATATATACCAAATTGAAACTCAAACGAATGCACCGTTTAAGCGCTTGCGCACTTTCAAGAATTTCTCCCCATATGCCATTATATAAAAGAAATTTTTGTCGTAGCCCTGTAGAAAAACTTATACGAAAGAAAGTCTTATACGCACCAAAATCAATACCGGTCTTAAGATGGTGATTTATAAAATATATACCCAATTTCAGCTCAATCGAAGGTACCGTTTAAATGCTGGCGCACTTTCAAGAATTTCCCCCGATAGACCAGAATGTAAAAGAAATCTTTGTAGTAGCGCTGTAGGAGAACTATAAGTCCTATACACACCAAAATCAATACCGGTCTTGCGACTGTAGTTTATGACATGCATATGCAATTTGAGCTCAATCGAATGCTCCGTTCAGGAGCTATCGTGTTCACTCACATACACACACACATACATACATACATCTCGTAATAATAGCATAAATGGATTCAGAAGCCCTCAAAACATGTAAAAACACCAAAATCTAAGTCTAATTTTTTCATGATTACAATACTTTCCTTACATGGTACATGTTCGGAAAGGAAATATCTCACCTGTAACTTTTTCTCCCTCTCCACAGAGAGAGCATGCAGACAACATGGCCAGCTTTCTATAAGATTCCCTAGCTCTGGGGGGGAGGGAAATCCAGCAAAAATGGAGCTGAAATGAAAGTTGGCTTTTACAACTTTTTAGGCCTTTAGAATAAAAGTAAGTCCTTTTTAAAGATGCCTTATTATTATTTTTTTAAAATATGGCCCTTTTAAGGCGCGTGGGAACCCTGAATATGTATGTAAATTAAAAAATCTGGAGTGACTCCACTCAACTTTCCGAACACTTACGATTAAGATCATTATCAGGCATTTAAATAAATTTTAGTCGATGAATAATTCAAACATATATACCAAATTGAAGCTCAATTGAATGTGCCGTTTAAACGCTAGCGCACTTTCAGGGTGGCTACAGAAATTGAGAAAAAAAGTCCCCTGACTATCTTTATCAAATTTCCAGAACTAATTACTATATACATACAATAATCTTTCATGTAAATCACCATTGTGTATCATGCACCAACAGGTGAATGCTTCATATAGGGAAATAAATAATAGAAAACTACAAAAATGCTTAATATTAATAAAATTGTAGTTCAACCAATCTATCGTTTGAAATTTTAAAAAATATGTAAAAAGGCTTAAAAATGAGCACTATCTATTTAAAAAAAAAATCATCTTGCGGGGGAGCTTAGCAGGCATCACTCAAATGTCCCATCACTTTAAAAAACATAACGACGCAGTAGAAGACAAAATCATCTTTTACCATTCATTTTACCTACGACTTTATTCAGGAAGCAATTCACATGCGAAATTGATTCACATGCCGATATGATTCACATATCCGGTTTCTTGTATGATCCGCATCTTAGAACGAGTCCGAATACATGCACTTTTCGGATTCGTACAGTGAGTCTCGGATTCATATTTCTGTGTTCTCATTTGATCTGTATTCTGGTTTCAGATTCGTAAAATGTCTGTATCTGTGCATCAGTTGAGTATCGTGTGATCCAGAATGGAGCCGCGCATCAGATTGACAATTAAAAATGATCTATTTCACTAGGCAAAAACGAAAGTTCCCTGATTTTTAAATATTTTTGCAAAATTCCCTGATATTTCCAGATCGATAAAGTACCCTGATTTTTCCATGATTTCCCTGATTCGTCGACACCCTGACTTTCAAGAATTTCTGCCCATATGCCATAATGTAAAAGAAATCTTTGTCGTAGCCCTGTAGAAAAACTATAAGTCCTATACTCATCAAAATCAATACCGGTCTTGCGACGGTGGTTTATAACTTATATACCCAATTTGAGCTCAATCGAATGCCCTGTTTAGGAACTATCAGCCGGATATCAAGTGCATCCCTAGATATTTCAAATATTCATTTATTCTTTACCAGAGCATAGAAAATAGTACTTATAAAATTTTATAAAAGTTTAGAACAGAAAAACAAATTACAGATTTACCCTCTTGTATGTTGAAAGGGTGGGTATAAAGGAAACATTTCTTAAATTACATATTAATGAAAATATGATAATACAAATTTTTCAACATACTTAAGATATGTCGCATGTATTATGTCATCGTTTATATTATCATTTAAAAACACACAATGAAATATCTAGTATTTAGTTTCTTTTCCTGATGTGCTTTCTGGAAATATCTGTTCATCTGTGGCTTTTTCCACTTCCTGTAGATTTGAGTCTTCATTGTTAGCAGGCAAACTATGTATAGTTTTTGGAATTTAATTAAAAATTTCTCCTACTCAACGGGCACTTTCTTGAGGCCATAATCTCTATTCAAACCCACCAACTGGACAGAACAGCACACTATTAAAAAACACGAGCGTCTGGACCTTGGGAATGGTGGGGAAAGGGCCAGCTTATGCCCCTCCTTGACATTATCACCCTAGTTTAAAAATACCACAGGTGGCCATGAAAGCTGATAACACTTGGGGATACTTACTTCACAGGGTACAACGGTAACAAGCTGAGGTTATAGGGTGAGGGAAATTTTTAGTATCCCGGGAGTAGGATTTTGCCCAGATGTATATTTTTCTGGGGTGTAGGAGTGTCGAAAGTCACCTCGGGTTAGTGATTAAAGGCACTTTTTAACTTTTTTATTGACTTATTTTTTTCTTCGTTCTCAATGTGAAAGGATCTAGAAAATGTTTATCAGAAAAGATTAGACAAATATCACACAACAAGGATTCTGAGACGATTCATTTTTACAAATTGCAATATATATATAACAACTGAAAAAATTTCGGGGGGAGGGGCCCGGGCCCAGTGGGCCCCCCCTGGCTACGCCAGTGATTCAAACGGTACATTCAATTGTGCTCAACTGGGCATATACGTAATAAACCACCATCCTAAGACCGGTATTGATTTTGGTGTGTATAGGATGTATAGTTTTTCTACAGGGCTACGACAAAGATTTCTTTTACATTATGGTGTATGAGGAGAAATTCTTGAAAGTGCACTCGCGTTTAAACGGCACATTGGATTGAGCTTCAATTTGGTATATATGTTTGAATTATTCATCGAGTAAAATTTATTTAAATGCTTGGTAATGATCTTAATCCATACCTGCCAACCTCCTTAAGCCAAAAACAGGAAGACTCGGATTGAAAAAACAGAAGACCCCCAGTTTACCACCATTTCACACTTTTTTTTATATTAGTAATGCGTGGAAATTAAAAAAAAATTAAATAGTAATAGAAAAGAGCTTACCTGAAATTTTTATACAAAACTGAGAAATTTTGAGTATTTTCACAAAAATAAAAACAAATAAATGGAAATTTCACTTTTTTTAACCAAAGTACGTTGAAAAATAAACAGATTTAAGATTTTTTTTTTTTTTTTTTGCTTTTTTTTTTTTTTTTTTTTTTTTTTAACTTTCGATAAAAGATTTGCTTACAAATGCTTTGACCTCACTCATACAACATCATTGTGCTGTTAGCTGTTGAAATGATTACCTTAATAAATGACTTTGAAATGGATTTATTTATTTACCAATTTTTTTATAATAGTTTGCAATACAATTTAATATATCAACTAAAAATTTAAAAAACAGAAGATTTTATTTTCTGGCAGAAGACCGGAAGACAGCTTAAAAAAACAGAAGTCTGTCAAAACCAGAAGGGTTGGCAGGTATGTTAATCGTAAGTGTTCGGAAAGTCAAGTGGAGTCACTCCAGATTTTTATTTTTTTTAGTATAAATGTAAAATTTCATATCAAATGCCAAGCCCTCTTTGCCGGTTATATAGCACATTTTCCCTGTCTTCCGACAAGCTATATATAACAAGGGGCTACTGTAGTAATTACTCAGTATTTTATAGCGCTAACATTATATTCACAACTTTTACGGTATTAGGCAATTACTCAGCACAAACTTATAATTTAAGCATGGCATATATAGTGATGTATACTGATGGTGAGGAAACCATAGCGTTCATTTTAAATCGGAATAAAAGGGTTTTGAAGAACAAACAAAAGCACTTCTTAAGGTCCTTATTAAGCCATATGCTAATACAGCCCAAACAACCAGAATGGATTGTGTGTATATATGTACAGTGAAACCCATACATCATGATAATGTGTATAGTGATATTTTCTTTCGAACCGAGGAAATAATATATTTTTTGAATGTGCCTTCAACAAAAAATTTTTTTAAGTGCATGTAACCTTTTTCTTAAAATGATAGAGAGTTCATTAATTAAAAAAATTGCACAATGCGAGTAAAAAGTTAAACTTTTTGGCTTGTTCCTTCAAATTTGTTCAAAAGGCAATAATTAATAGATTTACATATATTTATTAAACTTAACTTCCACAAAATAAATTCATCAGAAGACAATCGTATGAGACTCTCCTACTGATGATTGAAGTAGGTTATTCTGCTCGATAAACATATTTCATTTTGATAATGCGGAAACAATGCACAAAAGCTCAAGCTATCTACAAAAAACTACCTTTAATGATACTTCTCTCATGTCCTGCAATGTCGCTATATTCAGGTTTCACTGTACATAACCAAAAACAGAAAATTCACAGCTAAAGGCTGACAGTTCACTAATAGAGACTTCTTTTTCCTTTTACAATTTTTTTTTATTACTTTACAGTTTTTTTAGTGCTGTGATTTAGCAGCTAATCTTCTGTCTCTTTCTTCAGCAACAGATAATTTAACACCTTTTCCTCTAGGCAGAGAAATGAAGGGCTTATTGCTTTTTCCAATAACGAACACATAGTTTAACCTGAAAAATTAAAATAATACAATGAGATAATATTTACAAGCACTCGGAAGAGATTTTGATTAAGAATTACAAATGAAATATCTAGTAAATTAAATTCTATTTAGCAAGGAATGAATTTAAAAGTAGCTGTTCACACACAATGCTGAGTTATAGAAAATATTTCTATATTGCTATTTTAAAGAAATATCAAGCATAATGGAAAGATAACTGCATGGGAAGAAAATTCTTTGGTGCCAGGAAAGTACATAATTAAGAAAGAAAAAAACCGAGGTTACGACTTTAATTTATTTGGACATTTAGAGGTTTTCTGAATTATTTATACTAGTTGCATGGTGATGTATGTGTGTGCTTGTACAACACATAGCTCCTAAACATTGCACTCAAATGAGATCAAATTTTATGTATAGGATTTGCATTTTTACTTTGTGTCATAGTATCCAAAATAAGTGAAATATATTGAAGCACACAGTGTTTCAGGGTGTCTACTAAATTTCTAAAAGTCAGTTCCTGACTTTCGGGAGCTTCTTGAAAAAATTTCTGACCATACATACATTTTACTTTAGGAAATCCCTAGACAGCACAAACCCCTTTTTATATTTAAATATTTGCTACAGCTTAACTGAAATAAATTTTCAACTATAATATAATTATGCATGCACTTAAGTTAGAAAAAATTACAAGTTTCAAGAAACTCATTTAGACTGACCAATAATATTAACTAATACTACTTGTGCTACAGATGATACTTATGCGAAATATCTAGATGACAATATTAAATACAGATGCCTAATTTCAAACACAATTTTTTATCTTTCGGTCAACTATACTTCATATTTGAAAGAATACAGTGATAGTAATGAAAACGTCTACGTTTTAATCGCTGGTCATAGACAGCTTTTTGACCCTTCTGCAACAAGAAACATCCTATACAGAATGTAAAACAGGTATGAGCATCACATACCCAAAAGACATTTTGAATCATTCATTTTATCTAACTATATAGTCTTTTTCAGCAGTTTTCCTCTGGAGTCTGGTTGTGTGTGTGTGTGTGTGTGTGTGTGTGTGGGGGGGGGGTAATCTGCCAAACATTATTTTATAAATTTTCCGGGCCCATTTTTCATTTTCCAGTCTTTTCCTAGACTACTGACCTATTTCCCATTTTCTGACCGGTAGACACCCTGCGTGTTACAAAGAAAACATTTATGCAAATTTGGCTTGCCCTTTTAGTGTGATGCAAAAGCTGAATTAAATTACTTAAATAAATTCCTTTGAATACATAATATAGGCTCAGTGAAAGTGATATATTTGACAGTGCATTTGATAATTAATAGCATTGCTTGAATGTGTAAATCTTCTTAAGTAAATAAACTAACAGTAGTTGTAGTGGAATTTGAAAACAAATCATATAAAATCACTGAAAGTTGTGATAGTATTTTTAAAACTCATATTTAAAAGTCATATAGCCATAAAGTAAAATGGTGCATCACAAACTTTTAACCCGTTCAGGGGTTTTGTGTGGGGATCTGAAGTACACTAATGTTTGAATACTGCATCTGGGGAGGAGTGTAATCCCTGCATCAATCAACAAGTTCTGAAGTGTAAACCAAAATTGCTTGCATTTAGAAGACATAATTCACTGAAGAAAATGTGGTGCGTACATACTAAGGCTTTAAAAAAAAAAAAAAAAAAAAGGTTACAGCTAGCAACAAAAATAATTCAGCTGATATCTAAATTAAAAATTTTTGTAATAATAGTTAACTCTAGTAACAGTTTCTCTCCCCCCCCCCCCCAAATATATCTATATAAATAATCAACAATGCAGTCTTAACATTTTCTCAAAAATGCTCCAGTTTACATTTTAATAGTGCAGTTTCACATGTAACCACAAAATACATGAGATAGAAAGAAACACTCAAATAATAAAACTTCATTCGCCATTGAAGGAGTTCATACACATGTCATAGGAAAACAAATTACTAATTTTTTTATTATTTTTCAAGGGTTCAAAATAAGGACTAGTACAGATTTCAAAGCTTTTGCTTCCCTGACATGAACTGGCGTTTTATTTTCCATGGACTTTTAAGTTTAGTTCCTTTCACTTTTTTTTTTAACATTAGATTTTTTTTTCTGAGACTAATGATAAATCTTTAAAAAATTTTATTTCACAACACTGAATTCTAAATTAACCCTCCAAGCGGCTGAGACGTAAAATCCCGTTCACTTCATTCCAGTTTTTACTGCAATGCATCTATAATTTAAATTGTTTATAACACCAAGGCATCATAAAATATATTTCGATATTAAAGCTTATGGGTATTTTAGGAGTTAGCTTTTTAATAATTACAAATCTTCCTATCAAAATTTTATTTTTTAAATAATTTTACAACTGCATGAAAATTTTGCAGTGAAAACAACTTTACATTATTTGCCCATTTCCAAGACGCTCAGAGGGTTAAAAAAAAAAGAAAAGAAAGAGTAATTGGCAATAATTTGAAGATAAAGCATTTTCCAAATAGACAAGATAATTTGTAAAGTTAGATAAGAAAATTCAAATCCATATAACTCCTAACTCAAAATGAGAGATTTTTTGGCAACAGTAAGAAGCGCCAGCATTCACTTATTCATTAACGTGTGAGAATTTGTAGTATACAGTTAGGGAATAGTTTAAAAGAGTATTTTAAAAATGCAAAATATTTGTGCATGTACTCTAGTGCATTATACTCAAGTTAAATTTTAAGGATAGTGAAATTCCTTTTGCTTGAAACATAACAATTCAGAAAATTAAACATAAACACATATTACACCAAGCTAAATTCTTTGCATTTAATTGGTTATAACCACTCTATAAGTATCAATAATATTTGATATTTTCAGTCAACAATCATCGCATTGCATAGCTGCCAACCTTCCAACAACAAAATAAGGAACACAGCACTGTGGTCATAAAATCAGAAATAAGGAACAGTGCGTGGTCATGATATGTATGATTAAATATAAAATTAAAAATTTTACATTAACAAAATTAAATTATGTGTAGAGAGATGATGTGCATATATAATCATTAATTTATAAAAATAAAATATACTTAACTTGGCTCAATTACTACAATAGACTTAAGTTTTTAATGAAATGAAAGAATAAGATAAATGTCATTCAATTAAATTTATTGACTTATTTACAAGGACAAATGCTTTACTAAAAGCTAAAAATGTACACGATTTTCCTTTTTTCTTTTAATTTTTAAAAATCCTTCCACAGAAGCTGAAAAACGGAACATTTTGGCCTAAAAACGTATTTACGGAACAAAGCTCAAAAAACGGAACAAATCCGTATAAAACGGAACACTTGGCAGCTATGGCATTGTAATGTTAGAATTGGCACACACAAGAGCTTGTTCTTGGATCTGCATACTGCTGTTTTTCTGGTTCAATCATGAACCCTCAACTTACAGCAGCTGAGGGTTACAGCTCAACTATCCGGCAATTCCATATGAACATGTAGCATGAGTTACCATACACTTGATTCCATAACGAATTTTACAAAATATCTCATACAAAACATCTTTCACTTTGGTATGGGATATTTTATAAAATTGGTTATAGAATCAAATGCATGGTAACTCATGCTACATGTTCATATGGAACTGCCCTATCACAGTTTAGGGATGTATTACTTGGATTGTCTCCCAAAATGTTGCAAAAGACGAGTAAATAAGAGCATAATTTACAGGCAGAATCGAATGCATATGCTTCAGAACTACATGAGGAAAATCAAGATGGTCTCAAGTATTAGGAAATTAAATGCACTCTACAAGCAACACTTCTAATCCAGTTGAAAGTTGAATTACATGATCATACCCTACTTGTTATGGAAAAGTGCATAAATTATGAATTTTATGTTGTGAAACTAACAAGTTATACCACATATGCTGAAAGAGTGAAAGGCTGTTAGATTTTATGTAATGCATTCGTAATACTTTTTTTAATCATAAAATATCAAACAATGTAGGTTAAGCTTTCATCACCCCCCACACACACACACACAAATTTTTTTTTAATCTAGCATAATATTTTAGCAATTTTGGTAATTAATATATCTAAATGAATCAATTCAGAATGATTTATCATCATAAAAAATCAAACAATGTAGGTAAGTAAAGCATTCATCATGGCAAAATTGGATACAATAGATAAATTGCATGAATTTAAGAAATTTGTATGTAAATTGAATAAAAATCACACAATGCATGATATTAAAAGAAAATTGACAATATTAACTTATATGTCAGAAAGACTAATCAAACACTCATGTTTGTATGTTGAAAAACAATCATACATATACAAATTTTTCTTTTATTTAAATTTTTCCCTACTTTCTTTAATGAATGTAGATTCTGTGGGTAATGCATTAAAAACACTAAGTAAAAAATGCGACCAAACAAAATCATTTACTGTAGGCTAGTTTTTGATCATTTTGTTATTACAAAATGACTTCGATATTAGCCACTTGAAATATTTGAATTGGAACATAAAAACTGAAAGGCTTAGTTTTTGGGAGTGGAAATAAGTTTTTTTGTTTTGTGAACAAAAACTGCAAGGAATGCTTTTAAAAACTTCCAGATCAGAAAGACTAATCAAACAATCAGGTTTTCATGAAAAATATGTCATTTGGAAGAAAGCATGTTAAAAAAAGATTATTTTATGAAGAAAATCTTGCAAATCACAATTTTATCTTCAGTTAAACATATTTGTTTAAAGTACTAATAGGAGAAACAAAAATTTTTCTGAATGATTCCGTATCAATCCCCTTTTACACACACCAACCACAAAGTTATAATCTATTTAAAATTATGCACCAACTTCAGAAGTGAAAGTTTTTATCATCTTACAATCAATGTAGGTAAGGAGAATTCATCACTGTAGGTACTTATGTATTCAAGCAAGTTTACTTGAATGTAATTTATACTTTAGCTTATATTTTTTTCCTTTTAAACGACAAAAAATAAGCCATAACTAGTTACAGGTTAAAAAATGAAACTGCAAGAAAAGCTGCAATATTTTATGTAACAGATTCTTTTTAAATAATCTCAACATATAAAAAATGACAGTTAAGCATTCATTACTTAGAAACATCACCATACAGGAGTATTTTATTTTAATTGGTTAAGAAGCCTTCATAAATACAGATTCAGAATAATTTCTTATCATAAAAGATCAAACAATGTAGGTAAGTAAAGTATTCATCATGGTGAAATTAGATGCATAAAAAAACAAGCACATGTGGGTTTCAGAAATTATGAGTTATTTTGAGAATGTCTTATATAGTGTCTAAAGAGGAGGCAAGAACTTTTTCTTTTAATTTTTCATTACTTTTTTAAATGAATGTAGATTATGTGGGTAATGCATTAAAAACACTAAGTAAAAATGCGACCAAACAAAATCATTTACTGTAGGCTAGTTTTTGATCATTTTGTTATTACAAAATGACTTCGATATTAGCCACTTGAAATATTTGAATTGGAACATAAAAACTGAAAAACTTAAGTTTTTGGAGTTTAAAAATAAGTTTTTTTTTTTTTTGTTTAATGAACAAAAACTGCAAGGAATGCTTTTAAAAACTTCCAGATCAGAAAGACTAATCAAACAATCAGGTTTTCATCAAAAGTATCTCATCATTTGGAAGAAAGCATCTTAAAATACATTATTTTATGAAGAAAATCTTGCAAATCACAATTTTATCCTCAGTTAAATATATTTGTTTAAAATAAATAGGATAAACAAAAATTTCATTGACCGATTCTGTATAATCCCCCTTTACACACCCACCCAAAAAGTTATAAACTATTTAAAATTATGCACCAGCTTCAGAAGTTAAAGTTCTTATCTTACAATCAATGTAGGTAAGGAGTATTCATTTATTAAGCAAGTTTACTTGAATCTAATTTATACTTTAGCTTATGCAGAGCTGCCAACCTTCAATTGAAAATTATAGGAGCATCCATATAGGGTGCAATAAGAGAAAAATTAGGGGGGGGGTGTTAACTTCATTTAAAAGAATCAAACATTAGTTTTCTAATTTTAGGGAAATTTTCACTTTTTTTAAAGGAAAAAAAAAAGGATTAGTCAAGCTACTTTATACGTGGAGTGATAATCATACACTATACCGCAGTAGTAACTAGAACGATAATCATGCACAATACTGCAGTAGTAACTAAAACAACTATTTTAAATAAGTGAAACAGCATGCTATAACATGACTATAATTCACAAAGACATTTCAAATGTAGATCTTTTAAGTAGATTTGAATGACCTTAAAAATCAGTTTGAGCATGCAGAAAATCATAAGTAAATTTTAAATAAAATCAATTAATATAAATAACTAAATAAAACACTAAAATAAGGGTTAATTTTTAATCATTAGGCATTGGAAACTTCAATGAAGAAATGCACAGCAAAAGATGGTCATTTACAAGAAGGATGAAGAAAGATTGAAAATTTCTCCCTGCCTCTTAATTAAATTTTGAAGACCGAAAAATCAGAGTTTTTCATTAATTATCGGATTTCCGGAGCAAATTAAAAATATCGGACAACCTCCGGTGAAATAGGTAAACTTGGCAGCTATGCTTATGTTTTTTGTTTTAAACAACAAAAAATAAGCGATAACTAGTTACAGGTTAAAAAATGAAACTACAAGAAAAGCTGCAAGATTTTATGTAACAGATTCTTTTTAAATAATCTCAACATAAAGATGACAGTTAAGCATTCATTACTTAGAAACATCACCATACGGGATTATTTTATTTTAATTGGTTAAGAAGCCTTCATAAATAGTATTTATAACAGATTCAGAATAATTTCTTATCATAGAAGATCAAACAATGTAGGTAAGTAAAGTATTCATCATGGTGAAATTAGATGCATCAAAAAACAAGCACATGTGGGTTTCAGAAATTATGAGTTATTTTGAGAATGTCTTATCTAGTGTCTTAAAAGAGGAGGTAAAAACTTTTTTTAATTTTTCTTTACTTATTTAAATGAATGTAGATTCTGTGGGTAATGCATTAAAAACACTTAGTAAAAATGCGACCAAACAAAATCATTACTGTAGGCTAGTTTTTGATCATTTTGTTATTACAAAATGACTTCGATATTAGCCACTTGAAATATTTGAATTGGAACATAAAACTGAAAGGCTTAGTTTTGGGGAGTGGAAATAAGTTTTTTTTGTTTTGTGAACAAAAACTGCAAGGAATGCTTTTAAAAACTACCAGATCAGAAAGACTAATCAAACAATCAGGTTTTCATGAAAAATATGTCATCATTTGGAAGAAAGCATGTTAAAAAAAGATTATTTTATGAAGAAAATCTTGCAAATCACAATTTTATCTTCAGTTAAACATATTTGTTTAAAGTACCAATATGATAAACAAAAATTTTTCTGACTGATTCCGTATCAATCCCCCTTTACACACACCAACCCAAAAGTTATAATCTATTTAAAATTATGCACCAACTTCAGAAGTGAAAGTTCTTATCATCTTACAATCAATGTAGGTAAGGAGAATTCATCACTGTAGGTACTTATGTATTCAAGCAAGTTTACTTGAATCTAATTTATACTTTAGCTTATATTTTTTTTTTCTTTTAAACGACAAAAAATAAGCCATAACTAGTTACAGGTTAAAAAATGAAACTACAAGAAAAGCTGCAAGATTTTATGCAACAGATTCTTTTTAAATAATCTCAACATACAAATTGACAGTTAAGCATTCATTACTTAGAAACATCACCATACAGGAGTATTTTATTTTAATTGGTTAAGAAGCCTTCATAAATACAGATTCAGAATAATTTCTTATCATAAAAGATCAAACAATGTAGGTAAGTAAAGTATTCATCATGGTGAAATTAGATGCATCAAAAAACAAGCACATGTGGGTTTCAGAAATTATGAGTTATTTTGAGAATGTCTTATCTAGTGTCTTAAGAGGAGGTAAAAACTTTTTTTTAATTTTTCTTTACTTATTTAAATGAATGTAGATTCTGTGGGTAATGCATTAAAAACACTTAGTAAAAATGCGACCAAACAAAATCATTTACTGTAGGCTAGTTTTTGATCATTTTGTTATTACAAAATGACTTCGATATTAGCCACTTGAAATATTTGAATTGGAACATAAAACTGAAAGGCTTAGCTTTTGGGAGTGGAAATAAGTTGGTTTTTTTTATGAACTAAAACTGCAAGGAATTCTTTTAAAAACTTCCAGATCAGAAAGACTAATCAAACAATCAGGTTTTCATGGAAAATGTGTCATCATTTAGAAGAAAGCAAGTTAAAATACATTATTTTATAAAGAAAATCTTGCAAATCACAATTTTATTTTCAGTTAAATACATTTATTTAAAGTACTAATAGGATTAACAAAAATTTTGTTGACTGATTCTGTATTAATCCCCCTTTACATCCACCCACCAAAATAAAAATTAAACTATTAAAATTAAACTATAAAACTATTAAAATAACTATATTAAAATAACTATAAAACTATTAAAATTATTCACCAACTTCAGAAGTTAAAGTTCTTATCTTACAAACAATGTAGGTAAAGAGAATTTATCATTGCAGGTACTTAAGTATTCAAGCAAGTTATATTTTTTTTTCTTTTAAACCCCAAAAAATAAGCCATAACTAGTTACAGGTTAAAAAATAAAACCACAAGTAATCTGTTGCAAAATTTTAAGCAGATTCTTTTTAAATAATCTCAACATACCAAACAACGACAGTTAAGCATTCATTATTTAGAAACATCACCATACAGAAGTATTTTCTTTGAATTGGTTAAGAAGCATTCATAAATACTGATTCAGAATAATTTCTTATCATAAAAGATCAAACAATGTAGGTAAGTTAAGTATTCATCATGGGGAAATTAGATGTATGAAAAAACATGCACATGTGGGTTTCAGAAAGTATGAGTTATTTGGAGAGTGTTTTTCTAGTGTCTAAAGAGGAGGTAACATTTTAAAATAAAACATCCACCAAATGTTCAAAACAATACTAGTACAAAGCAGACTAAATATTATTAATTTTACTGCCCCCCCCCCCTGCCCACCTTTACAAAGCTATCACCCACAATTATTCCACTTGAAACTGTTTTTAAATTGACTATTGCATAATGTAACTGAAACATCATGCAGTTTGAATTTAAAAATTTATCTGGCACTTAGAGACTAACAGACAGTCAAATTCACTGAATGTTGGTACAAAGTGCATTTCTAAAATTATTTTTAAACGGTACAAAATAGACTAACAGACAGTCAAATTCACTGAATGTTGGTACAAAGTGCATTTCTAAAATTATTTTTAAACGGTACAAAATAATGTCAATGAATAGTTTGCAAAACTATTGAGTTCAGTGAAATCAATAAAATTGTAGATTAGCCTTAAATTTGGTTCAGGGATATCAAGTATACGTTGAGTTTTAACCCCCTGACTTTTCAATTTGTGGACCAAAATCGCTTCACCCCCCCCCCATATTTTAAAACTCTAAACATTGGAGAATTGAAACATGCATTTCTTCTTTCTAAAAAAGATTTTTTATACAGATTTTTACCATGAGAAACTAAGCTGTCAGAAAAAAAAAAAAAAAAAAAATCAATTGAAGTACAGTTAATTTCTATTTAATACATAAAATAAAAAATGCACCACATCCTAACACTTTGCAAGTTTATTGAATCATGATCAGATTAATCGCCATCTGAGGAGCAGTCTGAAAAATCTATATCACTATCAAAACTAAAATCACTTTCAGAATCTGATAAATCATCTGGAAATATACTCTGGCAATCACTGAATGTTTTCTAGCAACCATTTCTGATTAGAAAAAAGTGGCAAACAAGGTGAAGTTAGAGCAGTAAATATCAAGTACCTTCAATTGCTGCAATTTAGTGGACAACTAATGTTATCGATTTGTCAAAACCGAAAATTAAATGTAAGTTATTTCACTGGTTAAACAGAGAAAAAGTGGGATGCGCTCCTCATTATAGGAAGAAAAAAAACACCTACCCACAAAAATTGCAGAATGAGCAAATTTTTATGCAATTTGAGTTGCCCGTAGAAATCGAAGGATGAGCAGCCACAGGGTTAAAGTAGATTCTGGTAGTTTTTTAAAAATCCCTTTAAACTAGTAAAGTTTGTTAAAAAAAAAAAAAAAAAAAAAAAAAAAAAAAAAAAAAAGGATATCGGGAATACTTTCTCCTGACAAGTCCTTATTAATGTTTAAATTCATTTATACTATCAGCCTCTTCCCCAAGCACTCCTTATTTCAAAGAACAAAGAAAGCACTGCTACAGAAAGTCTATTTAAGAGCACACAATCAGATGTATACTTTAATATCACAGTAATTCATACAATGTAGGTAAGTATATTGTTCATCATAAGGTGCTATATAGTGGTGTAACATAACTTACACAAAGATAAGGAATTAGCATTTTAAAATAAAGTTTGACTACTTTTGGTGGTTTAAAAAAAAAGGGGGGGGGACAACTGGGCTTTTCAAAATTTGAATTTTAAATCCTCAGGTACCGATTTATTCCAAGAAATGTTTGCATTTGGTAGACATCATGAGCAGATGTAGCCATAAACTGGCTAAATTGACAACCCTGAAAGCCTTCCTACAACTGTTACAAATCATTCCTCCCATGAAAGAGAATGTGCATGTTTATCCTAGTTTAATGACGAAACACCCTCATTTACCATACTTAGACAAAGTCAGTGTGTGACACAATGCAGTCTTCAAATATATGAAAAGAGTAAATCACACAGCTAATACATCTCTTAATATCAATACATCACTCATAGAAAAAATGTTTATACAAGTCTTTCGTTTCTTACTACCACTGCTAAGGAAAATATAATTAAGAATGATCTTTTTCTAGAGAAAATATTATGCCTATCATTTGAAGGAAAATGAATAAGGATTTTTAAAACCATAACAAAGCATTAGTTTTAATTCAGCACTAGTATAGTACTTTGTTAAAATTATTACTAACAATCAATTTATCTAATCGTTGGTAGTTATTACTATTGGCCAATATATTTTTAATCTATAACTGATAATAGTAATTAATGATTATCGATTTTAATATTTTTTTTCATGATGAATTTTTAGAATTGGTTGCTTTAAGTTGTATTTAGTAATTAGCTAAATTTTTTTAACATTAGGATACCCATCCTTTCTCTTAACCCCAGATATAGCCCCCCTCCCTTAAAAAATAAAGAAAAATACTAAAAAATTAAATAAAACCTACAAAACTGCAGTGGGTTGAGTCTTATTTGAGTATGGCCTTTTAGTATAAAGTCTTATTAAAGTATGGCCATTTAATAACCCTGGCATGTGCGAAGTACAATATTGTTCTGCTTTTCCATGCTTCTCATTGTCCTTTGAATAAGTGGGCAAGATGCTTTGCAAGGGGTTTTCCTATTTACGTTTGGCTAAGAAGATATATATCAGGGTTTGCATATACTCAGATGTTTGAGTAATTTATCAAACTATGTTGACTCTTATGCAAAAAATAGGCACATAATGGGTTTTGCATATGCAAAACCCCATATTTCTTAAGATAATGGGCCTTTGTGACCCTCTTTTATCAAACTTCACTGCAATCCCAGAGATATTCTCTTCTTTTTACTGTGCTTAAGAATACAGAACAGTATAAAATGCCAATGCATTTTAAATGTAAGTATCCAGAAAAAAAATTGAAATCCATATGCCTATTAATTAAAATGAATAATTTATCCATAACTAAACATACACTGATCTCTCAACTTATGCGCCTTTCGATTATACACGTCTCTTTTATATGTGAATTTTGGAAGGTGCCGTCACGAGGAATAGGAAAATAATGATATAGATCCCTCACTTAAAAGTGCCACTTTGAAATGTCTTTTTCAGTTATACACGAAAATAAACAGCGCAATCACAAATCTTGTCACACAGATTTTATTTTTCTTTATCGCCATCCTCAAAGACAGTGTTTAAAAAACGTGAATGCTGGAAACGTTGATGAAAATTTTATATAAAGTAAATTGAGATATTGAAACTTTTTGATAAGTTATGGGTGAAGATAAATAAGATGATAATGATGCAACTGATCTTGATGTCGGATATCATGCTACTGCCCTAGAAAAATTAACACATCATCTGTAAAATTATAACCTAATTTCAAATACAATAGTATATTTTAATGATTTAGAAGGCATTGTATCACAAATGGTGCCTAAACAAAATTAAACTACAGTATTGATGACAGTCTGATAGAGGAATGTTAGTACAATTAAAGTTTCTCCTACGTAAAATGAAATTATACCTACATTCTATTTCTGAATTACAACTTAAACTAAATCGTATAGTTAAATACTTTAAAATACAATATTACTCTTAAACCAAAAAAACATTAAGCTTATATTTTTCAAGTGTTGTGTCTCATAATTTAGAAGATATAGAATTTAATACCCTTCCATTTATATACAGCTGTCAGTTATGCACCAGGGTTTCCGATGTGGTCGCATTTTTAGCAAAATACAAAGACTACAAAAATGCAACAACACATTTTTGCTAAAGCCTTTTACTAAATGATATTAAAAATTATTAGTAAATTCCATTATGATATTAGGAACAGGTTATCAATAAGCAATGTGAACAATTTATTAATAATAATAATTGATGCCCCTGAAAGTGGATTAGCCTTTCAAGAAGCATTTGTTAAGTAGGCAAATATAAAAAGATTATAAGATGTATGAGGTATCGAAAATGATATGTGAACTCGTATTTACAAACCTTTTAATATTTTAGCATTTTGCTATTTTTTCTGATTTTAGCTCTTTTGCTAAAGAACTTTTGAACTCAACTTAAACCCTGTTATACACGATTTCGGTCTAGAATGGTACTTTATTAAAATTATTCTAATTTACATATTTTTTCTGTATAATTGATTTAGATTTTAAAAACGTTTTTAACGATCTGAAACCACTATCTTCAACTTAAAAATTCCAGATACCCCCTCCCAAGAAAAAGATAAAACCGAAAAAAATAAAAATCCTGGAGGGTTTCTAACAACCCTGTCTTCAGAAAAATTTACCAACACCCTGTTACTCAATACTATTTTCAGATTAATGAAAAATAACAAAAATGTAAGTCAAATCTTACCTGGTAGCAAAGCTGTGCCCTTGGGAATCTTTTACATGTACAATATCAAAGGATCCTGGATGGCGTTCTCTTGATGTAATGGTACCTACTCTTCCCAAGTTATGGCCACCAGTTACCATAACTAAATTACCTGCAACAGAAATATTGGTATGATGCATGCTTACTACTTTGAAAAATTAGGAATAAAAATTTGGAGAGGCGAGATCACACCTGCTGTCACTTTAGTTATATGTACAGATTCTAGAAAGAATCAATACGACCAAAACCAAGCATTTCATATAGGCTAAATCTTTACCACATGAAAGCACATGCTTACAATGGCCTAGACGATAGCCCTACCAGTAAATAATGTAAAAACTTCCTTTTACAGAGGACTTTGTAAGGGTTCTAAAGCACACTCATATCATATCCAGAGAAAAGCATCCTTAACTTCAGGTTAGATCATCGACAGTGCGATAATAATATCATGACTTCTATCCCAAAAAGAGCCAAAAACAATACAACTGCTTGTATTGACACATGATTGGATGAGACCCACATAAATGTCACAAGTGCAACACCAGACTGGAAGCAGACATGTTTTTCTGTAAATAAAATCCACCTCCAACAGGAATTGCATCCAGGACATCACAGTGAACTATTTTATACCAGAGAGATTATCAGAAAAATTGTTTGACTTGTGCAAAAAATAATTTAGGGCTTCTACTCCTTTGTTGCCATTGGTTTCAACACCTCTTTATTAGGGATGTAACAAATATTCGACTACTATTCGGGATTTGGAAATTTTGCCAAATACTCGGTGGGCTAAACATTTGGCAAGCCGAATACTGAACAGGTATTTGGCCAAATAAATGTGGCTGAATTCTGCCGAATAATTTCAGAACAAAGAAAAAAAGTATTTTTAAATGCATTTACAAATAATACTGCTTAGTTATACTTCAATATGTGATTTCATATTATAAAATATCGTAAGTTATATAATTTTAAGCTAAATGAAAAAATAATGTATAGTATTTAATAATATTACAGAAATACAGACTTTTACTTGGTGACACTACTTGACTTGGTTTTTTATTTTTCTTTATGGGGTGGGAGTAAGAGCAATCTTCATACCCTCAATTACAAATATAATTTTGAAAAGCTGCTAAATATTCAGGATGCAATGAAGGTGCCCACTATTCAGATGTTTTGCTAATATTCGGTAGGCCGAATATTTGGATAAGCATCCAAAAGCTGAATGTAACATTATCTAATGTATTTAATAATATTACAGAAATAGACTTTTCTACTTGGTGACCCTACTTGACTTGGATATCTAATTTCTTTATTGGGTGGTGGTAGAAGTAATTTTTTCAAAGCAATATTTTATTTACAATTAAAACAAAATTTTAATAAAATTAATATTGAGTCTAAACTATATGTTGAATATTCGGTCTGAGATATTGGCCAAATATTTGATATCCGGCCTAATCACTATTTCTTGCATCTCTATTCTTTAACTGGCACCAGGTAGTACAGAACACATCCAATAATCTATAAAACTGAATCCTAAAATATAAAATAACTGTTCCAAAAATCAGTACATAATCCTCAAAAGAAGGAGTACTAATTCATGGAAATAATATTGGCTGCATACTGACTACAATTGAGACAACTCAATAATAGTTTCGAAAACAGCCTTTGAATATCAGTTGATGTTACAAAAAAGTTTAAAAATACTAAAACATAGTTGACAGCCTATCTTGCCCCAAAAAAGAAGATAAGGGCAAAAAACGATTACCTGGAAAATAGGAAGATTTTTCCAAAACAGACATTACAGACAGGTTTGTTACACACAGATTTCAGTGAGTTACACTAAAACAGGTTTATATAGAACTAAAAGTATTTCACCTAAGCAAAGTATAAATAGTACGTTTTTCATGAGAACCTTAAAATACATTTTAAATAATACTTACCAATATCAAATTTGATGAAGTCCATGATTTTTCCAGTAGCTATGTCAAGTTGTATGGTATCATGAACCTTAATAAAGGGATCAGGATATCTTATTGTTCGACCATCATGTGTAACAAGGAAGGGGATACCTTTGGGTCCAACCTGAACACGTTTTACTCGACACAGTTTGTACTGAAAAAAAGTTTTTTTTTTTTTTAAATAATTGTAGTCAGTCTTCAAAATCAGCAAACTAATCATAAAATAAGTGAAATCTATTAAGTCGAAATTAATTTTAAAAAAGACAACTTTACATACAGAAAAATTTTACTTTTTATATGTGACATCCAGGGGTGTTTCAGTTTTTTATTTAGGGGGTGCAACTGCAATCCCTCAGACCCCTTATTTTCTGCCTCTGGTGACATTTCCCAGCCCCATCCCGGAAAAAAAGGTTAGACAAGGTACTTTATGTAATGAGTGATTATCATACACAACACTGCAGAAGTAACTGGAATGATAATCATACACAATACTGCAGTCATAACTAAAACAACTATTTTAAACTAGCGAAACAGCATGTTATAAGATGGCTGTCTGCCCATGTAGCCATTTATGGATATGCATTAATAGATATTTTCCAAACACATTTCAAACGTACATATTATGTAGATCTGATCTTAAAAATCAATTGCAGAAAATCCTAATTTAAATAACATTAATTAAAAATGTAAAATAAGGGCTAATTTTAAATCACTATGTACTGGACACTTCAATAATGGAATGCTCAGTTAACAGATACTCATCCTGATAGATTCTTCCCGGCTTATAAATTTTGAAGACCAAAAAATTGGAGTTTTTCTTACTTAAAGGATTCCTAGAGCAAATTAAAAATATCTCAGAAACTATAGCAAAATCAGAGCACTTGGAGGGGGGCTAGGTTATCAGGGTTAGAAATAAGCGGTCGTTAGTTTTATTTTGCAACTAGAAATTTAAGTTTGACAGCCTGATCAGTGGTAAAGCTTGAGATTAAAAAAATTCCTCAGTGGCCAGTGACCCTACAAAGTTCAGTGGCCACTTTGATATAGTTAGAGGCCAAAATTTTCCGTACTTACGTAATTTTTGTTTTCGACACCCTTGCTCCCCCCTTTCAGATATATGAAAATAATATGAGATTTTTTTATTTTGTACATTTAATGATTCAATGCTTTTTTAGTAATAATGCATGGCATGTTCCATATATTACACTCAGAAATAACTAGCTGTATTTAAAGAAATCTAAGTACTATGAATTTAAAATTTATTAATTCCTGCTGATTGGCTGCAGCTCCTTGTTAGAATCATCACATCACTGTCTGTGTCTATACTATATAGGTACACACATGGAGGAGGCTATAGGAGCTAAACCCCCCCCCTCCCCCAAACCCAAATTAAAAGTGAAAATCTCTTAAAAATAGAGAATTGTAATAAAATTAATGATTTAAAATATTTTACTTTAAAATTTCTCTTCAGATTAATTCAAACGTATCTTTTACGAAAAATAGTTGGTTATTAAATAAATACAGTGGGGGGGGGGGCATGGCGCCTGCAGAATTTCCAGGGGAGGGGGGGGGAAGGACTACTTCAACGTATGGTTACCATGTTGGAAAGAGCAAAAAAGCAACTAAAAACACTGCATACAAAAATCCAGGGGGGAGCCTTCTGCCGGCGCCCATGGGGGGGGGGGATACGTTTTTGCTTCGGCCGACCAAAAATGCCTTCTATTCGTATAATCTACAGAGAAACTTCCTGTCATTAAAACGAAACTGGAAAAAAAAAAGCTTGAAGTGTGAACAGAAGGGGTGGGGTGGGGGGGGGAGAAACACTTCTCTCTTCTCGGACAGCTGTAACGCTGATTAATGGAATTCTAAAGGCATGGAGATCTGTTTATTTAAGCTTTGAAGAGCGAGTGCTTTTACCAGTGATTACAAAATAAAACAAAATCAAGTGTTTTGTCTGTTTCTCTTCCCCCTCCCTCTCGTACTATTGTAGAGATTCCAAAACTCTTGCAAAAGGAAAAACGTAATAATATGAAAGCAGCTGAAATTAAATTTATTTAAAACTGAAAACGGTATGTTCATGACATTAGTTTTTATTTGCGTATTGGAATGTACAAAATAATGTTTTTGTTCATTTTAAATAAAGCATCTTGCGTGGTAGTTTTCAATCTGCTGTAGCGTAAATCAGGATGCAAAGAATGCTTTTGAAAGGTCGATGAAGAGGTTGGCAGAGGGTTTGTTTATTGTTTTCAAGTTAATAATAATAATTAAAAAAAAACGCACGTGCTTCCCGTCTACAGTTTTAGAAGGGTCATAGTAAAGATCACATGAAATTTTTTTAAAATGTAATCGATTACTCTTAAGTTGACTGGACCCTGACTGAGTCGAACGACGGAAAATATACAAAGGGGAGTACTATAATTTAGAAAAATATTAGCTTCGTTCCTTCAGTACAATGTCTTATTAATGAGATACTTAATGCATCTTTCACGTACAGTCATACATTGTATCAGTAGGCAAATATCAAATTTAGTTTTAAATAAAAGTCCTTTTCACTCTTCTCCTTTTATTACGGCCGTCTATTGTAGAAATTGTAGCAAATTATAATTAGAATAATTCTTTTGTTCAGATTTTTGCGACCACGTGTAATGTCCCACGGATATGCCTCTCTGCGTACTGGAATGTCGATGTACGCAGTCTCATTAATAAAATAATGAGATGGTGCGAAGGGTCAGGTCACAGAGAGGGACCCTGAGTATTCTGTTCCGGTGCGTTCCTACCCCCCCCCCAAATGTTACATGTATGTTATCAGTTTATGATGAGCTCCTCCCCTTTCTTCCCCTCCCATAGACGTCTGCAACCCTTTCTCCCCTGCTTGTCCATATAGCGCTGACATTCAGCTTTTCCTACGAGGCCGAGGGTGGGCGGGACTAAGTAAATTTTGCACATCATCAATTTTAGACGTTTTTTCAACTGCTTTGCTTTACTTTGCTCGGACATACAGCGCCGACTTTTGTTACGGGGACGGAAATGAGGGGGGGGGGGGGGTTGCTTGCTGAGTAAATTTTGCAGGTCGCCAATTTTGGCGACTGACAGACTGTTTTGCAGTCGCCAGGAATAATTCCACAGTCGCCACTGGCGATCTGGTGACCGCTAATCTCAAGCTTTAATCAGTGGCAATCACTATAACATGCCTGCACATTTGGAATTTTATGAGAGGTTTATCTCGCCAATCATACTTCAAACAATATTCTCAGTTTCCTAATTGGTGCTCATCTTTTGTCAGGGTTACGATTTTGCCCAACCCAGAAAAACCCGGGTGGTTTTTTTTCGAAAAAGCCCACTTGAAAAAACCCAACTGGGTTTTTTCAAAATTTCAACTTTAATTACATAGATAATACATCGCTTAATATCAGTACACCACTTGTAAAGTTTATAAACAGCTCCCTACTACCCTACACACTAGAGATGAGTTCGGGCTCATTTTTTGAAGCCCGAGATCGCCCGAGCCCGAAGACTTTTAATCCGAGCCCGAGCAATATTCTTAAAGTTGGAGCCCAAGCCCGCCCGAGCCCGAAATTTCAGCTAAATACAAATAAAATTAACTACTTCATTAAGAGGATACAATAAATTTTGGAGCTTCACACACCTTCTAGTCCCCCGTGCCGCTATTTTTGGAAATAAGTACGTCTATTTATCCCATGAATCACTTTTTAAAATCTGTTTCAAGGAGTATGTTCAACAAAGGAGAAATTTTTCACGAGCCCGAGCCCGAACGCAATCGTGAATTACAGAGCCCGAGCCGGGCCCGGGCTGAGCCCGTCTCATCTCTACTACACACCATCACTACCTAAGGGGAAAATAAGCATTAAAACTTTCTAGAGTAAATAACCTATCTGTATTAAAATGAATAAGGATTTTTTAACCAAAAAAAAAAAAAAATCATTAGTTTAAAAAGTTGCAATTAAGCACTAGTATATCACTTAAAATTATAACTAATAGTCAATTTATCCAAGAGCAAGCCATGATTAAGGTTGCTATTGTTATTGATTTATACATTTTTTCATGTATGATTGAAAATTGTAATCAGTTACTATTATTAATAACCACTTTTTATTTATAATTGATTTTTGTAATCAATTTAGTTTGCTTTAAGTTGTATTTAGTAATAAGCAAATTTTTTTCAAATATTCTGAAACCCCATCCCTTCTGAAAAAACCCCCAAAACACCTGGATTTTTAACAACCCTGTCTTTTGTCCTTCAAAAATATTTCCACTATGAATGTTGAAAAAAAAATTAAGAGCTAAAATGTTGTAGTATGTTATGCCCACTCCAAACCTATTTGGCACTATGTCTAATGAGCACTTGATATGAGAAAAACAGACTCCTTGATTGTTTTAAAGGGGAGCAAGACCTGAATACCAATTCAGAATTACATGGAATAAGTCATTATCAGAAATCTTATTTATCCAGAGTAATTTATCTGATTTTGAGACCAGACTAGTGCCCCGCTTACCTATGTGATATTCAGACCCTGTTTCTGCCACAAATATGATAAAATTACTCTTTTTTTTTTTCTAAGATTTTTTTTTTTTTAACCTGGGTTTCTTTTGTTTGTTTGTTTCCTTTTTCCCACTTTAAGGGTAGAACTGAACATTTTTTTAGCTTGGCGATGGCACGTGCCGCATGACCTGGCACGTATAGATTGCGAAGAGAGCCTGCATAGCATGTATAATTTTTGTTATAAATGCAGTATTTTGCAGCTGCAACTTTTTTTAACACTGTAGTAATATTATTATTAATAAATCTTTTGTAGCATTTTCCTGAATTTAACATTGTACATATTTAATTTCTATCCCTGTGGGTTATATAGATACACTTGAATAAATATTTCAAATTTTGTTTTACATCAAATGCAAACTTTGCTTAGTAATTTTTAAGCAACCCCGAGTGTGGTGTACAAGTGAGGTTTGACTGTATTGTGAAAAGTCAATTTCTAACTCCAAAAGCCTGAGATAATGAAGACATCTGGTTTAAAATAGAATCAAATATAAGTTGATACATGCCAAAACTGTGAAACTTTCCAGAGTTTTTCAAATGCTTGCAGTTTTTATGATACTGGGAATTTTATGGAAAGCCATATCTCAAACGACTAATTCACAGTAAAAAAAAAGAGGGAGTTAACTCTAGAACCGTGGTGTTTCAGATGTACCTAAAACCACGGGCTGGGTCAAATTGACCCAACTTGCAGAATTCACATTGCAATGCAACAATAATGCTATATTTCAATGGTAATGATATTAGTTCAATCTTAACATTCATATTAAGTTTAATATTACATTAAAAGTTAAAAAATATTGTTGCTATAATTCTTATTAGAACCGCGTCGCTTGAAATAGGTATACCTAAAACCGCAGTATGGGTCAAATTGACAGACTTGTAAAATTCATGTTGCCATGAAAATGACAAAATGGTATGCTATTATACCATTTATTTATTATGTCATTACCGTTCATTTTATGAATGATGACATATATTTAATTTGAACTTCGGATTTCAGACTCATGGGAAGTTTTGGGTCAGAATGACCCATTCCGCGATATCCGGTATACATATTGAAAACAAAAAATTAAAAGTTATGAGTTTAATTTTTTTACAGGTAGTTAATAACATAACGTTAGGAAAAGTCACGAATTTAAAAATTTCAGTTTGTAAGTTTTGAAAAAAACTGAATCACATCTGTTTTCGGGTCATAATGACCCATCCCGCAGTTCTAGTGTTAAATTATCTATATATGAATTTTTAAAAGTGAGTAGGAGATTAATAAACATCTTGAGGATACATACTTTTGCTTCCTCAGCTGTGATTCTGTGCAAATTGTATCTGCCTTTCACATCATACAGTAATCTGAAGAATTCTCCAGTTTTTTCAATTGTGACAACATCTAAGGGAGAAGAATTCAATTATACAAGCTGAAAAAAAAAAAAAAAAAAAAAAAACCTCTACCTGCTGCTCTTTGCTTGCTATTTCTGGATTAAAAATCATAATTCAATTAATGTTTTATATACCACCTTAACTAGATTCCTGAGAAGTTTCTTTTCGTTCGTCCAAATAGTTTTTTTTTTAATTAATTAAAAGTTTTATCATGTACAGGACATCACAAAAAGCTGTTTTCAAAGTACCTTCAGCATTTTGATCTAAATATGTACATGTAATAATTAACTTTAATTTTTTTTAAAGTCATCATTATTTAATGAAAATTACTTGCGTTATGTATGGGACATGTGATTTTAAGTAACACTACAAGAAATTTTGAACTAAAATTAACATGGATGTTAATTAAATGAATTTATTAGTGCTATTAAGGTATTCAAACTTAAGCTTAATAATACAAATTAAAATTAATTAATGATTTTTTTTTAAATTTAGCACAAAAAACATTGTAGGGGGTACATTGAAGCTTAGCCAAGAATTTTAATTGCTATTATATAATTGGGATTTTTCATACATAGCTCCATTTGAAAAAATTGTAAACATTTAAAATTAAAATGTTTTATACGAGTTGAAGAACATTATGTCTTCAATTTCTTCCACTTCCTCAAATGGTACCAGAAACTAATTATTCTAACTATTAATTGGATGTAATTTACAAGTTCTTTTTTTAAAGGATTTTACCCTTTTTCGAAATGTGTGGACAGGAAAACATGTTTTTGCTAAAGGTTTCATAAAAGGTACATAAAGATATCTATTATCAATGTTTTGCACAACTACTGGCTAAAAATAATCATCATACATACTCAAGACTTTTGTTAGTTTCATTTTTTTCAGTAACTCATTGCATGTGCATGAGATAGGCTCTTTATCTTTTTTGCACTGCAGGGCTAAAATAATTTTATCTTTATAAAAACAAAAAAGTTTTCAAAGGATCAGACATTCCAAGCCTGTCAAGTAGGGCAAAATGCATGTTGATGGCCTGTTATCAAAGAAGCACCTTGTTTGTTAAAATCAGCCACAGAACAGCTTTAGTATTAGTCCTTTTTGTTTTGGCGACAAAATTTTGTTGCCAACCCAAGTTGTTGCTTCTATGCTTAACAAATAAAGAAAGGTAAATGAAAATATTAACCTAAAAGTACTATCAAAAGAATAAATAAACAGTATGAAACTAAACATCCATTTTAAATTTAAAAAATAATTAAATAATACAATTTATTTTAAAATAAAATCAAAGCATGTTGTCAACCAAGAGCCATTTTCGGAAATAAATAGCCGGCTTTAGGATTACGATGTCTTAACTTCCAAAAGTCAAACGGCAGGGTTACCATAAAGGCTTCCTTTATCGCACCAAGAAAAGTCGCGCCGAAAAGGACTAATACTTAAACTGTACCGCTTTTAAATGATGTACTGCACTTAATTTTTTATCAAAATCTTTATTTGCAAGCTCGTGAAGCTTAATAATGTGGAATGACCGAAAGACAAAAGCATTATGAAAAGAGGGCAAGTGAACTTTTTATAGTTATATAAATGATGCATACCCATGAAGCCGGCAGGATAATTAGTATCAGTTCTGACTTTTCCATCAACCTTGATTAGACGCTGCATGACGATTTTTTTAACTTCAGCATTAGTGATACCATACTTCAGTCTGTTTCTAATCATTATGATGAGTGGTAAAGATTCACGTAGTTTGTGTGGACCTGTGCTCGGCCTTGGAGCCTGAAAGACAAAAAGATTGAACACTTAGATCTCAATTTCGGCAAAGTCAACAGCATGCACATTAAGAAACATCTTTAAATTTTCGTACGATTCAAAATTTAGGGATGTGCCAGCTGAAATTAAATTTTGGAGCAAGAAAAGACATTTTTGGAGCAATTTGGAGCAAGAAAAACAGATTAGTGGCATAATTTGGAGCGCAAGCACATCAATTTTGAAATACAAAATTTATTTTTGTAGGGAAAGGAAAAGTCATTAAGGAATGCTAATCTAAAAAATGAAAGTTAAGGAGTTTCTTAAAAACGCTTTGCCAATAACAAAAACTAGTTTTTTTTGTGTATGTGTGTGGGGGGGGGAGAGTCAGAAGTTTATGAAATTAATAAAAAATTCTGTTACTTTATATATTGCTATACAAAATATCTATTATCCCTACAAGGCACCTGGTACCATATAAGGAACAACTACTTTAATTATTCCTCTGTTTATAAACTACTAGCCTAGACATCTTTCAGTTTTTGAACTAATTTATACACAGACAGCAACGATATAATTCAGGCTATAGTGTATAGAAATCATTACTGTTTTCATTATTGTCAAAACTATTGTAAACCGCAATCTTTCTTACGCCATTTTGTTTAGAAGAAAAAAAAAAGTTAGCAAAAAGTTTTGACCCGGAAAAACTTATTGCGTGTTGGAGTTCATCATACAAAGAAATAATCTGAATACTAAAATTTCAAAACAGAAGCTAAAAAAGTATAGTTAAGGCTCAGTGTGCTACCTACGGAACTGAAATAAAAAAAATGATTTTCTAGTAAAATATTTTATTTTTAAAATTATTTTTCTCCAAATGCTAATCACTAACATCACATATATTAATATTTGGGGGGGGGGGGGGGGAAATCAAGCTTTGTAGGGTTAAATCAAAAATCCAATATTTACTAAAGTATATTAACCCATTTATGCCTAGCGTCACTTTTTCAGGATGGCATTTTTGTTATTTGTTGAAAAGGTTATTTTTCCTAGCCTTTATTCACAAGTAACATACACGAGTTATTCACAAGTGTAGAACCCCAACTCCGCAAAATATTTTAACATGACCCAGTAGGATGTTGACCTTTCAATTTTTATACATAATGATTTTAAAAGAAACCGTCCCTTGTTCCAGAAGTTGACATCAGAAATTTATCTATTACTGCTAGTATAAGCAAAAATCAAAGAAAGTGGTAAAAATATCTGTGCACAAATGGGTCAACTACCATCAGCAGCTTATAAAAAATTTGGTAAAAAATTACCAATTTAATAAAATTAAATTAAAAACAGGGGTCAAAATTTTTACACTTAAGGCATTGCCGGTTTAAACAAAGGAATAACAAAGAAAAAATATTTGTTTTTAAGATCAATAGGGAAAGATTGAAACTAGAATGTGTGATGATTTTCGTAAAAATTCGGTAGATTTACAAATGTTTTCAACATATATGGGAAAATTAAAAATGTAGCAGTTTTGCTGAATTTGGAGCAAAAACGTCCAAAAAACGATCTTTTTGTAGCAGATTGGCACATAGGATTGATTTGGCACAATTTGGAGCAGCTGGCACATCCCTGAAAATTAGAGAAGATTGAGACTAAATCTAAAATAACTATCTCATTAACATCTAAGCTAACAGAATTCTGAGACCTTGGCACATCTGAAGATCTTTTTTTTTTTTCTTTTACATTGGATTTCATTTTATGACGGAAAAATAGTAGAGTAGACATTGCTACAGCAACATACAACGCTCATATATCACTTCATTTATGAAAGTAAACGTAGAGAAGTATTCAAAAACATTAAAAAAGGCATTAGCTGTGTAAAAATCATTCAGAAAAGAAATGAGTAGTAGAAAACAAGAAACGCTTCTTATGATCCATGCGTTGTGAGCGCTCCAACTAAATAAAACACGTAATTAGAGGATAAGTGAAAACCATATTATACTTAAGCTGTTATTGAACAAAATGTCATGAATGGGAGATTATAAAGCACCAAACACGAAATCTACTTACAAATACTCCACCAAGCTTGTCCAACATCCATGATTTCGGAGCATTTAACCTTTTCAAATGTTTCTTAGGTCCCCTTGCCTAAAAAATAAATAAAAAATATTCAACACAATTATTAATTTACATACATCGTGATATTTTGTATAGACTAAATCTTACTAAATATATTGAAATGCACTTTACCATGGCACTTTAGTATAGGTTAATAAACAGTCAATATACACGTCGCTAAGATTGAAGATAATTTTAATCAAGGGTACAATAACAGAATGAATACGAATATTAATTATTTTAACATTTTATTAAAATAAAAATTTATACCGAACAACGATACTTAATTCCTTCATATTGATTAAATAAGATTGAAAATACTCACCATGTTTGAAGTTCACTAGCAATCTGCAATCCGCTTAAGCCTACATGAGAACTCGTTGCCACAAAAAAAAGTTAAAAATCATTATGCTGCCACACATTTCTGTCGAAATCCAAACGGCAATCCTGCCAATGGTCGAAAAACATGGACACGCGGGTGCTATTTTCTCTGCCATGGCGCTAGTTTCATGAACATCTCAGAGCGATTTAAAGGGCAGGTGGTCCATAGAATTAAATAGACATTAAAACTGTCAAAGATGTTTCATTTTTTAATTTTTTTGTTTAAACAGAATGTATCTTTATTTATAAATGTTTTTAAACGCTTTTGCCTTCATGCACATATCGAAAACAAAATTTAAGAAATTATTAGTTGGTTAATGCTTTTTAGGTGTTTCTTCTACATGTAATATGTAATAAATTAATAATAAATATATATCTTAATTTATTTTTTATCTGAATCTTCAAAAGATTGTAATACTTTTTTAAAGACTTCTTTTTCGTAACTAGCGCATATTTTAATGTATTAATACAACATTCTCCCTATCCTTCCCTGTATATGTATGTTCTCATTAATGTGTTTTGGTTAAGTATAACCATGGTAAATGTAAATTTTAACCTTTTTGTTTTTCACGGATTATTCAAATAATCGAAGTAGGCGCAGGCAGGGCGGCAAGTGCCCCCTTTCGGGGAGCCGGTGACCCCCTTCTTCGGGGACTCCTAATTAATTCGTATGGGAATTTTTAAGATAAGAACCCAGATAACACACTTGTCCATTTTATGTCTATTTCTGGTCCAACTCATCCATAATAATCCATGTCTATACATAGACATCCATAAGACATCGATTATGGACATAATCTGGAAAATCCAGAATACGTTCATGAATAGACCAAAACTAGACTTAGAATATCCAGAATATGTCCATTAATGGACCAGATGATACACACTATGTCAGTGATACAACATAAAATGGATGTGCGTAGAAGTCCAGAAATGGACAAAATATGGAAAAGTTACTTTTTTGTCATTGATTTTCATTTTACTCAATACTGTACACCCTCCAAAAAAAGTATTCGAGCAAGAGAGAAATTTCCTACGTTCGTTTCGTATATTAAAAATTATTTATCATAGAATATGAATTAGGCTATGTATAAATGTGAATTTCCATATTTCTGTCAAGTTGTGCGATTTTCAAAAACTCAATTATTATTCGCAAATCTAAAATAGGAAATTTCTCTTTTGCTCCAATACTTTTTTTGGAGGGTGTACTTACGACGCATGGATTTATTATACTTTATGTTTTTATTGATATTACATTTTACCCCAAAAAGTTTAAAAACTTTTTACATTCTAGATTTTTTTATTTATTTATTTATTTATTTTTTTTTTTTGTCGAGGAACTTTTGAAATTTAAAATACTTTTTATGTATTATTATTTCCTATAAAAGCGGTATTGTGTAAAAAGAAACTCATATCCACATGCAAAAAAAAAAAAAAAAAAGAAAATTCTCTAACGGCTCAACATCCAAAAACGAATAGAGCATTTCGACGAGCCCCTCCTCTCTGCGATCGGTCGCCGTCTTGCGTGACAGCTTGGGGTTCTCGTAATGTATTTCAATGGGAAAAACCCGATTTTCAACATTCAAAAAAAGTATTAAATTTAATTTTTTGGATGATTGTAATGAATGGAATTTGTTAATCAGACCTTCGACTTTTGTGTCCCAGGTGGCGTTTAATATTTTAAAAAGCTTAACAATAATATTTTAATGATATTTCAAGCGACTTTTTCCGCTGGTACTGCGTTCGGAAAGAGAACATTATGTACGGGAATGAACACAACGTTTGTTTTAAGATTCGGCAGGGTATTCGGATTACTGTTTGTTTACAAATATCATTGTTGTGCATGCGAATTTTTCTTACGTTGTGAGATTTATGCAAGAATAAAGTTTTGTTTTTGAATTATAATTCATCGGATATTCTGTATGCCCTAGAAAACATCAAATTCCATTAATATTTATATTAAAGACGTGTTTATTTAAATTCCTATTAAGATATATTCAGATTTTTTTTCTTTTATAAAAAATAAATGTACTGCTTGTTATTATTTATCATAGTGTTCTTTTAAATATGTAAATGCCTATAAAATAGGACCAGTTATCCCATTAATAAAAAAAGTGTAACATATGCATCGCATAACATATTTGTACATGTAATTAATCTAATACGTAGGAATATGAATTTAAAAAATAATCCAATAAATCAACTAAATTAAAGACGTAGACGAATTAATGTAATCTTTACTTAGTTGCATAATTATTTAAATTGACAGTAAACATGAGTGCAAAATGTAAATTTATAATTCCATAAAGCTTCTGCCTTTTTATTATAAGAGGGAAAACATTTCTGTTTCGCAATGTTAGCTCATAAAACTGTACTAAACAATTCTACTATTACATTTTTGAATTTTGTTTCAATTAGAATCAGAACAGAAATCAAAAGCTGGAACTCTGACCCTGTATTTCTTTTTTCTGGGTGAATTTTTACATATTAGGCAAAACCCAGCAAAGCTCATGAATACTTTGCTCCGAAGCCCAACACTAGTATACATTAATTCATACATTTTCCCCTTTTCAAGCACAAACTGATTTTAGCAGACAAGACAAATCATATTCGCTTCACCTCGACCAGATTTGAGAGTCCTGAGACCACCAGAATTTGGGTGTTTTCTGTATTGTTGCGGAACTACTGTGCTACTCCTGGGGTTCGTCGTTCTAAAGTCCAGTTGGTGTAAAAAGTTCAAGTAAAAAGTCACTTGTCAGGATGGAACACAAACTTTATTGCTTCTAGAACTTCGTAGAACAATCAGCTGTACACAATACACAAGCACAATCTAGCAGTAACGTGCTTTTAACGGGTTTGGGACAATTCACCGACAACAACTACACCGACAGGACATTTCACCGACACCGTTTCACCGACTGGACATTTCACCGACATGGATTATTCACCGACTGGACACTTCACCGAAACGGATTTTTCACCGACTGGACATTTCACCGACACGGATTTTTCACCGACTGGACATTTCACCGACACTGATTTTTCACCGACTGGACACTTCACCGACACGGATTTTTCACCGACACGGATTTTTCACCGACTGGACATTTCAACGACATGGATTTTTCACCGACTGGACACTTCACCGACATGGGTTTTTCACCGACTGGACACTTCACCGACACGGATTTTTCATCGACTGGACATTTCTCCGACATGAATTTTTCACCGACTGGACATTTCAACGACACGGATTTTTCACCGACAGGACATTTTCATGAACATTTCAGCCACTTTAAAATTGACTAAATTTTCAATTTTACGACGACAAGCCAATTCCCACACAGTTTTAATAATACATTTAACGAAAAATCTCTCATAAAGAGAGCAACTAATTACGATTCTTTTTTCTCAAAAATTTATCAATATATCTAAAAAAGATTTCTTTTGTACAAAACTAGAAAGTTTAGGCGTTTAAAGCAGGGCCGTGACTATAGTTTATTTATTTATTTTTGTTAGGTTGGGAGGTGGGGGATTGCAAAAAACATTCCTATGAACCATAATTAATCATACGCGTGCGTTATTAAAAATCACATGTATTAATTATGCATACGTAATTAATTAACATTAATTAAATTAATATATCATATATAAATCATAATTAGCTTAAGTACATATTTATTAACTTTGTGTAATTAAATTAATTACTTAATTAAAACTCATTTATAATTAATCTGTGCATTAAAGTAAAAGAAGATTTGAGAAAAACAATCGTACTGAAAGTGTATTTTTTGATAACAATATACGTCAAATTTTCGAAGGGGGGGTGAAACCTATGCATTCCCCCCTTTGTAAAAGGTTCTAATTTATGTTGTACAATGTTTATTTTTTCAAAATATTATTCTATTTTTTTAATTACTCGTAACGGGAAATAATCAAATTCTTTACCCCACGGAACAAATTACTGATAAGGCCATTCTCAACCTGGTGAAAGTTGATTCTTTTTTATCGGGGGATGTGGGATAGGATTACTTTCCAGTCTAAAAGCCATGAGTCTATCATAACTTAAACCATTGTAAACTAAAATCGCATTTGAATAGCCATCCAAACACTGATAAGAAAGAATGTGTGGTAGGGCTTTTCCAAGAATTTATGTACCTCTCTCAACCCGGTATTTCCTCCTGTAGTGCAACTTTTCTATTAATGGAAAAACGATGCTCCCTGGTAGCCCTTTCATCTTTGCAGCCAGGCGGAGCTTAGTACCCCACGTGACAATAGTTCTAAACTTTTACTCTTGAGTCTCAATATCCAGTACAGCTTATGGAAATATAAGAACTGCACGTGTGCGACTTAGTAATATTGGAGTATATCATTCTCAGAAAAATCTTTTGACGTAGAAGTTGGACTCTAGTTTCCTTCCATGACGTCTTGTTTGAGAGTGACAGAAGTTATAAATTCCACGAGAGGAAAGCCGAAAATTGTAATTGACGGATTTCTCTATGATAAAGACAAGAATCGTGACAATTTATATTATTGGGTATGCGAAAGAAGATATCATAAAAATTTGAAATGCAGTGCAAGAGCTGTGACTATTTTTTCAAATGGCAGCCATGCCATCAAGAAACTTGTTTCCTCGGCACATAATCATGCTGCCGATGCAAGTCAGCCATACGTCAGGCAAGTACAAGTCAAAATTAAGGAAACAGCAAAAACAACTAATGATAGACCAGTGCAGATAATAAGTAATGTGTTATCGTCCGTACAACCAGAAGTACAGGCATGCTTGCCTAAAAAGGAAGCAATAAGAAAACTAATTAAACGAGCGCAGCGTGTTGACACTCCTGTCGAACCAGAAACATTGCAAGATTTAAATATACCAGACGAATATTCTTTAACTTTAACTGGTCGAGAATTTTTGAAAGATATAGCAGAAGATAATGACAGAATTTTAATTTTTTCAACAGACGAAAATCTGAAATATTTACACTTGTCTAAATTCTGGATAATGGATGGAACTTTTAAAACAGTTCCTCATCTTTTCAAGCAACTGTACACGATCCATGCCAATGTTGGGACTGAAACCGATTTTGTAATAGTTCCGCTGGTGTATACTTTAATGAGCTCCAAAACGGAAGAATGTTATAGAAAGCTTTTTGAAGAATTGATCGACTGGGCAGGTAACATCGGCTACGACCTTAAGCCAGATTTTATATTATCTGATTTTGAAAAGGGAGCAATGAATGCTATCAACACAGTAATACCAAGCGCTTAAAGCAAAGGCTGTAATTTCCATTTGTCTCAGGCTGTGTACAGAAGAATACAAAAAAATGGGCTTGCATCGAAATATGGGACTGATCCTAATTTTAGCATTTTAATTAGACATATTCCAGCCCTGTCGTTTCTAAGTGCATTAGAAATCCCGGATGCATTTGATCGTCTGAAAGCTTTTATGCCACCCGAAGCCGAACCCATTTTAAAATGGTTTGATGAGTATTTTGTAAATGGCAAATTACGGAAACGAAATCAAAGAACTGGTCAAGAACAAAGATGGCCGCCATTATTCCCCCCCCCCCCCGAAATCTGGTCAGTTTTTGAAAATAATCAATTTGCTTTCCCTAGAACCCAAAATAATGTCGAGGCTTGGCATCGACGGCGGGAAACCTTAGTTGGACGGCCACACGTTGGAATATTTCACATTATAGGAGAAATCAGAAAAGAACAAAATGAAGTAGAAAATGCAATAGAAAGAGTTATTAGAGTAGAGCCACCCCAAAAGAAAAAAAAAAGAAGATGTAGACAGAGAAAAACGAATCCAAACAATCATTTTAGATCGACAAAACAGATCTGAGATGGATTTTTTACGTGGAATAGCCCACAACATTTCTTTTTAGTGACTTTTGTATTTTGTATTTTGCCTTTTGTATTTTGTACCTTATATTTTGTAATAATTTTGTACTGTAATTTTCAATAAAGACAACAGTGGGGTACTTTTCCATACACTCCTCGTGGTGTGCCCTGGTAACGACTATCTGTCGGCTAAGTATGGAATATACATATACAGCCTTTTCGGCTAATAAATAAATAAAATAAAGAGTCATTTTGATATATTAGTGTACATAATACAGGGGTGGACCCAGAAAAAGTCTCTGGGAGGGGGGGAAGTCCGTTTTCTAATAGAATAGCACATCCATTCCACAGCACTGTTTATCTCAATATATACGAAAACACTGCATAGTATACCATAAATAAGCAAATATGTCGTTTTATACAGCTATCGGTAACTAAGTTCAGGCAAACATGGAAAAATTGGAAGTTGATTATATAGCTTTTAAACTTTCGGAAAAACATTAATTGGGGATTTTAGTTGCATGAAACAAAAAAGTTCCTTATGCGGGAAAAATTTAATAAAGTTTTGAAACTCCGAGAAAACACTAATTGGTGACAGGACATTTTGCCGACACCGTCTCACTCTAGGGAAGGGGGCTCGAACCCTTGAATCCTCCCCAATGGATTCGCCACCGATATGATATCAACAATTTCAGGAGGCAATACCCATGTCTGTAAAAATCCGTGTCGGTAAAATATCCAGTCGGTGAAAAATCCATGCCGGTGAAATGTCCAGTCGGTGAAAAATCCATGTCGGTGAAATGTCCAGTCGGTGAAAAATCCGTGTCGGTGAAATGTCCAGTCGGTGAAAAATCCGTGTCGGTGAAATGTCCAGTCGGTGAAATATCCACGTCGGTGAACTGTCCAGTCGGTGAAAAATCCTTGTCGGTGAAATGTCCAGTCGGTGAAATATCCACGTCGGTGAAAAGTCCATGTCGGTGAAATATCCAGTCGGTGAAACGGTGTCGGTGAAATGTCTTGTCGGTGTAAAGGGTGTCGGTGAAATGTCCCGGACCGCTTTTAACAGTCCGCTTAGATCAGAAGCTCTCACAAATGCTGTATTTCTCACACAAAATAAGTCACTTTCACAGGCAAAAACTCAGTGAAAATATACGAGAAATAACACTAACAGTCTCTCAAGACTCAGGGATGAAAAATGTACACACAGCACTTTAAAAACAGCTTCATAAAACAAGCTAAAACACGGCTTCTATAACTATCAATTCACAAAACAAGCGTACTCTCACTGACAGCTCTTCATACACTGAGCGTTCAACTCGCACTGAACTGTCGGGGCGACGCGCGCTTCTATAAATAGCCGACGCAGAAGGTACAAGAAGTTTCCAGATAAGTCTATTTCTCGAGGGTTCTACATAAAGCGTGAATTTTGATTACGTCATAGAAGATAAATGTTGGTTATTATGCGTTTTTAATGCAGGAAAAACAACTTCCAGGCCCCATTGGGAAAAACGCGCCAAATGACCAAAAAGTCGCCAAGCTTGGCGACTTTTGGCGAAATATCGCCAAATTTGGCGCCAAAAATAAGTCCTCAAAAGTGAAGAGATCTAAGCTCTAGGACTAATATTTCTCGAGACTTCTAGAACCTCCATTGAAAAACAATGGCAAACCGAAACCTCTATATCTCCGGTTCTAATTGGCCGATTTTGATGCAACAAAAAGCAAAATTTATCTATTTGAAGCGTAAAATACGAATTTTAAACCATTTTAAGCCACAGAGCAGCGGGTTGCCCCGAAAATTCGTAACATTATAATGTTTATATTTCTTCCTGCTAATTTCCGACTATTTAATTTTATATCACTGTTCTGTGAAATAATTATTATATGGGAAAATCTTTAAATTATCGTTATTTAAATTAAATGTGCTACCAACCCCATATTTCAGGGATTTGCAGTTCACTACTGAGTATTAACATAAGAATATTAAGGCTCCGGCACCTTTTTTTGCTAGAAATTGCCGTAGCCCTGGAGCAATTAAATGTTTTCTCATTGAAAAATTTCTGTCATTAATTTCCAAAAAGTTACACTTTTTGTATATAACCCGCATACAAAAATATCCCCAATCGGTAAAATGTGCTCCATATTCTGATGAGGTGATGCACAAAATTTGAGAATTATATCCTGAAAAGTGTCAAAGGTATGAAGATAATGAGTACTGACTTAAACCAATTTTCAGTAGCTCTTGAAAGGGAAAAAATCACAATCACATTTTAAGGGTCATACAGATATTATGAAAGAATATTTTACATTCAAATTCAAGTATAGACCCCAGTCACCTTTGTTTATAGATATCCCTTAAGACGTTATACGATGAAAGGCTGAAATTTTGTACATCACCTCATTTGTGCATGGGGTACATTTTGTTTTGTAGAAATTTTTTTGTAAGGTAGTTCTAAGAAATTTTAAAAAGTGTAACTCGGTGAAAATTAACAAGAGGAATTTTCTCTTAACATAGTCTTTTTTTTAACCTTATTTTAAACATTTATTCAATTCACACTGCCTAATTATCTTTAATAGATAAAGAATTAAAGCATGTTATCACTTTCTAGGGGCACTGTACGTGTGTGTGTGTGTCTATACAATTTATAAACACTAATATTTTTACTTCCTTGTATGACGTACAAAGAAATAATGTGATCGCAAAAAGAATTCGGTATCCAGATTTTGACTACCTCTAAATTTACAGAGTTTTTGCTTGGCATCTCATTGTACACATGTATGTATGTTCCTATAAATTCATGTACAAGCATTCTGACTGACAGCTAGACCATTTTGATCAGTGCTTCCTGGCGCCTGTACGTACGTGTGTATGTAGGTAACTCACATATCTTAAAAACTATGAGTCGTACAATGTTGAAATTTTATATTTAGGATTGTTGTAACATCTACATCCATACATTATGCTTTATGGGCAGAAATTCATTAAAGTGTAATTTAGGGATATTAAGTTATTTCAAATGAATCAAAAGTGATATATGTTGTTAAGGATTACAAAATCAATCTTGCCATCGAAAATGGTATCTTTATCATTTACAGTTCTACAGGAGCACTCAGAAAAATTACAGTCAATGGCAGTTTTAGAGACATTCATTCATTTCAAGCAGAATAACATCTTACCATATGGTTGGATAATGGTCCGGTGACGTTCAGCCACCTCCCTCAAAAACTGCATTAAAAGTCACCAAACTTGGCAACTTTTGGTGTATATATGTATATATTTAATTTGCATATCTCAAGAACTATTAGTCGTAGATTGCTGAGATTTTATATATAAGATTGTTGTAACATCTAGTTGTACACCTAGATTTTTTATTCCAATCTACTGGAGAGTTTATTTACAGGACCACCCAAAAGAATTTTGGTACTTGCATGTATCCTTGCAGTCTGCCAAGACGAGCGATTTTTCGCTTTGATAAATCCAGGTTGCATGAAATCATGATGGTTCCGAATACAATTGGCGAGGGGCATAGCCAAGGGGGGGGGGTTATGGGGTCATAACCCACCCATTAGAAATTTTTTGCCTTACAAAATGTATATTCTTCACTACATTATCACACACGTAACCCCCCCCCCCCCATCAAAAATTTCTGGCTACGCCCCTGCAATTGGCTACAGTTTGCCAGCACATTTTCCGAAAAAATAATTTGGCACGAATGTCTATCAGGATAATATGCAACTACCAGAATTCCAATACATTAATGTCTATAGACATCTTCAAATAGTGACGTAGCCAGAAATTTTTCATGGGAGGGGTTACTATTGTAACTCACATATATGCATGGGCGTAACCTGGGCTTCGAAACTGGGGGGGCAAATGTCATTCTAATGAAAGTCTATATATGCGTGCCCGTACACACACACACACATATATAATGTTTATATGTATATATATATATTACTTATTATAAAAGAAGATGTCTGTGTGTGTGTCGGCGGCTTTTTGAAGCCGCCGACAAAGGGCTACACCTAGAACACCAAATTTGGTACTCAGGAAGTTTTGGTACATGAAGTTGTGCACCTCGAAGCGATTTTTTCAAAATTCCACCTAGAATTTTTTTTTATTTTATGTTTTATGCGATTTTCGACATTTTTTCTCACCTAATTCGTAATAACGGCGGAAATTACGCTCGCAGCAAAACGGCATTTGTATCATCGGATAGAGGAGAAAATTTTCTTTTAAAAACAGTTTGATCTGAATACGTAACATGATTTACCGATTTTTAGGAACTTTTTTACTAAGGATGTATTTCAGCAAATTTTTTCGTAAAATAATTTTAAAACTGTCGCATCTTGAATTCTATCCGTCATAACTTTTTGATACTTTGACAAATCGTGAAAAATTCTTTTCTCCCTCTTTGAAAATGAAAACGAAAAAATTATGTAAATTAGATGATTTTTTACGAATTTGAATGCAACTTAATATTTAGAATTTAATAGCATCAACGCGGAGGAGCTTACGCCATTGCATTGCAATTATGGCACGAGAATTTATGTTAGGTTGTTGCCTCAAAAAGGATTAGAAAAAAGGTTTTTCCACCTATCCACATATAAATTTTTAACAGGGAACCGTCCGTATTTTCAATTCGCAAATGAGGATCGATTGCGTCAGTTGCTTTAAGATACGTAAAAATTACGCCACAATTTTAACTCATTTATTCCAGCTCTTTTTTCAACACAGGGAGATGATATTTTGATTAAAATTTACTGTAGAAATAAACTAAGAAATTCACTATTATTATTATTAGAAGTGGTATTTTAATTCGTTGCTTATTTAAAAATTGAAATGTCTTAACACAGCTGAAAATGTTCATTTTAAAAATTACAAAGTGTGTTTTAAAGCTCAATATATTAAAATTTTCTATTTACTTTTTTATTTTTATTTTTGGCATTTAATTATGGGGCGGGCGTTGCCTAACATATCATACATGCTGCGAGTATAGCTTTATTTTAACGCTGAATTACGTTCCTCCATAGTGGTCCTACATAAAGCAAAGTTTAAATGATACCGTTGAAAACTACTATGCAAAATATCGAAATTAACTCCCTCAGACAACCGGGGTATCCTTTACGACAGTTAAACAGTGACATCATAATTTTTTAAAAAATGCGTGACATTTGTAAGCTCTGCAATTCTAACGCCCTGTCACAATTAAAGTGGGAATAAATAGCTCCTCGAGATTACACAGTTTCATGTTTTTCAGGAGGCAGGACTATGGAGGATATATAAGATATCGCTATATTGGATACATGGATATTTAAAATGGCACCCCTTGGATATTTTCTCTCCACGATAAGATGAAATGGTTTGCGGTGCTAAATACGCCAATCTTATAAAACTCTGCATAAATTAAATATATATGGAGATTTTCCTTAATGGCAACGATTATGTGAAATGATTATTATTTATGTTAATGCGTAAATTGCAAAGAATCGACATAGAATTAAAAGATCCCATCGGGCCCAAATAATCTAAGCTGCTTCTTTTAAGCGAGCTTTGAAGAGGGAGAAGCGAAGATAGATAGTATTAATGTACGTAATAGGTAGTATCAGAGGCGTAGCCAAGGGGGGGGTTAGGGGTGTCATAACCCCCCCCCCATGAGGAATTTTTTGCCGTACAAAATGTATATTCTTCACTCCTTTATCACACACATGTATGCATATATGTGAGTTGCAGTAGTCGTAACCTCCCCCATGAAAATTTTCTGGCTACGCCCCTGGGTAGTATTATTAGATTTGTAAGGATAATATGAATAAATACCAATATACCACATTAAAAAATATTTTATGAAATTAAAAGTGTTTAACCTTTTTCAACGGTTGCCTTACAACCAACTAAACGAAAAATAATTCTAACTTACGTTAATATATCCCGCCGTAAATTCAACAGAGGAGATTACTTGAACTTTTTAAAAAATAAAATTCTGTTTTGTCACATGCAGATATGATTTTAGTAAAATATTCGCTTCTTCGCGTATGAAGAGCGGGTGAGCAGCTATTTTAAAAACATCTCTTGAAAATACCATGAATGAATTCAGAAGACCCCAAAACGTGTAAATACACCAAAATCTCGAAGTCGAATTTTTTCATGATTACAATACTTTCCTTACATGGTACATGTTCGGAAACAAATAAACGGTTGTCCATTTCATGTTGTGTCTTAGGTATTTAATGTTACAATTTGAACATAAAAAACAGTATGATGTAGAAATAAGGCATTTTGAAAGCCAAGAGTTCTCTGCAAACCGTTAAGCTTTTCACTTTTTTGATAGTGAATGACACTGACGTAGTTTTTGAGTCATTATACTGCAATGATGCCATGTTAGTACTCATGACGCAAACTTAACGTCAAGAGTCAAATAATTTTGCTTTTTTTTTTTTCTTTCTAAGATTCCACACCGCGAATAAATTCGAATTACACATGTAAGGAAAATTTTCGTTTCTTACCGTGTGAAGAACGGGCACGCAGCTAGTATATATATATACAAACTATAAGTAAACATAAAATATTTCTTCTATAACAATGGAAAAAATACTGTACTAAAACGGATGAAATTTGAGAACAGTTATTTTTAACTCTTGAAAACAAAAAGTAAATATTGCAATAAGTATAATTAATAAAATAGATAAAAGGGCTTTTTCCCCTTTTATCAAAACAACTCCACAGCCACTGGTATCACTGAGGACCGAATCAGCTTAAAGCGGTAGAGTCTGTGTGTACGTCCGAAACAAAGTTCATTGGAAGGATTGGAAATTGCAATATGTGTTCACTATAAAAAAAAATTAAAAAAAAAATCCCCACAGCCACTGGACATGAGCAGGGCTTGACTGCCAAGAAACATTTGACGGTCAAAAACTGAAGCGGCCGACTTTGATTTTCAAAGGCTCTTTCCAATAAGTAATGAGAGGCATCATTTTTAATTTAAACAAAACTACATTTTCCCCCTCAAAGCGGAACTATAATGGACGTCTTCTGTTTAAGGAATTCCTGACAAACAAACCCAGATGATGTTCATCAGTACATTGGAGCTTTTCTCCAGACTAATAGTTTATCTTTCTTTAAAATTTACCGATTTGACAAGAAAATTACGAAAACTACTTACCTGTACTCATGCACAAAGCAAGTTAATATTTCACTGCAGAATACAGATATTCGGCTGGTAAAATTCATTTAACTTAACCAAACTTGACACACAGACATCATTTATTTAGCCTAGCTCTTTGTAATCCATTCTTTGCAGCTCATTCAACCCTCTTGTACATCTCCCCCCATGCGCCAACCAGATAGCGAAAGATTAACAACAGACTTGAAATATAAAACATCAAGTCAATATGCTTGCGGGAAAAACTGGTCCTATTCTATTTAAGTGAACACAGATGTGACTGATTTTTGCGCTAACAGGAGATAAAAGGGCCGCGTTCGACATTTAAATCACCAATTTTTCACAGAATCTTAATGGTCATTTAGTGATGACATGCTCTTATGTTTTGTTTGTAGGTCCAGAAAAACGATCATTTTATGCCTTGTTAAAAAGCCGCTTTTCTTGCGGGGTTTGAAATACATTACAATGGAACTCATTACACTGCACATTTTCTATTTTCTGTAAACTCTGTTCCCGCGGCACTTTCTTTAATGTTAGCGACCTGCTAAATTTACAGCATTCTAAGCTCAAATTTCATGTTTTTCCTTGACTTGGTCAGAAAATTTTAAATTTTTAAGAGAGTCCAGTACGTTTTTTTATTTTTTATTTATTTATTTATTTATTTTCGGGGGGGGGATAATATTGTAAATATTTAAAAAAAAATAATGTGGAAAAAAGATATTTAATAATTTGAAGAGCTGGAACGACTTTTAGCGTGACTTCATTAATCAAAAGTTCGGCATAAGCGGGGAACAGGCGTCGATACAAACAAACATTGGGTTCGTTTTGTGGCCCTTTAACAAAATTACAATCGATTTTAACGGAACCCCTTCACAAAATACAGTCGATTAAAACTGCCCTTCATTGGCATTTTACCCTACATTTTAATGTGTTTCATCAATTAACAAAAAAAAGTGACTTTTATTAAAATTTGGTTTGAAAATTAACAAAAAGTTCTGAAATTCACAAAATTAAGCATTAAAATTCACAAAAATAGACAGTTTTTACAAAAATGGGGCCCTGGAAAATATTCCTGGATTGACCCCTGATAAATTATGTATGTTATTGAGTTGAAAACGCATTCACGAAAAAAAAAAGGGGGGGGGGAGGTATATAAATTAGGCGAATGTGCATATACTCTAAAGAAAACTGATATTCTGAGATATTATCTTAGCTAGACTTTTAAACGATTTTTTTGAAATGCTGGAAAATAGAATTATATGCACACATGGGCGCCCATAAGGGGGGGCAAGGTATGGAACTTGCCCTAAAGTTTTAGGTTTATGTCTCATGATGTTAACAATGGCAAAAACAGAACTAAATTTGTTAAAAGTCTGAAATTTGCCCCCCTCTAGAATTTTTTTTTTTTTTTGAAATTTGCCCCCCCTCCTAGGAAAATTACTATGGGCGCCCATGTATGCACATCAGCAGATCGTTATAAACAATAGCAGTGAAGGTTCTTCTTCTGTGTCGAACGTTGCTTCTCCGTATTGCTGGGAGCAACGCTGTTAGTTAGTAGGAAGTAATGAGGTGATTTGTTGCTATATTTTTCTAATGCATGAAAATCTAAAAGAGTTAAAGGTATCGAAATACTGACTTAGATAGTACTGCAACTAGAGTTTATCTCTCACGACGAACAAACTAGAACGGCCCCCTCCCATGGAACCATAACTTATTTTGGAGCCCCCTACCAAGTCTGGGGTACGTGTCCCTAGTTGCCCCTGGCAGCAGATATAAATCATAAAATCGCAGACCGTTTCTTGTTCTCTTAACCCATTTATGCCTAGTGTCCCTTTTTTGGGACGGCATTTTCGCTAGTAGTCGAAAACGTTATTTATTTTTCCTAGCCTTTATTCATGAGTATTGAGCCTCAAGTCTACAAAATATTTTAACATGACCAAGTAGGATGTTTATAGTTTGATTTTTATGCATAAAGATTTTAAAAGAAATTATCCCTTGTTCAAGAAGTTGACATCAGAAATTTATCTATTATTTCTGTTATCAGTAAAAATCGAAGAAAGTCGCAAAAATATCCAGGCACAAATGGGTTAAACTGCGTCGCATTTGAATTCGCAATTAGTCGTCTGTCAAGTCAAGTAAGTTGTGCACGATCATAAAAGTGTGTTGTCTCTCTGCTACTGACCTTCAAACACCAAAATTAGGTTCATTAAAATATAAAAGAGAAACTGGCCCCAACCTGTGACAGAGCGGCAACTAAAGGGGGGGGGGGGCAAGCGGGGACAAGCACCGGAAGACATTCTAAATGGAACGCCGAAATCAGTTATAGTTTCTTGGGATGGCGCGCGGCTCCATGCGAGGCGGCACACGACCATGGGCGCCCATAAGGGGGGTGCAAGGTAGGGAACTTGCCCTCCCTAAAATTTTAAGTTAATGTCTCATTATTTTAACAAATGGCAAAAACAGAACTAAATTTGTTAAAAGTTTGAAATTTGCCCCCCCTCTAGAATTTTTTTTTAAGTTTGCCCCCCCTATGAAAATTACTATGGGCGCCTAAACACACGACACTAATTATGGTTTGCCCCGGATGACATAAACTTTAATTGCGACATTGCCTGTGAAAACGACCTCTTTTTGCTCACTATTTACAGCAACAGGTCTTTTTTTCTAACGCTGAACAATTGATTTCAGACAAGTTTAAAATCGCTGCCCCTTGATTTTTGCTTTCCTGAGAAATTGTCTAGCTTGGCCATTTGGTAGAATCTGCCATCGTTCCTGTTGGGTTGAAAAGCTTCTGTGACTCTATTCTTTTGTTGATTTTTGCAGGGGAATTTTTTTCTTTTTTTTGAATCTGATAGTATATTTGGGTTATAAATGCATGATTTGGGTTCAAAATCATAACTTTGCCCCCTGACTTTTTAGACTAGGGGGACAATTTTTACAACTGCAGGGGCAATTGCCCCCCCTCGCCCGACAGATTACGCCTATGCATATATGTATACATGTGTGTGGTGAGGGAGTGAAGAATATACATTTTGTATTGCAAAAATTTCAGGGTGTGTGTGTTGTGATCCCTTATTCCCCCCCCCCCCTCCCCTGGCTACGCCACTGTCTTCAATATATTATGTCTGTAGTCGTTCATTGTTTGGTCCATGCACAGAATCTCGCTATTTGTCATCCAGCGTGTTGAGTTTTGCCAAAATATCGCTAATTTAACACCAAAAATAATTATGCATTTTGCATGACTCTAAAACTTTTAGCCGTAGAATGTTGAAATTTTGTATTTAGAACTATTGTAACATCTAACTGTGCTTTTGATTGCTGTGGACTGAGTAATTTATTTACAGGGTCACCCAAAAGACGTAAAATATATTAAGGGTCTATAGATACCTTCATTTCATTAAAAATCTGTGATGAATAACTGTTTCAGCTGTGACTGAAATCTCGCTATCGCAAGCTTATTGGCTTTTGTCAAAATATTGCCCAATTAAGTGAAACAAATCTTTAAAATTGAACTCAGCTTGGTGGTAAACTTTAGAATTGCAGTATTTTGTCTCTTTGAAATGAAATAAGTTTAGATGAAGTGCCCCGAAAATATTTCTGGTTTAAGAGAGGTAGAAGGAAGTCATGTGGTGTCCATATCAGTTTTATTAGTTCAATGATTTGATTAAAAAAAACAATCCTAATGAAAGGAGTAGTATATAGATTTTTACAGTTATATTCTTCCATGATGATTGTATGTAAGAGAATTTGGCCTATGTTCCGTATCCGGTGCCCCTTGGTTCTGGCGACATCGTGAGCGATGTTCAACGTTAGTAAAGTACCCTGCCGATGGTAGTTTGACTGGCAACCATAAAGAAATGTGTAGAGCTTGGCGAAGTTTTTTTGGAGGAATGATAATGCGTCAAATATTGTAAATTGGATAATTTAGAACTATTGAAAGATGCGAATTTTCTTGCACTTTCGGGCATGCGTAGTAGTTGTTTTTTAATCTAGCTACTGTGTATGTGTGACGTAAGCAGATGAATGTAACGAATTCGCTTGCTGAATTTGACGTCACTAAGCTGTTAATTTGCGTTTTGCGCATGCGTTATTGTTATTTTTCGTTTTTTCCTGTTTCGTCTACTATTCTAATTTGCTTCAACTTGCACTAATGTTTTTTTTTTTGGGTCTCGCAGAGGGCCCGCGTTAGCATATTTTCGAGGGGGCCCTTTTGAGGCGGTGGCCGGACCCACTGATGTTTTTTTTGGGTCTCGCAGAGGGGCCGCGTTAGCATATTTTCGAGGGGCCCACTTAAGGTGGTGGCCGGACCCACTGATGTATTTTTTTGGATCTCGCAGAGGGGCCCGCGTTAGTATATTTTCGAGGGGGCCCTTTTGAGGCGGTGGCCGGACCCACTGATGTTTTTTTTGGATCTCGCAGAGGGGCCCGCGTTAGCATATTTTCGAGGGGGCCCCCTTGATGCGGTGGCCGGACCCACTGATGTTTTTTTGGGGTCTCGCAGAGGGGCCCGTGTTAGCATATTTTCGAGGGGGCCCCCTTGAGGCGATGGCCGGACCCACTGATGTTTTTTTGGGTCTCGCAGAGGGGCCCGCCCGGATACACTGATGTTTTTTTGGGGTCTCGCAGAGGGGCCCGCCCGGATACACTGATGTTTTTTTGGGGTCTCGCAGAGGGGCCCGCCCGGGCACACTGATGTTTTTTTTTGGGTCTCGCAGAGGGGCCCGCGTTATCATATTTTTGAGGCGGTGGCCGGACCCACTGATTTTTTTTGGATCTCGCAGAGGGGCCCCCGTTAGCATATTTTCGAGGGGGCCCTTTTGAGGCGGTGGCCGGACCCACTGATGTTTTTTTTGGATCTCGCAGAGGGGCCCGCGTTAGCATATTTTCGAGGGGGCCGGACCCACTGATGTTTTTTGGTTTCGCAGAGGGGCCCGCCCGGACCCACTGATGTTTTTTTGGATCTCGCAGAGGGGCCCGCGTTAGCATATTTTCGAGGGGGCCCCCTTGAGGCGTTGGCCGGACCCACTGATGTTTTTTTGGGGGTGTCGCAGAGGGGCGCGCGCCCCCTCCAAGAAAAATGCTTTTACACTACATAAATGGGGCTTTTACCAATATTTAGCAGGCTTTACACTAGATAAAATGAATATTCACAATTTGCGCACTCCTCCGAAAGAGTTTCTGGTTCCGCCCTTGAAGAACATATGTAAGCTGACGTCATAAACTTGAAAATCGTCTGGATTTTTTATCACATGTTGGTCTGGAAAACCGTTTTTTTTTTTTTTTTTAAATCAGAATTTGACTGGCAATTCTGAAAATTAAACGCGGTGCATTTGAAGTATAGAATTTTCATTTAGTGTTAATTGCATGAAGATTGAAGTTCGGTGTTCTTTGATTCTGAGTGGAATAAGTTTGTGTTGGATTTTCCTTGTGTTTTTGATTCCGTTTTACGGTGCCTTTATCGTAAGTTAGTGAGCGTCTCGGGGAATTTCATCGTTGTAATGGATGTTCCCGGTCCTTCCATTAAAAAATGAGGTGGGAAAGGTGAGGTAAGTGCTTGTTTAATCTACTTTTTCTAATGTTTTGTTGTGGATTTGACTGTTTTATATAGTGTCATTTACTTAGAATTTGTGTTTCTTTGTAAAAATTTTAGTGGTAAATACTTCTGTTTATTCGTCACAAGAAGGCGATAGCCGTTGAAGCTTGGCGGTCGCCAGGGTGGCTTGGCGCCAAGATCCGTAGCGCTCGCACTTGGAGATCGCCAAGCTCCAGCGGCTATCGCCGTGTTTACATGAGGGGCACCGTCTTGTATGATTTTACCGAGAATTTTTTTTTCAACATCGTAAATTACAGTGTTACTTGAAAATATGTTTTCACATAATTTACACAGGAACCAGACTACATGCAAGCGATAGATATTAAAAAAATCAGATGTCAGTCAGCCAATTTAAATTACTTTAGATGCTATTTACAAAAAAAAATTGAAAGAAAAAAAAGCTCATATTTGACAATATTTGGCTGCATAAAATGATTTAGGTTCTTGAATCTAAACAGCAGATAAGAACAGTATTCATAGAAAAATTGCTACTGGCGTATTATCCTGGCACTGAAACAAGACAAGCGATTTCTCGCCAAAATAAATGTCGGTCACATGAAATTATTAATGGTTTCGAATACGATTGGCAACAGTTTCCAGCACATTTGATGAAAAAATACTTTGTCGGAAATCACCACCGGGATAATACGTAAGTACCAAAAAATCTAAAAATCTTCAGAATAATTTCTAATCCAAATATCAGCTCCACGCAGAACAGAGTGAAAATAGTTTTAGGTAAAAGAATAAGGATTTATTTTAACCCTTTAATCATCTGTCCATGGACACGAGAACAACAACAGTATAACCTTGATTTCATGAAGTCAAAGAAACAACAGAAAGAATTGAGATAAGAAGGTGAAATAAAAGAGGGTGTCACTTTAATAGAAAAAACACATTTATTCAAGATATTTAAGTTCCACTCCATACCTAATTTAAAATACTGCAAAAGAATAAAAAAGCTGGTAGCCAAGTTTAGTGATTTTGATTCTATAGTTCTTTTTTTTTTTTTTTTTTTTTTTTAGCGGAAGCAACAATAAGTAATCATACATTAACACATAACATGCCAGTTTCAACATAAGAAACTTCCTGTTTTATTTATTTATTATTATTTTTTTAATAAACCAACCACTGGTACAAAACTAGTTCTGTAAACAATGTATAAATTGACTTTTTAATCAAAATATGTTTTTAAAAAATAATTAACCAACCCATTCTTTCATGTTTTTTATTGATTTATTCTAATGCATTTTATATGCACATTTAATAACATAAACCACACCAGAAAGTGTTATCCATAGAAAGCATGCACTAAAATTCATGTCAATCTAAGGATAAACCTATCTAGTCATAGTCATAGCTTCAAATTACATTGGAGACAAATTATCCATATATTTAAAAATCATGAAAAAATATCACAATCCTAAACTGGAAACAATATCTAATTTTGCAATTAGAGTTTAATTAGTTGCTGACAGCTTTAAAATTTCTTCCATATTTCTAAATAAATAATGTACATTCTTTCGTGCACAGTCGTGGATTGCTGTCTAAACTGAAATGCCTGTTGCTTGCTATTCTGCCGTTTGTTTACATTCTTCACAGTGGGGCTGCGTTCGTAAACCGAAAACCCAATGAACCTCCTCAGATTACACGTAGTTTATACGGATTACTGAGATTGCTAAATAATACATTTAGGTAAAGAAATAGCATGCGCAGAACGATGCGCGAGGCTGTCACTCAGCTGACGTCAGAGATACGTCACGTCGAAATGATCTATAGCTGCATATTTTAAAAGTTTTTTATGTTTTAAGTCCGAAACTAAAAAATCTTTACTTCAGCATTTGGACGCATCAGAGCAAGTTCCGCTGCGTATAGTGGTTAGCACACTCTACTGTGAAGACCATGATCAAGGGTTCGAATCTGAAGCGGGGCAAGTACTTACAGGTTAGTTAAAAAAAAAAAAGATTGGTACGAATATTTTTACAAAATTCGTTATTAAGATGTAACGATAAATTTAAATTAATCATTACATACAATTAGCTAAAAATTATTAAATGGTTTTTGTTGATGTCCAGGATTCGACCGTAAAAGGTCTATAAATAGACAAACACGTCCATTATTACGTCCATATACATGTCTATAAGATGTCATATGGGCGTCCTATAGTGCCATATTGACGTAAAATGGCCGAGAATTGAGCGAATCCTGGATGTTTAATGGACATGTCAGCTTGTCTATATGACGTCTTCTAGACGTGTTCTGGACAAGTTTGTGCTACCTGGGAAACAATTCAATTTTTGGCCAATTTTAATTTTCAAATATTTTTTTAAAAAGTACTTTTGCAGTACTTTCGCTTTTTAAAGATTCGTGAAATGATACGTTTACATTTCAGTCAGAAACAAACTGTTATGGGTGTCGAAGTGGGGAAGTTCGCAGTGGCGTGGCGTGGGGCTCCCGACTCGGGCAGAAAATATCTAGAGGCAGCAAAATGCCTATCGTTGACTTATATTAAAGAGATTAAAATACAGTTTTAGGTGGTTTTCTCCAGCCAGTAATGTGTAACCATCTGGTGTAACAGCCAGATGTCGACATCCGCACGGTAGGCCCAAACGACGGACCTTAACACTTCAGCTGTCTACCATGTTCAGTGTCTTATTTACTTATTTATTGCAGTATACTTTATTTAGATAACTGAGCCCATCCGCTAGAAACATGTTATGTTTTACACATATTACTTTCCGAACATGTACCATCTAAGGTAAGTATTGTAATCATGAAAAAATTCGATTTCAAGATTTTGGTGTATTTACACAAAGGCGACCATTTTTCTAAACAGTAATTTGGGGACATATCAAGCATTGTCCTCGAATTTAAACAAAACTTGGGGACACTAGAAAATATTTTCGAGGACACAACATATTACCATGTACACCCTCCAAAAAAAGTATTCGAGTAAGAGATAAATTAACTATTTTAGATTTGCGAATAATAATTGAGTTTTTGAAAAACGTAAAATGTGACAGAAATATGGAAAGTCATATTTACCTGATTGATGATTAATTAATACCTGATTGAAGTCATATTTACCTTCACCCCTGAAATGCGATCGTCCATTGTTCGCTTCGAGAGCCATGGAAAAGTAGTTATCATCATACCTCTCAGTTTTTAGAATATAATCCTCAAATTTTGTATGTCACCTCATTAAGGCATGGGGCGCATTTTACTAACTGGGAATTTTTTGTACATGGTTTGAATACAAATTTAAAAAGTGCTACTTTTTGTAAATGAACGAGAGGAATTTCTACTTCACAGAGCCTTATTTTGAACAATTTTTTTTAACCAAGTATATATGCTACAAAGAAAAAAAAAATTAAATGACATCAGATTATTTATATTAATTAGCATCTATTATTAAAAGGAAAAACTGGCATTAGTAATTTCTAAGAAACAGTATAGCTTCGGTAATAACTTTGACAGAGGACCATAGATCCAATTTGATAAACTTCAGAACTTAGAAAAGTCTTTCCACACTAACTTGAGTAGGAAGAAGAGCTATTGCATGTTAGGGCTACTTCTTTTTACTTTTCAGAATAGACTTTTATAAGTTCTAAAGAAGTGTCTTGCAAGAGAGAGATTTTCTTGTTGTGAATTATGCTATAATAAGCTATCTATGAGCTACAGAAGTAACTAAATAAGTTTAATAAATAATGGCAAATATCACATCTATCCTCCTCCCTTACATGTATTCACGGAAAATATGATGATGAAATAGAAAATAACTAAAATAATTATGAACGTATATAGTCCATAAATAAAAATAACTCGGTTTGTCATTATTACTTTTTCTTCAATTCACTTAATTTCATTTCAAGTTCAAACTGTCTGACAAAAACATTAGTCGGAGTTCATGTGTTTTTAGCGACTCCAATTGAGATCTTTTACCAAAAAATCTGCCTAATTCCGATTCCAACTCCACAGCCCTGTGTACAGGAAAGGGATTTATACTCGCAACGCCAAGCTTCCGCAAGTCCCGCACACAACATTCTTACATACAAAGCAATATCTTTTCAAATATATGTGATAAGAAAGGAAGGATATATAAAACTATACATTTTAATACTTTTACAACTGTACTTAAAAAAATTGCCATATCTGAATGCTAGTTTTCATTTGACTAACTTTTCTAACTGAAAGTATGCTTCAATCACTCACTGTTTAAAAGATAATTAATCATTTATTATGAATCATTCAATGCAAAACACCTAAAAGGTTTCACCTATCTGTGAATGTGAACATAAATTTGAAAATGCAAGAATCATGAGTAGAAAAATACAATTTATTTCATTTCCAAAGTAAATTTTATGCACACAGACGTTTGTTCAGATTTTCACAGTATGACATAAATTCTGGCATACATTGCACCAGGGTTGGTATTTTGTCCACTTTATTTATAAAAAGTCCAGGGTACTGGATGAAATTGGAAGAAATGGACAAAATAAAAATCATTGAATTAAAAGTATTATTACGATGCATGTTTTGCTATCATGCAAACAAAACTGTGTTCTTACATTTTAACAAAAATAATATACCTTTTTAATTGGAATAAATACCAAAATTTTGAACCTTAACTAAGAAAAGGAAAATTAACTTTAATTCATCTTCATTCAAGATTCAATTTTATGCTACATACTACAGTCACAGTAAGTTTTTCTCAAAGACTGAATGAGAATATAAACCAAACTTTAAAACAGGAACAATAATTAAAAAATCTGAACTAAAACTAAAAGGTGAACTTATAACATCTGCGATTTTCTCAGTCATACTGATTTGCATCAGCAGTGCAGTCGGATGCTTCATTTAACTATCCTATCTAGTTATAGTTAAATGTAGAAGAAAATTTATGTTCTTCTCTAAGTCCTAGTGAGTTTCATCAGTGGTGGAGTCAGATGTTTTAGTACACTTAAAGTGTTGGATTCATCCCCCCCCCCACACACACAAACATACACACACAAAAAAGAAAAGAAAAAGCAAAGATGAATACAATTCCAGATAAATGTGGTAGAAAAAAAAGATTCAATAAGAAAATTTTCTGAAGAATTAACTAAAAATGGTAAAATTGTTAGAATGTGCTGTACAGAGTGCTCTAGTAGCATTAGTGCTAAAGCACATAAAATATGAAACCATTTTGAAAATGTTCTCAAAAGACAAAAGTGTGAACAAGATTCTGATGAAAGCATATCAGATGTATCCAGTTTAATGCGCTCCAGCCCTAGTCCATCCTCATCATATTCTCAGTTTGAATGTAGAATGTAAAACAAGACAGCTTTCAATAGCATCATTTATAGTAAAAAATATCAAAACAGAAAAATCAGAATTGTCATAGTCAAGAATCAGTTAATATTTTCACAAGTGTTTTCATAAACTTATAAGTGTGTATGTATATAGGGGGAGAGAAACAACAGTCTCTCTGTACTTTTGTTTATAAAGTAATAACAGTAACCAAAATATTTAATCACTGAGTGTTTCTAGTTTACAAATTAATCCTTAGTAAAACTGGACAAAATGATATTTTATCCGGCACAGTCTTTTCCAGGATTTTTCCACCTTGAACGAAATAGGACAACCCTGCATTGCAACAACTGCCTTTCTATTTTTAGTGAGTAAGGATATGAGTATTCAAGTCTTTTTTACGGGAAAATGCTTTCTGACACACACTGCACACGTAAGGCTTCTCTCCCGTATGAAGGAGGAGATGCCTCCTCAACGTTCCCGACTGAGAGAAAGCTTTTTCACAAATACTGCAAACATGGGGTTTCTCTCCCGTGTGAGTACGGAGATGCATTTTTAAAGCGCTTGGTTTAGAAAATGCTCTTTTGCATACATCACACACATAAAGTTTCTCACTTATGTGTATCTGGGCATGACTCTTTAAAGAATGTATATTAGAAAAAGTTTTATGACATACATTGCACACGCACTGTAGACTGGAATTTGATTTTGTCTCCCCAGAATGATTGAGACGATGACGATCTAAGCGTCCTGGAGAAGGAAACCCCTTCTGGCAGAATTCACAGACATAAGGTTTCTCGCCAGTGTGCTTGCGGAGATGTGCAGTCAGATTTCCTTGTGCAGAAAATGCTTCTTTACATATAGGGCACGCATAGGGCTTCTCTCCGGTGTGAAGGCGGCGATGACATTTCATTGCTCTTAAATGGGCAAATGCTTTTCCACAGACATCACACACATAATTCTTTTCTCCAGAGTGAATGACTACATGCTTAGCCAAGCATGACTTAGCAGAAAATGCCTTTTGGCACACACTACACTTATAAGGTTTTTCTCCCGTATGAATGCGGAAATGTATAGTCAGCGCCGCTGATGTACAGAATGCTTTTTGGCAAACACTACAGACATACGGCTTCCGCCTCACTCCAGTATGAACACGGAAATGCTTATTCAGCCTGGACTTATCACAAAATGCCTTTTGACACAGTCTACACACAAACGGCTTCTCTCCAGAATGGATACGGAGATGCTTATTCAAATCTCCCCGGTCAGAAAATGTTTTATGACACACTTCACACATGTGAGGCTTTTCTCCAGTGTGAACACGAAGATGTCGCTGGTAGGTACCCTGCTGAGTGAAAGCTTTTGGACACAACTTACACTTGTATGGTTTCTCACCTTTGTGAATGAGAAGATGAACATTTAGGGAACTCTGAATAGGAAAAGCCAGTTTACATGTATTACACACATAAGGTTTCTCTTTCATGTGAACACTGCGAACATGCCTCTCCAAAGCTATTTTTTGAGTAAATTTCTTTTGACATACATCACACGGAAAAGGTTTTACACCAGTGTGAATGAGGACATGTCTACTTAAGGTTCCGCGTTGCGAAAATCCCTTTTGACAAACGTTACACACAAAAGGCTTCTCTCCAGTGTGAGTTCGAACATGATTTTCCAAGGATTGCTTTGTGAAAAACGCTCTGCGGCATTTATCACACATATAACATTTCTGTGCTGCGTCATCACAAAAAGGTTTTCCCGTATCTGTCTCTTGATGAATTTCCATTTGGCACTCTTCTTTAAAATGATGGTGACCTGGTAAGAACTTATGCAATACTAAAAAATATTTTTTGAAGATGTATTATATATGGGGCATTTTATAATGTTGATATGGCGATCCAAATGTACACAGAAAAAATGTTCAGCACACAGGTTTAAATAAACAGCAGTATATATTTCACTCAGTTTCAAAAAACTGGATTAAATTATTTTATCAATAAACATAGCTTATAATAATAAACTTCGAAATATTTTTTGAGGCATAGTAATGCAAAATTGATAATACTGTTTCAAAGCGCTGATTCCTGCCAATAGTTTAGTATGTAGCTTGTCAAATAATTCTCTACTATTCTAAAATATGAAGACCTTTCCAACATTCAATTATTATTCGTCAATTTCAAGGCAGAAAATGTAGATGAAATACCTTTTACCTGCAAGAAAAGGAAAATTAAAATTAATATTCAAAGAACATAATGTTTAACTTTGCCAAAAGTAATTGCAGACATATACATATAACTAGTACACATTAATAAATTTGTGTGTTAAAATTTAATTCTGAAAGATATGGCAAAGATCTTAAATTTGTAATATTTAAGATGAATGATAATTTAGAAAATTATTTTAATAAAAACAATATTTCTATATACAAAGGGCATTCCATAAAAACTGAGAGTTATTTTTTTTACGTAGTGGCAACACCGCGAAACTAAAAAATAGAAGTGCAGGCAATTTTTTCAAACTGTTAACTGTACATTTATACAAAATTTTAAACATAGCATATGATTTTATTTTCCTAGTTCCGTGTTTGTTTAAAGAACTGTTTTATTTGCCCTACAGAAATGGAGATGAATGATTCAGAGTTAAAAAATGAAATGCGTTGTGCCATAAAATTTTGTTGCTACTTCTGTTCAGCAATATCTTAGTAAATTCAATATTAAAATCATGCCACATCCCCCTTACAGTCCAGATCTCGCACCATTCGATTTCTGGCTGTTTCCGACGTTGAAGGAAAAGCTCCATGGCAGAAAATTTAACACAGATTCTGAAGTTATTTCAGCAGTGGAGGGTTCTTTGAAGCAGCTTCCAGAAAATGGCTTCTCTACTTGTTTTGAAAAGTGGGTTGAACGATGGGACCGTTGCATATCATCTGACTGAAGGTATTTTGAAAAAGAATGATCTATTTTTTGCTGTAAATATATTTCTTGATTTTTTTAATGATTTTACTCTCAGTTTTTATGGAATGCCCTTTGTACAGTCATCCCTTGCAATACAGCACTTTTAATTTTGCGTGGCTTCACTCAATCATGGACTTTCAGAAACTAAATGAAATTTTATATTTGGCTCGCATGCTTTTTTCCCCCCCCTCAAAGTATCAATTTCTTGGTAACTAATTTCCATAATTTAAACAGTATTCTATTGAGGCATATTTCATGTCAGAGTCAAATATATATATTTCTATCACTTAAAACAAACTGTTTTTTACATAACTGGGAAAAAAAAAACCATTTTATAAGATTGTCAATTTTGATAACATATGAACTATACAATATAACGTGAAATCTCTACAGTTGTACCTTCAGACGATCAGTAAGCTTAATCTTTTTTCTTATGTAGTGCACCTCTTTATCTTAGGGAGTCCTTACGGACTTTGACTCTCAGAAACTAAAATGATCAATGAACCTAAGATTTGGATACTGGAATATACACACACTTTATCAAAGTCAAAATCAGCAATTGCTGATTGAGCAGATGAACTCTTACAGATTGGATTTGCTAGCAATCCAAGAAACATGATGGACTGGCAGTTGGAGTTTTAGAGAAGAAAATACATACTCTTTTTACAGCTGTCATGACACAAAACATTTACATGGAACTGGATTCATACTGAGCAAAAAAATCATTCATTTGATCATGGATTTTTAAGCCATTTCACCAAGATTATGTTTACTACGACTAAGAGGAAAGTTTGCTAATTATTCTATTATTAATGTGTATGCACCAACTGAGGAGAAAGATGATGACGAGAAATATTCTTTTTATGATGAGCTTCATCATCTCTTAAGTTCTTGTCCTAGACATGATGTAAAAATGACTATGGGTGATTTTAATGCCAAGTTGGTGGTGAGGAGGAATTTAGATCAGTTATAGGAAAACACAGCTTGCATGCCAATTCAAATGATAATGGCAGAGAACAGACTTATCAGTTATATAAGTCAGTCAGAATTATCAGTTTTGCTGCCTCTCACAATATGGTGGTTGGAAGCACATGTTTCAATGTAAGGATATTCATAAAATAACAGATCTCTTGATGGCCTCTATAACAACCAAATTGACCATGTGGTGATGGACTCTTAGACACTTTTCGAACCTCCTAGATGTGAGAACTTACAGAGGAGCTAATGTAGATTCCGATCACTATTTGGTGATCTGCACAATTAGGGGAAGAATTTCTTTAGCTAGAAATGCAAAAAAGAATGTCCCTGCAAAACTTAAATGTGGGAACCTAAGATTTCCTAAAATCTACAAAGACTATCAAAATCAACTGTCAAATGCACTAAGAGAGCAAAGATGAGCTGAATGAAAAGTGGCAATTTATTAAGAATTCCATACTATCAACAGCTAACACACTGATCGGCAAAGAAAAAAGGTAAAAAAGACCCGATTAGTTTGATGATGAGTGTAGAATTGCTAATGAAAATAAAAATACTGTACATAAAACTATGCTGAGTAAAAACTTTACAAGAGCTATTGATGATTATAAAAATGCACGTAAAGAGGAGAAGAGAATACATAAAAAAATTTACAGAGAAAACCAACTTAAAATCGAATGCCTAGGGTCCAATCATGAAAGCAGAGCCTTCTTTCGGGCCATTAATGAGGGGCCCAGGGACTTAAACCTATGATAATTCTTTGTAAGAATATAGATGGAACTATTGTTAATGAAAGAGATAAAATTTTAAATAGATGGGTTGAACATTTCAGCAACTTGCTTAACTCTGATGTGTCAAATAATTTTGATTTTACAGTTGAAGAGACTGAGAGTCAGTCTATTGATTTTCTAGCCATTGGGGAGACTCGGGCTGCTATTGATAAACTGAAAAATAATAAAGCAGTAGGACCTATTCCCGCTGAACTAATAAAATGTGGTGGAAAAGATTTGACAAAATGTACCTGAGAAATTATACAATCTATTTGGGAAAAAGAAGTCCTGCCTTCTGAATGAAAATTAAGTATTTTATGTCCAATACCTAAAAAGGGAGCCGTATTGAGCTGTGAGAATTACAGAGGTACAAGTTTACTGTGTGTGTTGCTTATAAGATTTTCTCTAACCTTTTATTTAATTACCTATTCCATAATAGGAGACTATTATGGAAACTGTTATCGGTGATTATCAGTGTGGTTTCAGGAGAGGAAGATCGACGGTTGATCAGATCTTTACTTTGAGACCAACTTTGGAGAAGTGTAAAGAGTATGGAATCGAAACCATGGTTCAGACTCTTTTGAGAGCAAAAAAAAATAAGCACTTTTTAAGGACCCCCAAAATTTTCTTAAGTAGGGTCTATCCACAAATGATGTCACGCTTGGAGGAAAGGAGGGCTGTGAAATTATGACGAGGGAGGAGGGGGGGGGGACAAGGTGTGTGACATTATACATTTACATTAAAATAAAACATTTAAAATCAGAAAATTAAATTTGATTTCTAGCATAGTGCTTTGTTTTTAAACTGTAAGTATATGTATATGTAATACAGCATGACATGTGCCAAGGGTGGTATGGTGAAGTGTGAGCAGGAGGCAAAGAATATTTTTTAAAAAGCGTGACATCATTTATGGACAGCCCCTTATTACTTTCGTTATTACCAAACTTTAGATTTTCTTATTGTAAAGTTGACAGGTTGTTGCTTTAAGTGCAAATGTGCCAATTTTCCAAAATTGAAAAGCCCACAATTTCTTGCACATGTATGTACAAGCAATTAATACAGACAAAATAATTCCTTTTTTTCTTTCAAGTAACATGTATGTCCATATACTGTAATTTATGGCAGAAACGCTGCACCCATCGCACCCACGAAAATGAGCTTAATTAACTAGAAAATTATCAGAAATGCCGCTCTCACGATCCCCCTCCCTCCGAAAAAAAAAAAAAAAAAAAAAAAAGAAACATCGCACTGGGATGTATTTTTCGTTGGGATAAGAGATAAAAATATCTCCTTTCCCATATGTTTTAAAGTATTTACCGCTATTTTACGAAGCTTACAATTTCCATTTTCAAATAATCAGTGTCCAATTTTATATAAAACATCAGTTTTTATATTCACAAAGGCAAATTTATAGAAATAAATAACTTGTAAAAACTTCTTGCATTCGCAAAAAGTTCGGACAGTATAGCACATGCTGATAAAGTGAAACAGTGATCCGATGAGCAGGCTCCAGTCAAAAGTAAACTTTTTTTTTTTTCTCCGCGGACGGCCAGCTGTTGATTACGTAATGAGTGTGCTTCAGCGAATTGTTTGTTTTAAGCTTTGAATGTTATGTGTTGTTGATATTTCTATTCATTTATTACTTTTGATATTTATAACATTGGGGTTTATTTTAAAACCACTCAGTGTTTCCTGAGCTTGCCAATTACTTGTAGTGTAGTTGAGTTTTTACTTTAATAATAGCTTAAGGCAGTGTTTATTCGGTACAGTACTCCTTCACAGGGTGCAAAGCCGCACGGCGAAAAAGCAGAAATAACTTATAGATAAACTTTTAGATGAACTTTTTTTTTGGGGGGTGGGGGGTGGGTAGAATGGTTAAACTCGCACCGGGCGCAACAGACTAGTTTTGGTTGAGATTCAGTATTTTAAGAACAATCAGGCCCGGACTGGCTCCTAAGGGGGACCTTGGCTATTGAAAAGGGGCTCCAACGTATGACGTCATCGCGTTACGGTACGATCAATATGAACGCAGCTTGAGGCTGGAAAAGGGGAACGAAAAGTTTCGATGCCAGACGATTTTTTATGGTCGATTACCACTAGAAATTAAGCACTTTTTAAGCACCTTGCGGCTATACTGAGAAACTTTAAGGATATAGGTAAAAAATTAAGTACTTTTTAAGCACTTTTTAAAGGCCTTAAAAATGAAAAAAAAAAGTAAGTACTTTTTAAGGTATTTTAAGCACCGTCCGAACCATGGAAACTTACCATTTTGTGGACTTCAGGGCAGCTTATGATAGCATTCATAGAGCTGGTTTACTAAAAGCCCTACTGAAATTTAATGTTCCAATAAAGTTAATTAAGCTCGTGAAGCTCACTCTTTCAGAGACATTCTCTGTGGTGCGAGTGCAGGGAGAGATATCTACAACTTTTGAGATTTGCAAAGGAGTAAGACAGGCGGATGCACTTGCATGCCTCCTTTTTAATTTTGCATTGGAGAAAGTTGTAGGAGATGCTGCTATTAATACAAGGGTACTATATTTAATAAATCAGTACATATTCTTGCATATGCTGATGATGTAGATGTAATATCAAGATCTGCAGCTGAGCTAGGAGAGGCCTTTATGGCATTGGAGAAGGCAGCTGGGAAATTGAAGCTTAGAGTAAATGTAGAGAAAACAAAATATATATACTGTAGAAAAAAGGAAAACCCACCTAATTTTTTTGAGAGTGGCCCGTTTAAATTTGAATCTGAGAAAAATTTCACCTATTTGGGTTCTGAGATCAACAATCAAAATGATATTAATCCTGAAATCAGAAAAAGGATTATTGCCGCAAATCGCTATTTCTTTGGTTTAAGAACTTTTTTAAAATCCCATCTAATAAAGAGAAGAACAAAAATTATGTTGCACAAGGTGTTAATAAGATCAGTTTTAATCTATTCCTCAGAAAGATGGACTTTAACGACGATGGAGGAAAAAGCACGAATCGAAAGGAAGATTCTAAGAATTATTTTTGGTGCTGTTTTAGAAAATAATACCTGGAGGAAAAGATATAACTTCAGAATCTATAAAGATGATGACATTATTAAATACATAAAACTGAGTAGAATGAGATGGGCAGGTCATCTTCTGAGAAAAATGCTCTTAAGGTTTCCAATGCCACTCCTTTTTGTAAAAGACCTAAGAAAAGATGGAGGGAGAGCCTAGATGAGGATTTTGCCAAGCTGAAAATAAGAAACTGGTGGTCCATTGCAGCAAAAAGAATGGAATGGGAGAGACTTCTGATGAAAATATTTATGAATGTACATAGTCCATAAATAAAAATAACTTGGTTTGTCATTGTTACTTTTTTTTTTTTTTTCAATGCACTTTAATTTCATTTCAAACTTAAATTGTCTGACAAAAACTTAGTCGGAGTTGGTGTGTTTTTAGCGGCTCCAATTCAGAGATCTTTTACCAAAAAATCTGCCAAATTCCAACTCCACAGCCCTGTGTACAGCAAAGGGATTTGTACCTGCAGCGCAAAGCTTAAAGTTCCGCACACAACATTCTTACATACAAAGCATTATCTTTTCAAATATATGTGATAAGAAAGGAAAGACTATATAAAACTTATAAATCTATTTTGATACTGATATAACTTTACGTTAAAAAAAAAAAAAAAAAAAAAAAAAAAAAAAAAAAAAAAAAAGAAATTGCCACATCTGAATGCTAGTCTTCATTTAACTAACTTTTCTAACTGAAAGTATGTTTGAATCACTCACTGTTTGAAAGATAATTAAGCATTTATTATGAATCACCCGATACAAAACACCTAAAAGGTTTCTCCTAAGTGTGAATGTGAACATGAATTTGGAAATGCAAGAATCCTGAGTAGAAAAGTACAATTTATTCCATTTACAAAATAAAATTTTATACACACAGATGTTCATTCAAATTTTCACAGTATGACATAAAGAGAGTGGTACAGAAATTTAGAAAAAAAAAGCTCTCTGATCGTTACACACCCAACAACGATCAAAATTACAGTGGCACCAGAAATCTACAGCGTTTAATAAGGGAACAGGGGGTCACAATAACCATGAAATTCCACCCACTGTGTGTAAAGGGCAATCGCCAATTGACCACTAGGGATAACGAATCTTCACTTTTCAATGACTTGTTACTGGATCGCCCAAAAAGAGTGTTTCATATTCGCATTCATATGTCTGACAGATTCACATGTCTCTATGTATTGGCGTAAACGGACATGGCATGTAACATTAGGGGGGGGACAAAATGTTTCCTAATATAGAAAATAACATTTTCAAACAGGTTATAGCTTAATTTTCTCAAATTTTAGGGGGACAATCGCCCTTAGTAAGTAACACCTATGTCTATATGATTCGTATGTCTGGTTTCTTATATGATCCGTATCTTAGTACAAGTCTGAATAACTGCGATTTTGAACTCATAGTACCCTGATCACTTGAGTCTATAATTCATAGTGTCTGCATCAGTCGAGTATTGTATAATCCAGAACGAACCTATGACCCACGAGTTAGGTGCTGATCCACAACTAAAAATTAAGGTCTTGTACACAAGGCAAAAATAAGAGTTTCTTAACTTTTAGAAATTTTTACAAAATTTCCTGATATTTCCAGATGGATAAAGTATGCTGATTTTTCAATGATTTCCAGGATCTGTGTGAGCACGAAATGCATTTTAAAAGTATTTGGTTTAGAAAATGCCCTTTCACATACATCCCACACATAAAGTTTCTCACTTATGTTTATCAGGGAATGACTCTTTAAACTTTCCAGGCTGCAAAAAGTTTTATGACACACATTGTACATGCAGTACATGTACATGTAGTACCCAGATCACTTGAGTCTGTAATTCATAGAGTGTCTGCATCATTTGAGTTTTGTATAATCCAGAACGAATTTATGACCCACGAGTTAGGTGCTGATCCACAACTAAAAATGAATCTCTTGTACACAAGTCAAAAATGAAAGTTTCTTAACTTTTAGAAAAATTTCCTGACATTTCCAGATGGATAAAGTACCCGGATTTTTCCATGATCTATGACCACCATGATAAATTCTGGCATTTGTTGCAACAACTGCCGTTCTATCTTTTGTGAGTACGGATATGAGTATTCAAGTCTTTTATTCGGGGAAATGCTTTTTGACACACACTGCACACATAAGGCTTCTCTCCTGTATGAAGGAGGAGATGGCTCCTCAATGTTCCCGAGTGAGAGAAAGCTTTTTCACAAATACTGCAAACATGGGGTTTTTCTCCCGTGTGAGTACGGAGATGCATTTTTAAAGTGTTTGGTTTAGAAAATGCCCTTTCACATACATCACACACATAAAGTTTGTCCCTTATGTGTACCTCGGCATGACTCTTTAAACTTTGCAGACTGGAAAAAGTTTTATGGCACACATTGCACATGCACTGTAGAATGGAATTTGATTTTGTCTCCCCAGAATGATTGAGACGATGACGATTTAAGCGTCCTGGATAAGGAAACCCCTTCTGACAGAATTCACACACATAAGGTTTCTCGCCAGTGTGCGTGCGGAGATGTGCAGTCAGATTTTTTTGTGCAGAAAATGCTTCTTTACATATAGGACATGCATACGGTTTCTCTCCAGTGTGAAGGCGGCGATGACTTTTCATTGCTCTTAAATGGGTAAATGCTCTTTTGCATACATCACATACATAATTCTTTTCTCCTGAGTGAATGACTACATGCTTAGCCAAGCCTGACTTAACAGAAAATGCCTTTTCGCACACACTGCACTCATAAGGTTTTTCTCCCGTATGAATGCGGAAATGCATAGTCAGGGTGGACTTTACAGAAAATGCCTTTTGACACAGTCTACACACAAACGGCTTCTCTCCAGAATGGGTACGGAGATGCTTATTCAAATCTCCCCGGTCAGAAAATGTTTTATGACACACTTCGCACATGTGAGGCTTTTCTCCAGTGTGAACACGAAGATGTCGCTGGTAGGTACCCTGCTGAGTGAATGCTTTTGGACACAACTTACACTTGTATGGTTTCTCACCTTTGTGAATGAGAAGATGAACATTTAGGGAACTCTGAATAGGAAAAGCCAGTTTACACGTATTACACACATAAGGTTTCTCTTTCATGTGAACACTGCGAACATGCCTCTCCAAAGCTATTTTTTGAGTAAATTTCTTTTGACATACATCACACGGAAAAGGTTTTACACCAGTGTGAATGAGGACATGTCTACTTAAGGTTCCGCGTTGCGAAAATCCCTTTTGACAAATGTTACACACAAAAGGCTTCTCTCCAGTGTGAGTTCGAACATGATTTTCCAAGGATTGCTTTGTGAAAAACGCTCGGCGGCATTTATCACACGTATAACGTTTCTGTGCTGTGTCATCACAAAAAGGTTTTCCCATATCTGTCTCTTGATGAATTTCCATTTGGCACTCTTCTTTAAAACGATGGTGACCTGGTAAGAACTTATGGAATACTAAAAAATATTTTTTGAAGATATATCATAAATAGGGCATTTTATAATGTTGATATGGCAATCGAAATGTATACAGAAAAAATGTTCAGCACATAGGTTTAAATAAACAGCAGTGCTTATTCCACTCAGTTTCAAAAAACTGGATTAAATTATTTTATGAATAAACATACTAGCTTATAATAATCTACTTTGAAATATGTCTGAGACCTTTCCAACATTCAATTATTATTCGTCAATTTCAAGGCAGAAAATGTAGATGAAATACCTTTTACCTGCAAGAAAAGGAAACTTAAAATTAATATTCAAAGAAAATAATGTTTTACTTTGCCAAAAGTAGTTGCAAACATATACATATAACTAGTACACATTAATAACTTTGTATGTTAAAATTTCATTCTGAAAGATATGGCAAAGATCTTAAATTTGAAATATTATAGAAGATGAATGATAATTTACAAAATTATTTAAATAGAAGAAATATTTCTATGTACAGCCATCCCTTGCAATATAGCACTTTTAATTTTGCGCGGCTTCACTCAATCGTGGACTTTCAGAAACTAAATGAAATTTTATATTTGGCTCGCATGCTTTTTTCCCCCCCCTCAAAGTATCAATTTCTTGGTAACCAATTTCCATAATTTAAACAGCATTCCATGGAGGTATGTTTCATGGCAGAGTCATATATATATATATATTTCTATCACTTAAAACAAACTGTTTTTCAGATAACCAAAAAAAAAAAAAACGTTTTATAAAATTGTGAATTTCGATAACACATGAACTATACTATACAACCTGAAGTCTCTACAGTTGTACCTTCAGACGATCAGTAAGCTTAATCTTCTTTCTTATGTAGAGCAACTCTTCATCTTGGGGGGGGGGGTGTGTATCAAGTTGTAAGCTATGTAAATGGCAACATTTCAAGGGGGGGGTCTAGCCCCTGATATGAATCGAATTCATGTCTAATTTTTATAAAAATATTTTGGTTGTGAATAGGTTTTCTGTGTCTTAAGTATGAAAACCTTCAATTTTTTGAGATATTCAGCTATTTCAAATGAAACAAAATTGGAATACATTAAGGATTACAAGATAAACCTCTTCATCGAAAATAATGTCTGTATCATTTATAGTTCTACAGAAGTATGTACGATCAATAGTAGTTTACATTCATCCATTTCAAACACCACACAATTTTACTATATAATTACAAATCAGAAGACACAATTGTGCACTTCCTTCAAAAATTGCATTTTTTTTTTTTTTAAATGAACCCATTGTGGCGAAATTTTAATAATTTGGAAAGAAATAAAAAAATTACTAGAGTGATAACATAAGGATATGGCAATTTCAAAGAGAATTTTAAAAATTTGTATCTCGTGCTCGCCAATTTACATCCAATAAAATTGCAAATTTTTATTTTTTAGAGTGCGGCGCATCAATTTTAGACTAATAAATCTTTAAAGAGTCAATTCCTAACTCTAGCCCATCCGATACGGTTATGTAGTATAAGAAGAATATTTATATTTCAAACAGTTTCCAACAAGGTTGAGAGGTATTTATGATTTCAGTTTGTCTGTCTGTATATCTGTCCATTCTGTTACTGCCGTAAACATGCATCAATTTGCGAAATTCCCTTTCATCGACTTCTAAGACGATTTGTGAATGTCCCCAATGAGGGAACATTGACCGAAAATTGTCAAAAATTCTTATCAAAGGAAAGTTTATATGTCATATATAATTTAGAAGCTATGTATATTTTAAAATTATTTACTCATTGTTGCCGAACGAAAGTCAGAAAATGAAGTGATGGCTATCGATTTTTGCAGTCAACATACCCTAACGAGTAAAGTAATATTTACCATCACCCTTTGAAGGTCAGTTACAGAAGTTAAAAATCCCTAGTTAATTCCCTCATCTTTTCTTTTATTTCTATGTTAGATTGACAGCCTCACAGTAGGCCAGAATCCTGGACCTTCACACTTCAATCATCTACCATGAGTTGAACCCACAAACTGGAGCACCGAAGGCCAGTGCCCTATCCATTTGGGGGTAGCTGGCTTCCAAACAGGGTTGGGGAATACTTAAGGTAAAAATTCTATATACAGGGTGATTCTAAATGGTTTTACAAAATTTTAAGGGAGATGGGGCACACAATAAGGAATCAGAATCACATAGCAGCATGGGGTCAAAAACACCGTTTTCACTTACCTCGTAATAATCTTTTTATGAAAGGTGTTAAACTATTTCTCTAATTTTGTAAGCAAGTTTCATATACAATGGGCTTGCCTCCAAAAATCTCATCCATGAAATGAAATAGAATTTTTAAACTATGAATTTTAGTCACGTTTTCTGAGAAAAATATGTTAGTTTTTGACAAACAATGGTCAGAAAGTTCACTGTTGTTTCAGCACCCATTCTAAAGTGATTATTAACAGCTACATGAAGATGACGTTTCCAATCCCACATTGCTAGATTCTGATTCCTTATTTTGTGCCCTATCTCCCCTTAAATTTTATAAAAACAATTTAGAATCACCCTATATATCAGATTGTAACGAAAGTTCTCCGCCAAATCTACTTGAGTCAGCTGATGCGGCACCCAGCGATTGAACTTATGCATCAAGTTTATGTGATGCATAGCATGACTAATGAGCATGGCATTAATGTCTAACTCTTTAGCTAGCTCTCAAGTGGTTAAATACTGATCTTCTTCCACCAGTTCTCGCAGGTGGCTCTCATCAGCATCAGTAGGCGGCCAGAACGCTCAGCTCCTTGAATGTCATAGGCCCTGTTTTTTAACTTTCAGTACCAAACCTTCACAGTGCCGCAACAGTAAAATCTAAATTACACACATAATACTTTGACATTCTGTAGCTGACTTTTGCCACAGAACTGGAAGTAAATGATGGTTCTAATCCAGTAACGTGATAATTCCATTTCAGACACCTTGTATTTAATGATAACAATATTTTTTAACAACACAGTCTTCACTAACTAAAGCAAGTCTCTTTCTGTCAAATGACAAAAAATGAGCAAAGACACCAACGTGAAGTGTTTGCAGACGATATTTATGGTGACAGGAAACTTTTGTTACAACCTTAATATATATATATACATACATAGCAGTTATTTATAAAGTAAGTAATTAAGGGAAAAATAAGTTGTTCAAATTATACACCATTTAAAAAGTTTTTGAAAGGAAAAAAAGTATTCAACTTTATACTCTTTACTGTCTGTCAACACAATTTTTTAATGAAAATAATATGAATATCTTTACAGCGGAAAATTACTTTCTATTTAACTTATAGGCTGTACATAATATATTAATAAATTATTTGAACAGTTTATTTATAATAAAAAAGAAATAATAAAAGAAAAACCAAATAAGCAGTTCAAGAGTATTATTGCATTTTAAAAGTATTTAAAAGGAAAATATACACTGAAAAAAATATTTCTTTCCTTATTTCAAAAATAGAAAAACCATGTCTCTGTGTTTAATGAAGTTCCAGGACAACTTAATCTTTATGAACTGACAGTCCTATTACTAAAAATTTCATGAACTTTCAAGTAAAGGTATCGATATTAGTTTAAAAAATACAAGAAACATGAAAACTTAATCATGTCAAACACATCCATTATAAAGCACTTTTTAACACAATCTTATTGAAGAAAAAGTTAACCTGCTCGCATGTTGAAGAGTTGGTGAAGAAATGTGGGACCCATGATTTTAGTTTAGAGGGAGGGAAATACAGTTGAATTTGTTTATAATGACAGTTATTTTATAACATCGAAATATTCTGCATAGCTCAAACTAACATATGATAACATAACGTCAAAAACTAACATATTATAAAACAGAAGCTCACTTCACTCTTATAAAGTCATAAATGATTATATGGTGTTTTAAATGACATTATAACCAAGTTCATCCAAATCTGTACTATCTGCATGCACTTATTTAACAACAAACTGGTTTTGTGGAAAATAATACTTTTCACAAACAAACAGAAGTAATTTGACGACAAATTTTTAATTAAACACATGAATTCAATGAAAATTAAAAAAAAAAAACTAATATTCAAAAAACATTTTTCACTTAATTAAAGGTGAATGATCTTCATGGGCAAATTTTCTTGGGATTGGTGTTCAACTCTATTCTGATATAAAGAGTTTTTCCAATAGAGATGATACAATTTTAAATGGTTAGAATGGCAACACTGCATATTCTATTTTGACATTTCTTGTGTCATTTGTGTTTAGTATGCTATGCCATTTAATCATGGAAAGATACATGCTTGAACAACGATTCAAAATTATTAAATTGTTTTATCAAAGTCAGTGTTCATATGTGAATATTGAGAGAAATTTGAGAAGAATTCATGGACGACATTATTCAGTTCTTGTGATTTAACACTTTCTGATGTCTTTCTTTGGGGATATGTTAAGTCACAAGTTTATGCTGATAATCCAATAACAATTGAGCAATTAAAAACCAACATTGAATGTGTTATTTGTGAAAAAAAACCAAATTCAGGGATGTTAACTCCAACACTCGATTTGGGAGCACCCCGGGAGCAGAAAAAATTTCATTTGGGAGCACCTCGGGAGCAGAAAAATTCCATTTGGGAGCAGAAAAATTCTATTTGGGAGCAGAAAAATTCCATTTGGGAGCACCTTGGGAGCACAAAAAAATAGTTTCCGAGAGGAAAACTAAGATTCGAGATCAGAATTAACATGATTTTGGAGCATAAAATTGAAGATTAAGGAACACAATAAATGCATACAAGAAAAGCAAAACACTATTTGAAAGCACTTTAGGAAAGCTGTGGAAAAAAAAGGGTGTATACAGGCTATGCTATCAGCAACTTGGTAAAAATAATACATATCAGGAGTCAGCAACCTTTCTGTGGTTAAGTCATTTTTTTCCTACTCAAGAACCATGAGTATGATTTGTATGCGGCTTGCGAGCCATAGGTTGCCAATCCCTGTCCCTTTTTTTTTCTTTTTCAGAATTATTTAGGGAATCTTCCTCTCGAAAAAGAGAGCACAAATAAAATGAAAACTAAATTTTAAAACAAAAGCTTCTATCTCATTCTTTGGTTCTATTACAAATCACAAGTAGTACTAAATGGAGATTTTTGAAAACCTAAATATTATACCTCTTATACAACAACACGTAATTGGTAAGCAGTATCGAAAACAAAATAAATTTCATGGTTAGAATAATTAAATGTGTGTACTTTTAATAGCATATGCTTTTGTATCAGTAATTTAACCTCATCTAATATTTATATATTCATCTATAATACTTGAACACAATATACAAAGCAAATGTAAACAAAAAATATTTAATGACTGTTGAGAGAAATTAAGAATTATGGGAAGTTAAAAATTAAGATTATGAGAAATTAATAATGAGATTACAAATTAAGTATCATAAGTTATCTAGTTTTCTATTTATTCTTTTTTTTTATTTTTATTAATTTCTTCTTGAGCTTTTTCATTTTCTTCTAATAGTTTTAATGGTATTTCAAGTCTATCCTTCCCTTCCGTTAATAGAATCTGTCCACTTTCTATAACAGCCAGTGGCGCTCGTGACCTGCTTCAGTGGTGGGGCCCGAAAAAAATAGTGCCAGTTCAAATCGAGAAAATACATATACATAGAGCTGTGGCGGATCGTTACCCATTTCAGAGGAGGGGGCTTTTTTTTTTTTAAGCTCGAAAAGGTAAAACATATTAATCGCTTTTGTAAACAGTGTGAATACATAAAAACTTTTCGAATAACAAGTTATGAAAGGCGTATTGATTTCTCCTTTAAGTTTTCATTTAAAGACAGCAGATTTATTTTGCACCAAAAAAACATTTTCCTCCATTTTTCTTTCTCAAAAAGGTACAATATCAATTAAAAAAAAAAAAAAAAAAAAAAAAAAACAATGCATGTGTACATGTTGAAAAACGAATTGGTCCATAATGTTTCATCTCCAAATAGCAAATCGTGCCCCTTCATAAACAAAAAACGGTGCCCGTTGCGATGATTACCGTAATTTATGGAAGAAACGCCGCACCCACGAGAATGAGCTTAGTTAGCTAGAAAATCGTCAAAAACGCTGCAGCCGCGATCGTTGGTGTGTGTGTGTGGGGGGGGTGATCGTGGTCAGAAGTCAATGCCAGATAAAATTCAATGTTTTCTAAAATAATTTCTTAATTAACAAAAAATGAATAAATAAAAAATATGTTGCATTACTTATTAGACCTAATTTATTAAAAAAGCTATTAAGTTGATTGGATATATTTCGGGAGAAATTGGATAAACGGTAAAAAAATCTCCTTTTTTCTCCCCCTTCCCATAGAATGTTTTAAAGTATTTGCCACTATTTTACGAAGCTTACGATTTCTATTTTCAAATAATCAGATATCAATGTTTATATTCACAAAGGCAAATTTATAGAAAAAAAAAAATAACTTCTAAAAACCTTCTTGCATCAGCACAAAGTTCGGATAGACTACCAGGCGCCATTAAAATGAAAACAGCAATCGATGTGTGAGAAGAGTCTCCAGTTAAAAGTAAACATTCCCCCCCCCCCCGCGGATGGCCAGCTGTTGATTACGTAATGAGCTTGCTTCAGCAAATTGTTGCTTTAAACTGAATGTTGTGTAACAACTCTTGATGGTATTTATTTATTATTTTTTATATTTATAACATTGGGATTTATTTTAAAAGCACTCAGCATTTCTTGAGCATACCAATTAGTTGGCAGTGTTTATTCTATAGAGTGCACATGGTGCAAAGCCGCACGGCGAAAAAAAAAAAAATCTTTCAGATTAACTTTATTTATTTTTTTTTTTTGGGGGGGGGGGGGGGGAAGGGTTAAACTCGCACCGTGCGCAACATTGACTAATTTTGGCTGAAATTCAGTATTTTAAGAACAATAGAGGTTCATGTGAAAAACGGGTGCATTTAATAGACGGTAGTGCACTTTTGCGGTATTTTACAGAACTTTAACCCTTCAAAATATATATTCAAAACTTCATTAAAATTTAATTATAGTTCTAAAATGTAGATGTAAAAGATTTACTTCTATTTTTTTTTTCTTTTTACTTAATTGAGGAGACATCGGTTGGATGTATGAAGCCATCCACTTCAGAGCACGGGACATGGACCCATCTTAGGGTGCTCTGACTTTCTCCAAAACTGGATCAAAGATCAAACCTCTTTTCTATGGGGGTAGGTTCGCATTCTGATTCGCTACGCTGTGATCTGTGCACGCTAAAGAGTACGTGTCGGTGGTGGCGCCATCTTTTGAGAAAATTATCACGAAACGAATTTTTCGATTTTTCGTTGAAGATCGGCTAAAAAAAATTAAAAATATTGTAAACGCCGCACCCGGTAGAAACGCCGCACTTACTATTTTTTAACTTTTAAACTCATAAACACCGTGGCGTTTCTTCCATAAATTACGGTACTTGTTTGCCTATCTGGCCGGCCCTGATTGAGGTGACTAACAAAGCCCGACTGGTCCGATCCGGGGCGGGTAGAATGGCTTCGGAATGCAGCTTTCGTACGCAGTTTGAATCTTGCTTTACTGCTAACTAGCTTTCCATACACGCTTTAAAAGATAAATGAGCGTGGCAAAAATTTAGCAAAGAGTCAAAATGACATATTCGGCGCAGACCGGCACAAACATCGGCTAAAAGCGCAGTTCGGCGCACCCTGAAAGAGTCAAAATGACGTATTCGGCACAGACCGGCGCAAAAATCGGTTAAAAGCGCAGTTCGGCGCAAGAATATGTGTTTTGGCGCAGAATTAACATCCCTGCAAATTTATGTGAAAGAGTGATGGAAAATTGGGTTGACAGAATGCAGTATGTACAGAGAAGTTGTGGAGCTCACACGAATGATATTTTTTCATACTTAATGGCATAATGTAAGCTTTCAAATACAAAAAAAAAAAAAAAGAATTGTGCCTCACTGCATAATTTATGTTTTTTTTTTTTTTAAATTTTTAAATTGTATCACTCTTAATGGAAAGCCCCTTATAAACACTTCTTATCTGAAATTCTCCGCCTGCAGAAAATGTAAAGCAAGCATATCATACCCATTCAGTAGCAGATCCAGGGGAGGGGCTAGGGGGCTTCAGCCCCCCCCCAAAAGAGTTTGCTCAAGGGTAACATTCTGCATTATTATACACTTTAAATAGCTAAAATGATCATATTTTATTACTTAGCCCCTCCCAAAAGCCTAATATATTGGTTTAGACTAAAATTTTGATTTATAGTACATTTAAATTGGGTGAAATAAGCTTTTTAAAAAATTTAGCCCCTTCCAAAATAAATTTCTGGATACGCCACTGTACCCATTCTAACATATCCTTTTCACCTGCACATCATTAGAAGAACAGTTAGGGAAATAAGGGATTGAGGGTGAATTGTGTGGTCTCCTACTTGGACTGCCCAACTGTCAAAAACAACAACCCCCTCTTGTAAGAAAGTTTGCCTTATGAATAAATTTTCATATTATTTACAGATGGAATTAATGTACTTATAATTGCTAATTCTGCTATAAGATAAAACTATAAGCTCATTTTCGTGGGTGCGGCGTTTCTTCCATAAATTACGGTAATCATAAGTTGTGAGCATGTGTAAATCGCCAAATAATGAAAAGTCACCATCGGTGACAAGCTATCCTAGCTGTTTCGCAGTTTTTATCAAAGAAAACATACGAAGTACTGTTTTCTTAGAGCTAATTATTAACTATACAGTAGAAGACCCAAAATCTGCACAGCTTGGTTCCAGACCTTGTGCAGATTTTAGAATTTTGCGGATTTTGGGTCATATTAGGAAATTTATTCTATTTCCCTCCACCCCACCCAGAAAAAAAAAACAAACAATAAAGATCACATGTTACTTATAATCAGAATCATGATATAAAAATACAGAGGGATAATACAATATACAAAATTATGAAATTATAGTACAACTTATTTAATCATGTATATTCAATAGTAGTTTAGGACTTTGGGATGTTCTAATTATAGTTTGTTTTTTTTTTTCATTATTTCCTGTTCTGTAACACAGCTTTGTTGCTCTACAAATCTGAGATATTTTTTTCTCAGAGCCTAACCTTCATTAAATGTTATTTTATCAACTTTTTGATCATCCTCACATGTTACTGTGTCAGAGTCTGTGCCATGTGACCATAATTGAGTGTTAATTATGTCACTGTCAGTCATTTGAAGGATATCAATGTTACCATCAGAGCTCACAAACTCTTTCAAGTGGGAATAGCTTATTTAGTTTTACTTTGTGGTTATAGTGTAGTTTTCTGAACTTGCAGCTGACAGGGCAGATTTCATTGTTTACATTGAACAGACAGTGCGGATTTTAGAGCCTTGCGGATTTCGGGTCGGCGGATTTTGGGTCTTCTACTGTACATATAAGCAAGTCGCCAAATAATGAAAAATCGCCATGGGTGACAAATTCGCAAGGTGTCCAATAGGTTTTACATTATTAAAAATACAACTGAAACAGATGTTCTGATTTTATTACGCTTTAGCTCCTAATTAATATAACTTTTGAATGGCAACATTAATTATCATAGTGTTTCTGAGGAGTGCAAATATTTTTTTCCAGCGATTATACGTGGAGTCCGCACCACAGGTGGAGTATAGCTCAGGACCCGTACAACACGGATTCCTATAACAAAATATCTACTGTGTTATTGGGGGGGGGGGGGGGTCTACTGTACTGTGAAGCTCAAATTTTTATGTATCAATGAATGAACATGCAAGAACCAAGCAATGTGTAGTTCAGTAATATTCTATCTGATCCAATCTTTGGGTTTTGTCTGATAAATTATGTCTTTTTTACGAATAAGCCTTATTAGGGGCCGAATGCCTCATATGAAAAGCGAGTGTAGCGAGTCTAGGGGCCTTGGCCCCTAGTAATAAAAAAAAATCAAAATATATGAAGGTATCTTTTCTCAATCTTGCATAAAAGTGCAATGTTCCAAAAAAGGAACAGTGGCATGTAACGATATGCGAAATCAGGGATGTCTCATGTATGTGTTGCTTGTGTTCCTTTATTAGATTTTGATACATTGAGTGCTTATATCTTCTGAACATAAGTCTGTCAAAGGCATAACCGATATTTTATTTATTTTTGAAGGGTGAAGGACTGGGGAGGGGGGGGGTAAGGGGGAAGTTGTCATTCTTTTACCCCTTTGCCAGAAGGAGATGGATAGTTAGTGCTGCATTCCTCTGATTTGAGCTCAGATAGCTACTTTTTTCTTCTGTTAGTAATGAATGTGTGCTTCACAAGGGTTTGTTGGTTTATTTTAGTCCTTTTTATGTAGAGGGAACTCATGGGAGGAAGTGACATCAAGTCACGTGCTTGATTTTCTTTCTATGCTCTGCAATTTTCGAGGCCATTTCAGTAAGAACTTGTATAGATGTTTGTAGAAACAATGTAGATGGTGCAGTCGAAGAAATTTCTAACTATAGACAATGTTGATTTTTTAAAAAGTTCCATGTCGGATGATTGAAATAAGTCAATCATAGAAATTTGTCAATTGCCTCTTGATGAAAACGGGTGCATTACTGATGAAGAAATAAATTATAATAGTTTTGAGCTGATTACACCTGGAGACGTGTGGGCAATAGAATTTTAGAAGAGAAATTAATTTAAATTTGTTTCAGACGAAGCCTAATATCAACATTATCCTGTGCTCATCAATGGAAATCTGCAAAAAATTCGGATGCACATGACGTTCTTACATGATAAGGGCATTTTTTAGTATGCCAAAAAAAAAAAAAAAAAAAATACTGTAAACATGTGTTTTGAATGCAAGAAAATTCTCCATGTACACTTCCCACAATATCATAGACATTGCGAAAAAAATGCTAAAAAATTATAAAAAGAAATTAGTGTTTTAGTGGGTTTTAAAATTTTTGTACTGCTGGTTGAAATTCTAAGCACCCTCTAAAGAATAAAATATTTTATTATTTCTTGATCAGGTAGCTGACATTTTTAAAACTGCATTTATTTATATTATCTGTATTATTAGTCAAGAGTATGCAAGCATAAAATTGCTTTTATCGTTCTTTTATACATTTATACATTGCATTTCTTATAAAATATTATACTAATTTTAAAATTGCAATTTTTTAAAATTGAGTTTTGCTTAAATTTTAGTCAATTCGCACCTAATTATCAAGTAAAACTTTATTACTGCATAAAATTTTAGTAATCATACAGCATTTTGTTGTTTACATGAAGCAAATACAGAAAAGGAAAGATAGCATTACATGCCAATGTTCCAAAAATGGAACATCCAAGAAATCAGTGAAGGAAATTTTTTAATGGCAATTTTTTTGTTTTATAGTCATTATGGGTGTATTCTAATGTAATTTTGATGAATAAATTATATCATTTATTCGTGGATCATAGTGCGGCATTTAAAGGGTTAATCGGATTTAAAAAAATTTAAATCAGATTTTTTTCACATAAAGTCAGATAAAAAAATAATTAGCTCAGATAGTTTAACTACTCTACATAAAGGGAGTAGACAATTGGTAAATATAGCTAGTTGTGGATAGAATAAATCTGCTATTATCTAATATTGCTTTGGCAAATAATTTCGTCCCAAGTGGATGATTTTAGAAGCATAGCAAAATTGACATTATATTCTGATTAACTTTACAAATTTAAAAGCAATGCTTTCAAAAAATAAAACTTCACAGATATGTTATTCGCATGCAATAACACTTATTGTATTATGCACAACCTCTTTCAGGTTATGGGCCCGGAAATTCAAATGTACAGTATCAGGGGCCAATAAAGTAGTGCATTCTTTTTAGTAATATAGTCTTAAAAACAATATATTAAATACTAATGGATGGATGTAATGGCATAATTCCAAACATGTATTTATAGTTTTCTTTGCAAATTAAGTTCTTGAATATATGATGTCACACATAGGAAAAGCAAATGGGGGATTCCACAGTACTGTGAGTGTTTATGCCACGTCCACAAGTTCGGTCGTTCATAACTAAACAAAAAATTGACTTATGAATGGGTTTTCCTTTTTTGTAAATGGTATGTTACATTGTTTACAAAAAAGAAAAAATGTTCACCTAACTTAATTTTTTGTGTAGATATGACCAATCGAACTTATTGCACACATGACATAAATGCTCATGATACTATGAAATCACCCAACTATCAAATAAAAACTTTTGAAAATATGATGGCACATATTGTTAAAAATAAAATAATTGTAAATGAACATTTTCTGGTGCAATTCTTATGACCATTGAATCTGAAATAATTAAATTTTCACAATTAATTTTTTTTTCTTAAAAAAGTTGAATCACTGGATTCTGATTTATGTTTTTCAAAGTGCAATTGGCTTGGCAAGTGAACGGAATAGGGTGTCATGAGCTAATAATGATCCATAGGCCAAAAGTTGTGCCCTGATTTAAATAAATGATTTACAAAAATAATTGATTAAAATCACTGATTTAAATAATTGAAACCCTGATTTTTAGATATAATTCTAAAAGTATTTTAAAAACAGAACTACTGCATGTTTTCTCATCTGTTGGCATCTTAATTGATTTTAATTTAATTCTAAGAAAAGTTTTTGTTTAATAAAAAAACATTTAAAAAAAATACTTTTTGCTGACCCACTGTATCCCATACAGGGTACATTGGGTCAACTAACGAGAAACACAATAAAAAATTTTCTTCCACTTGATAGTGAGTAATTTAAAACTTTTTTATTGCCTGACAATATTTAATATTAAGTTAGATATTTAAGTAGCTCAAAGTTTATAACGTAGCTGTAAATTTTATGGCTCTAAAATATATACCCACCAGATTTGTTAAAAAAATTAAAGAAAAGTGTTTTAGTTAGATAGTACCACTTTGAGTTCTATTAAGTTTACAAAATTTTCATTTTGTAGTTATTTTTAAGATATCAAATCAAAAACTGTAATTTTACAATAACTATTAGACATTATATAACCGAAAATAGTGTTGACTCTAGAAAAAAAGGGCCGCCGGGGGGTGAAATTTTCAAAAGGGGCACCCTGTTCTCAAAAAGGGCACTTTGGGGTTCCACGAGAATGTACAGGTAGATAAAATATAGAAACTGGTTTGAAACGATCAGATCCCCGAAACTTTAACATGTAGAGTTGTAATATGTGTTCTGACTTACAATGCATAGTAAGATTTTTTCCAATTTGTCTTAGTCCCCCCCCCCCTTCTTTTGGAGAAAATATCCAGTAGAAGTAAGTGTAAGCGAAATAGGAAAAATAATTTGTTGATAATATTTTGGTCTAAACAGGACATAAATATGTGAATTAAATCTACATAACTAGAAGTTTTGATTTAAAAAAAAAACTTCTAGCATAAAGAAGTTTTAATATAAGTAATGTTGAATTTTCTGCTTAATTTTTTTTCTCAAAATTACGTGACATACATGTTTATTATTTATAAGAATAGTACATTTATTGAAGAAGATTTCAGAAATTTTTAGCCAGACATGATTTGTTAGGCAGTATGGGGAAGGCAGAGGGACTGTTAATTTTTGTTCCTCCATTTTATCACACTATCACTACTGGACCACAATTACTGGATCTCATTCATATATAATATTTCACCTATATTGGTACAAACTTTTAAACAGAAAAGGACTGTCAGTGTAAGTGGATTAGGGTAGATGCGTTTAGCATGTAATAAAAATAATAAAATTTCTGCAATGCAGGATGTATAAAATTTAATTATATAAATCAGAATTTTATTTAAATTCTTTTGTTTGCAATAATTATTGAATGAGTACCAAGTAAAGATTTTCAAAGTTACCTTATTACTATTAGACATTATTAAAATTGCATCAACAATTTAACTCATCCATCAATTGATAACTACAGAAATTGGGGAAATTTAATTCAGAACACAGAAGATTGCTGGAAAAAATGACATAGTCATGCAAATTTTGTAATACATCCTATGGTTGGAATGTAGAACACCATATCAAATCAAATCACTGAAATATATTTGTTATTCCTCTTTCACTTCTAATTTAATGCTTGCTCATTCATGAAAAGTGAATTTAAGTTTTTTAAAAAGTACTATTTCTTTAAAATAAATAAAAATAATTACTACATGTAAGTTTTTTAGCAGGTATAAAATTAATATTTTTTTTTAACTCACAGAATTGTCCAAAGGTACGTATGAAATAAAGTTTAAAATATTTTCAATAATTTATTTTTCATAAAGCTTTATTTTTAATTTCTTGTAACATACTTAAAAAGGTCTCTTTAAAAACACTAAATTTTCTTTCTTAAACCTTGCTTTAATCTTTTTAAAATAAAAATAGTACTAATCAATATTTATTTTAACTATCAAATGTTTTTAATCAGCTTAATATAATTAAAATAATCAACATCCTGGTGCCAAAAGTACTTAAACAAATTATCTATTAATAAACCTTCCAGAATTCTTTCTTTTCAACTGAAAATAAGCTTAAATTGATGACAGTTTGTTTTATGAATAACCTAGCTGTTAACTTATGACACAATTTGTTTTCTGAAGACATCCTTTTCCAGAACTAGCTTTCTTTTGCTTTTATTATTTTTTTTCCTTTCTTCATTCATTAAAATGTTGAGAATTTTAAAATCGGAAGGTGTATAATATGAATATTTAAAATACCAAATCTTGTCAATAGTCTGATTTACTAAATTCTGCATTTACTCCACTTTTATGTAATTAAAACTGTGGCGTAATAAGTGGGGGGGGGGGGTTCCGCCCCGGCGGCAAAAAAACAAACATGATGGCCGGCAGGACACTTAGAAATAATAAAGTGGAAAACTAAAGGACCGAAATGGGGGCAGAATGCTGAAACTTAGAAAGAATGGGGCGGCAAACTGAAAGACCGCACCGGGCGCCAATAACCCTAGCACTGCATTGCTAAAGCAAAAGATCATTATTATGCTCTGATTTTGGCAAAAGCATAATGTGTTTCAATTGCTGTATTCCCAAAACGTCGCAAATCCCTCGATTTTCAGATGGATTTGAGTAGATAAAGCCACTGAACATGGTACACGGCTGAAGTGTTGAAGTTCCCACGTTCGGCGAGCCCCGCCCGCGCGACTGTCGGTCTGGAGTTTTGGTCAGTTTCATCAAGATGTACGCGTCAATACACATTACAACTCCTTAAAAAGTCACCCAACCAAGGCACCCCCCTTAGAAGATATCCCTTGTCTAGGCTTGCCATAACAAACAAGCAAATCCCGCGAATTTTCGAATCGCAAAACGTCGTTTTGCTAAGGCATTCTTTCTGTATCATCTGTAATTATATATGATTAGTAAATAACTGTTATACATTACGAATAATATGTACTAAGAAAGCCGATTAAAAAGAGCAAATCGTTTAGAGGGGGGGGGGGGGACTTGCTAGTGTTGCGAAACTATTAAAGACATAGAGAAGAGCAATAATTATATACAGCTGGCGACGAACTCTGGTATAATGACTGTTTGATAATTCCCAACTACATATTTATCAAACGTAGCCACCGATATTTGAGGATTGACAGATGGAATCAGAAATTTTTAGATAACTTGAGAAAATTTTGAATTTCCCAACCGTATTTTCTTCCCCCAACTCCTAAGTGAAATGCCGATCGGGCTTCTCGCTTGAGTCAGCAAAAACAAAACATACAAGAGGGGCCTTTTCGGGTTACTCGGCTGTTCGGCTCACGCAAAAGAAAACAAAGAAAAGGGCAGTAGGAGTATTTCGATCTGAAAGAGTAGAATATTTGAAAAAAGCATTTTAATAAATTACATTTGTGGGAAAGATCGGATTTCATAGATGGTTTTTGTGAAAGGGCCGTTTTCAATCGAACCTATTTTTATGATGGGATTATTGTACTCAATCGTAACCGTTTTAATTAACGTATTATCGTGATGGGCCGCAAATGGTATGTAGGAAATAAAAAGTGCTGGTTCTTTACTAATAATAATAAAAATGTAAAAGCAGGAGGGCGCATAAAGAAGAGAAATAGGGCCGCCCGGCGCTAAAAAGACGACAAATGGGCCGCCGGGCGCTAAAAAGATAACAAAAAGGCCGCTGGGCGCTAAAAAGATAACAAAAAGGCCGCCGGGCGCTGCGCCCTGCCAAATTAATCTAGAGTCAACACTAGAAAATCTACATCAAATTCAACTTCGTCACTGCTCAGTTCCTTGCAACACACATGGTTCTAGCAACTTCCTCACAATATCTTGTTTACTGTTATTTTGTTATTACTGTTATGTTTACTTGTTTACTGTTATATACAGCAAATTACTGTTTGCTGTATAAATGCCTGCCTCCTCATCACAGGTAAGTGCATAATGATGGCATGTTCTCATTGTGAATAATTGTGTGTGAATGAAATAAAGTTACCACAAAAATACACAAAAAATATTATACTGCTTTACTAAATTTAAGCAAATCATTCACTAGATTTAGAAATTGCTTTTATTAAAATGATTTTAAAAAAAGAATAAGACATCCTGAAAATTTACTGATGAAGAATATTTCCAAATTGTGAATGATATATTTTTCCAAAATTTTATTTGAAAAAGGAGGGAAATAAAACTTGAAAGTTTATCTATTGATAAATTGTTATCTATCAAAAACATTAAACTTGATATTTAAAATGATTAAGCAGCAGAGAAAACAACTTATTTTCAAAAGGAAAAAATCTGACATAAAACAAAATCATTGATTTTTGCAAATGTTCATTGATTTGTGCAAACATAAATAAAAATAATGCAATAATAATAAAAATTCAAAAGGTTATTTCACAAAAAAATTTAAGTAATGTACTTTATGGGGAGTATTAATGAATTACTTCCATCAATAAAGTAGTAAGATTGCTCTTTAAATAAAATTTTAAGTAATCACTGCAATGTAATAATACACAGCCAACTCGCGATTTAATGAGCTTCACAGGACCTCGGAAAGTAGCACGTTAAATCAAAAGTGTATTAAAAGGTATTGGAAAATGGTCAGAGCTTCACCAGAGTGCCATTAAATCGGAAGGGTCGCAAAATCGTGAGTTGACTGTACTAAAATTATTGAGCAGCTGCCATCCATTACTTAATTAATCAGGTTTTTATAGACAAATCATTGCTGTTTATGCGTGTGTGATGGAAAAGCAGGGATAAAATATTGAACCAATCTCTAAAACCCCCTACAAGTGATATTTGCCTTTAACGATAATTTGATACACGTATGATTTCTTTTCTTTTCTTTTTTTTCAAAGTGGTAATATTGATCTCAGGGGTGTTGCATCAGGAATGTTATTTTGTTTTTGTAAAATGGCCATTTTGGATCAGTTCATCTCTGTTAAAATTACTTTTTGGATTAGTTCATTTCAGCTGAAATTCTTTTTGACTCAGATTATCTCATCAGAATAAGCTATAGGACTCAGTTTGGAAAATGGTGAAGTAAAAATCACAAAAAATGAACTTTTAATTGATTTTATGTTTTAAACATGTTTTATGGGCTTTTTTATATATAAATATAAATACAGTTGAATCCCATTTCAGAAAAATCAAAAAGCAGAGAGATAATTTCACTAAAATGAAATTTCATTACAGTAGACATCATGATAATGAGTCTTTTACTTACAATTTAAAATAGCACCCATTTCCTTTCAAATAAACAAGTTTGAGTTTATAAGACGCGGCATTATTTGTAATGAAAGACTTGAATTTGAACGCAACTGAAGAAAAATCTTACTACCATTTACGAAAGGATCTGAAAATACCCAAGGATTTTGAGTAAAAAAAAAAAAAAAAATACAATTTTCTTCATTTTCAAAATAAATTTTATGTACTCAGAGATTTTTTTTTCAAATTTTCACAGCATAACATAAATTCTGGCATACATTGCACCAAGCACCTTTCTATTTTTTGTGAGTAAGGATATGTGTATCCAAGACACGTTTCCAGGAAAATGCTTTCTGACACACACAGCACACGTAAGGCTTCTCTCCCGTGTGACGGCGGAGATGCCTCTTCAATGTTCCCGACTGAGAGAAAGCTTTTGCACAAATACTGCAAACATGAGGTCTCTCTCCCGTATGAGTACGGAGATGCATTTTTAAAATTTCCAAGTTAGAAAATGTCCTTTCACATACATCACACACATAAATTTTCTCACTACTTATGTGTTTCTGGGCATGTCTCTTTAAAGAATGTATATTAGAAAAAGTTTTATGACATACATTGCACACGCACTGTAGACTGAAATTTGATTTTGTCTTCCCAGAATGATTGAGACGATGACGATTTAAGAGTCTAGGTGAAGAAAACCCTTTCTGACAGAATTCACAGACATGAGGTTTTTCGCCAGTGTGCTTACGGAGATGTGCAGTCAGACTTCCATGCGAACAAAATGCTTCTTTACATATAGGACACGCATAGGGCTTCTCTCCGGTGTGAAGGCGGCGATGACATTTCATTGCTCTCAAATGGGTAAATGCTTTTTCACAGACATCGCACACATAATTCTTTTCTCCTGAGTGAATGACTACATGCTTAGCCAAGCCTGACTTAACAGAAAATGCCTTTTCGCACACACTGCACTCATAAGGTTTTTCTCCAGTATGAATGCGGAGATGCTCATTAAGCCTGGACTTTACAGAAAATGCCTTTTGACATAGTCTGCACACATACGGCTTCTCTCCAGAATGGGTACGGAGATGCACATTCAAACTTCCCTGCTCAGAAAAAGTTTTATGACACACTTCACACATGCGAGGCTTTTCTCCAGTGTGAACACGAAGGTGTCGCTGGTAGGTACCCTGCTGAGTGAATGCTTTTGGACACAACTGACACTTGTATGGTCTCTCACCTTTGTGAATGCGACCATGAAGATACAGGTTTGCCTTAGTGGAGAAAGCTACTTTGCATACATTACACAGATAACGTTTCACTCCTAAATGAATGTTGTGAACATGATCCTCCAAAATTATTTTCTGAGTAAATTTCTTTTGACATACATCACACTGAAAAGGTTTTATACCAGTGTGAATGAGGACATGTCTACTTAAGGTTCCACTCTGAGCAAACCCTTTTTGACAAACATTGCACACAAAAGGCTTCTCTCCCGTGTGAGTTCGAAAATGAGCATCCAAGATTGATTTCGAAGTAAAAGCCTTCTGACATACTTCGCATGCATAAGGTTTTTTATACATGCGTATGCAGATATGTCTTTGCAAGTATTCCTTTTTCAAAAATGCTTTGCGACATTTATCACACGTATAACATTTCTGTGCTGAATCATCACAAACATATTTTTTCATATCTGACTCTTGATAAGATGCTGTTCGGCATTCTTCATCCATTGTTACTTTTATGCAGTTAATTATGGTGACCTAATGAAATCGTAGTTTGAATCTTGTATGAATTAATAAGTAAGTTTTAAAAGATGTATCCCGAACAACATATTTTTAAAATGTAATATGGTTATGAAAATGTACACAGAACAAAATTTCTTATTACACAATTTTAATTAAACAGTTTTTCTTCCTAGTTGGGAAATGATATTCAGTATTTTATGTAAAAAGTATTTAAACTAATATAAAAAAAAAGAAAAAATATTCAGTTTAATAAACACATTTCGTAATCACATTTTGAAATCTCTTCAGAAGCATAGTAACACAAAATTTATAATACTGTTTCAAAGCACTGATTTCAACACAAAATTTAGTATGTAGTTTGTCAAATAATCCATTAATATTTCAAATTTAAAGAAATTTGAAACATCAGATTATTCTTCATAAATTTGGATGTCATGGAAAATTTTAATATAGTTGTAGGTACAAAATGAAGGCTAAATGCCTTATTCCTGCAAGAAAAGAAAACTTGAAATTAACATTCAATGTAGAAATGTTTACTAGAAAAAAAAGTAATTGCAGACATACAACTAAATATTAAAAACTTAGTGTGTTAAAAAAATTACCTCTGACGATATTTTTTATGACATTATACAAATTACAGCAACATTTGAGAATACTGTTCAAATTTTGTTCTCATACAGGTAAAAGACATTCTTAAAGTTAACAATATCGCATATAAAATTTACTGTTTTCATCAAATGCCATTACTATGTTTGCTTACCTTAGTTCAATTTTAATATTCCAGGTTAATTAAAATACACTACCAAAGAGATAGTGAGAACTTAAAATCGTAGATTAGAGCATGATTTGACAAAGCATGGAGCTCTGTCATGTTCAAATGTGTAATGATGTTTGATGTGATATTATTCCCATGTCACAATGACCTTCATGCAGATGGGAATTCTATTTTGTGAAATGTGCAGCATATTTGGTTTAGATGATGCATGTGCATTTGAGGAATGGGCACATGCTAAACATATCCTTAAGAACCAGTCAGGATCTCTGACTTTAACTGAATTGCTCATGAAGTTTGTTATCTCAACCTGCTTCAATGTTCTTAGGGATGTTGTGACCATTTTTTTAACAGTTTCTCCATTAATTGCTCACATAGCACATGTCTTTTCTGCATTAAAGAATACTTATAGGGAGAAATCCCAATCAATGTAACAAAAAACTATTGAAAATAGGCTTTACATAGTGTTCAGGTAAAGTAATTAAAAAACTTTGTAAAAAACACACATAAGAAGTAAAAGGAGAGAGGATATGTGTTTCGTTCAAAAATTGTTTTGAACTTCTTCAGTCCAAGCCCTTCGACTTGAAGAACACAGGGAACTGAAAAGAGAAAAACAAGCAAGATGTTGCCACAAGGGGCAAAGAAAAGTCGAACAAAACCACGGAGAGGGGAGAAAAAAATTAAAAAGGGGGATAAAAAGCACAAAAAATACAGAAATAAAAAAGGAATAAAGAAAAATAATAAAAAAGGGAACACACAAGTACAAACACACACACAAAAAAGAGAAAACAGAACAAACAAACAAAAAACAAATAGCACATGTTTTTTTTTTTTTTTTTTTTAAATAAAAACCACGAACAGGACAGCGCAATAAATATATATATAAATATTTTTTTTTTTAATTTAATAAAAACGAAAAAGAAAGACAGTAACACACGTACATACACATTAAAAAAACAGGGGAAAAAAAAAGGGGGGGTAGACGAAGAAAGTGAAAAGAACCTTACAACAGCAACTTCCAAGCAGAATGAACGAAAGGAACGGAAGAACCATCGTTCACAAGACGATCTAAGTGCTGGGTAATGGAAAAACCTTCCAAAAAATCCAGATGGGACAAAGACTGAGGAGTGCACAAAATCTTAGCCTTAGAAAACTGAAATCGATGGTTGGAATTCCAACAATGTGAGGCAATAGAAGATTTGGAAAGTTCGTGCTTAGAGACATATCTCTCATGCTCTTTGAGCCTAAATTTGAGAGCTCTTCTGGTTTGGAATTCCAACCATCGATTTCAGTTTTCTAAGGCTAAGATTTTGTGCACTCCTCAGTCTTTGTCCCATCTGGATTTTTTGGAAGGTTTTTCCATTACCCAGCACTTAGATCGTCTTGTGAACGATGGTTCTTCCGTTCCTTTCGTTCATTCTGCTTTGAAGTTGCTGTTGTAAGGTTCTTTTCACTTTCTTCGTCTACCCCCCCTTTTTTCCCCTGTTTCTTTAATGTGTATGTACGTGCGTTACTGTCTTTCTTTTTCGTTTTTATTAAAAAAAAAAAAAAAAAACGTGTGCTATTTGTTTTTTTGTTTGTCTGTTCTGTTTTCTCCTTTTTGTGTGTGTGTTTGTACTTGTGTGTTCCCTTTTTTATTATTTTTCTTTATTCCTTTTTTATTTCTGTATTTTTTGTGCTTTTTATCCCCCTTTTTAATTTTTTTCTCCCCTCTCCGTGGTTTTGTTCGACTTTTCTTTGCCCCTTGTGGCAACATCTTGCTTGTTTTTCTCTTTTCAGTTCCCTGTGTTCTTTACGTCGAAGGGCTTGGACTGAAGAAGTTCAAAACAATTTTTGAACGAAACGCGTATCCTCTCTCCTTTTACTTCTTATATGTGTTTTTTACAAAGTTTTTTAATTACTTTATCGTTTAACACCAGTATTTTGAGTGTTTTTTCAATAGTGTTCAGGTATTCCATTACAAACTTTTGAACCCGTAAAAAGTATAAAATTGTGATGAGATGACACCATCCTACAAGATGACCAAATTTGATGGAAAAAATAATGACACATTCTTCTGTAATTTAGTTAATAAATGCTATGAATAACATTTTGTTTGTTTTCAGTTTTAGTGTTTGGAGATAAATATACATGCTACTGCTATATAATTGATGCCATAAGTTTAAAATTTCAAACCATTTATATTTCTTAATTATCATCAACTTGCACCTTGCATTAGTCACTTAAAATTTTTTCTTTAAAAATAATTTATTTAATTATCTCTATGTTATCTATTATTACCACTCACTTCCTCTCTTTATTTATCTAGATCCACAGTATATATGCTCTAAAGCTTCAGTACAAGCAAATGAAATGGATATCAAGTATGAGCATACTTATCACAGCCAATGTGCTAAAGACTGTGGTAAGTACTGGCTCCTAGATGAAATTGATTTAGGAGCCAGTGGCCACTAGGGAAAAATGGAAATCTTCAGCATTACTACACAGTGCCTATAATTAAACTTCCTCTATAAACAGAAAGTCTACAGCTGAAGTTTACTTCTGAAAATGTCCACTGAGAGGCACTTTGCAGCATGAAATCAGCTCTAAATATGAGCCCAACTAGTTATAAATGTGCTCAAAAACTACTGCACTACTGTTGAAATTGTGTATTTATTTTGAATTCCATTTCCAGCATTAAATTTGCTGTTTTTTAATGTTTAATAGCAACTTGAAAATTCTTAACTTGAGCTTTTTAATCAAAATTCCCTAAGCACTTCTCATGTACAGTCTATAAAACAAATTTGGTTACTATCTGTTCACCCGTTTTAGTAGTAGAATCCTGTTCATATAGGGGAAGTTTAATTATATCAAATATAATTTTCCATTCTGTCCCATGCATATTATAGATAGAACTTTAGTAGTATATAGCCGGATATCTGGTAGTTATGATTGGGATAGCTGACAGAATTTCGAATATTGAAAAATCTGCCGGATAGGCTAGATACTTGCTGGATATCCGTTACATCCATAGTTCAAACACAAGCTAACCTATACCGGAAATTTTTTTTTATCAAATTTGACTGGAGTTTACGGTAAAATCATACAAGCCAGTGCGCACACCATGTAAACACGGCGACAGTCGCTGGAGCTTGGCGGTTGCCAAGCCCCAGCGACTATCGCCAACTATTTTGCATGATCAGTAAAGTCAAAGTATTTTAACACATTAAAATCGTACATATATTCCACTAACAATAGCATTAAAACAAAATAAACCGTCTATATTTAAGCTAAAAAACCATCAGCAAATTCAGTAACAGGCAATTTAAAATAAGGAAACAGTCGACCGTTTTTTAACTAAAAAAACTGCAATGGATTAAGCTATCTAGTTGTACAGCTAATGTAAACTGGGCAAACACTGGCCCGTTTTAAACTAAAAAAAAAAAAAACATCAGTGAATTAAACAACCTAGTTGTACAGCTAATTTAAACTGGGAAACACTGGCCCATTTTCAACTCAAAAAAACATCGGTGGATTAAACAACTTAGTTGTACACCTCATATAAAGTCAGTATGATTAGAATAGCATATAAATAGCACTTACGACAACATAAAAACATCAATTTAAAAATCGCATTAAAAACCTGAAACATTGGAAAGATTCGTTAAAAACAAAAGCACTTACCTTTATTTTTTTTTAATTAACCGCTCAGAAATGTACCTAACACCCACCGGCTTATAACGTAACACCCTTTGGACTATATTCCATATGCGGTGCTGTTTGTTTACATGTTTGATTTGGCGTTGGTTCTGGCGCCGTCATAGGCGATGCTCAGCGGGAGTGAAGTACCCTGCCAATGGTTGTTTAGGCTAGCAACCATAAAAAAAACCTGTACATTGTCAGTTTGGGAATTTGAAATTGTTTCATGTATGGATGGAAGGGAATGAAATGTGTTATATTATTGTATGAAAAGAAAGTGTGTGTGTGTTTGTTAGAAATAGGGTGTGAATATAGAGCTAAATAAAAGAAAGCATATTGGTTTTACGTTATCAGCTGGTGTGTGTGTTTGTTAGAAATGCAGTGTCAATATAAAAGTAAATAAAAGAAAGTATGCTGGTGTTACGTTATAAGTCGGTGGGTGTTAGGTACATTTCTGAGCAGTTAATTAAAAAAAATAAAGGTAAGTGCTTTTGTTTTTAACGAATCTTTGCAATGTTTAAGGTTTTTAATGTGAATTTTAAATTGATATTTGATGTTTTCGTAAGTGCTATTCTAGTCATACTGACTTTATAAGAGGTGTACAACTAGGTTGTTTAATCCACTTATGTTTTTTTGAGTTGAAAACGGGACAGTGTTTGCCCAGTTTACATTAGCTGTACAACTAGATTGCTTAATCCACTGTTGTTTTTTTAGTTAAAAACGGTCCACTGGTTGCCTAGTTTACATAACTGTACAACTAGGTTGCTGAATCCACTGAGGTTTTTTTAGTTAAAAACGGTCCACTGGTTGCCTAGTTTACATAACTGTACAACTAGGTTGCTGAATGCACTGAGGTTTTTTTTAGTTAAAAACGGTCCACTGTTTGCCCATTTTAAATTGCCTGTTACTGAATTTGCAGACGTTCTTTTGGTTAAATATGGACGTTGTATTTTGTTTTAATGCTTTTGTAAGTGGAATATATGTGCAATTTTAATGTGTTAAAATACTTTGACTTTGCTGATTGTGCAAAATGGTTGGCGACAGTCGCTGGAGCTTGGCAACTGCCAAGCTCCAGCGACTGTCGCCGTGTTTACATGGGGTGCGCACCGGCTTGTATGATTTTACCAAATACAATAGCTTTGATGTCACAGGCAGCTAACTGACTTTTACCTCTGTTAATTGAAGTAAGTTCTTGAGCCCAGAAACAAATGTAAGGCTATCAAAACAGGAATTTTACTTCCTTCCAGCCTTATATCCTTTCTGATTGAGATTTTTATGTCACATCCTTTCACATTACAATATCATTGCAAATCCTTTTTAGGACATTAATTCTTATGATGGTCACTAGGACAATTCCTTTTGGAGGGAATCATACCACACTGTTGAAAATATCTGATGGCATCCTATCCTCCTCGGTTGAAGTTAGATCCCGAGGAGGGATTTACCTTCATCATAATAATAGCAAAACAAATAACTTAAAAACATTCCTCATAATAAATCAAACCATACTGTAAAGAACGACGACGGAAATAACGTACTATTGCACTAGCATGATGAGCAGTCCGTGAAGGCCGAAGGAATTAGTTCAATTTAACCATTCGTTAAAAATAATTGAACGAACCGGTTCCGAACATGATTGGTTCAATTGTGCTAGACGACACAATTGAACCAATCGTGTTCGGTGCACTTGACGAAAAAATAATTTGGCGTGAATGACTGCTGGGATAATAAGTTGTACCGACAGTCGTTTCCTTGCAGTTGCTACGGTATGGGAGTGTTTAACTTACGCACATGCATTATCATACTATTTGTATTCGTGAAATAAAACTACTAAAGACGGATAAAGGAAAAATTCATCACTGTGAGATTTTTTTTTTTTTAAGGTTGACAAAATACGGGGATTAAAGTAGGAATAGTTTAGTAAATGAATACATACAATACTGATTGATTAAATACTGTGTATTATACCATTCAACATTGGGGAAGGAAGTTAGAAAAATATTCTAAACCAGGGTTCGTTGATTTAAATCATGAGTAAAATCACGATTTAAACCAAGGGATTTAAAAAAAAAAAAAAAAAAAATCAGTGATTAAAATCATTTTTCAAAAATGGATTTTGTATTGATAGAATGTATTCTAAATAAAAATCTTCAATACTCAAATGAAATTAATTTCTTATAATAGCATCAGATGGCACTGCAGTGGTTTAGGGAATCCTTCAAGGTAAGGGGGGGGGGGGGAGTGACTTTTGAGTGTGACAGTGTGAGGACAAAAGAAATTTGATCAGGAAAATTGGCAACACTAGAATTACTTCAGATTTTAGAACACGCTTGTTTAGGATTCCGTGTTCAGAGAGCTATTGCTAAAGTACAAGGATAATGGCAGGAAGGAACAAAGATAATATTTGGATGTACTTTAATGAAGAGCAGACAGTTTCTGGAAAAGGTGTTAAAGCCAAATGCAAGAACTGTGGAAAAGTTATGATGGGATTAGTAGCCAGAATGAAATCACATGTAGATAAATGTTTCTCCTCTGACAGAAATGATACTATTAATAGTGATCAACCTCAAGAAACAATTGAGAAAATTTAACTTGTACAAAATCTGAGGCAGCTAAACCTATGAAAAGAAAAATCAGTGAGATAGAAAATGTTGTTGGTGTTCTTAAGAACAGCATGAATGATTATGTCATAAAGACCACTAAAACTCAAAAGCAAATATCAGATGAGGAAGTGCCAAGATATATTTATGCCGCCAATTCTGCTTTTCATCAGGTTAATCATCCCCAATTTAAAAAGATGATTTCTGCTTTAAGGCCAAGGTATACTGCTCCAAATGAAGTAGAAATAGGTGGAGCATTACTTGATAATATATATGATCAAGAGAAAGAAATTGTTTCATATATAAATTTGTTTATCTATGCACTTATTATAATAATAACTAAAATAGAATAAAATATATTATATATATTTGTTTAAAATGTCATACTACTTTTATAATATGCAAAATAAATTCATATTAGCAATTTTTAAAACATCTTTAAAAAAATCCGATTAAAAAAAATCTGATTAAAAAAAAATCCGATTTAAAAAAATCACGAACCCTGTTCTAAACATGGATGAGAGATTCAAGTTCATTGTAACGTAGCGACATTAGGAAAAATCAGCAAATTTATACACATGTTCAAACGGCGGTGAACAAACTAAATATTTCTTGCCTATTGCATTTCATATTATGCTAAAAAATAAACTATAAACCGAACAATTGCTAAGCCAGCACACTAATTACAGAACTAAGTTTTGCGCACAATCGCCATTATATAGAGAAAGAGTCATTCATTATTCATTTCATGACTCAATCATTTACAGGAATACAAAACACAAAACTGCACTTTCCTTTCTGTACGCATGCGCTAAATTTAATGATGCGAAAATGGAGAAGCTGGAGAGCTTAGGACTCAGACATGGCAGTCCTTAAAACAATCACGGGGCTTTGCAGCAGGTTGTGAGGAATAAAATCAATCACGGGGTTTTTCAGCAGGATGGTGATTTCTGTTTGGCGCACCCAGTGAATTTCGCCAATGAGGCTATGGTAGAACCCCTATAATACACGCCGGCTTACGTCTCGAAAAGTTGCCCAAACCGAAACTATGGGGTGGCTATCTTTGGCATATTAATCTCGCTACTTTGGCATTTCGTTAAAGTAAACGTAATTAGTGACAAACTTTAATATTTTATTATGATTGCGAAAATAATTGTAGGTATACAACAATGTTCAAGATGCTTAATTAAATTTATTAACATAGATGTTGTCTATTGCTTTTTTAAACACATTTTTTAATGCTAAAGAACAACGTTTTGTTTACAAAGGGCGCGTTCGAGAATTCATCGGTTGTGCACCGGTAACACCGGTGCTCGACCAGAGCGTTCGAAAAGGCGGAGCGTTGGGCGGAGCTAAGGAAGTAACCGCGTTCGAAAACGTTTCGGTCATGTAGCGGTTGTCTGCTCTGCGTGACCAGAGCGCGACGTCACTTAACCAAAGAATGACCGCAACCGGTAGCACCGGTGCATAACCGACCGGTGAATTCTCGAATGGGCCCAAACACAAGTAGCTTTGGCGATAATGCAAAACGCACTCTTAGCATAGCATTTGCGTTTTAACAAAACTAAACAAGCTACGAACAACTTTGGTATTTTAAATTAAATAACAAAGATAAACTTAAAAGAAAAAGGCTTTTTCTAAGGTAACAGTAAAAATTTTCAATAATAAAATCGAACTTACAAGGAAATTTGAGCAGACGATCCGGGATCTCGTCGCATGTTGATCACCCATTTTCTTCATTTTTCTTCATCTTTAGAGAATTTCGCCATTCTAAATCCATTTCTTGAATGATTAGAACAATTTATGGCGGCACAACCACCCATAATAACAAATTTATTGGTTTAAAATGCAGAATAAGAACACCAAGCGGTGTCGCCAAGGAATGCTGTGTTAAGCCTAATGTGGGCAATTTTCAGAAGGCGTAGGTCAGCTCGGTATATAGGAGGAGTCTTAGGCTGTGCGGGGCCGTCGTTATTAGCAACCGGGCCTGCTTGTTCGTTGCCACCGGAAGAAATGAGTGAAACATTGAGGCCTAATATTTACATTTGCGCTGTTCGATTGTATGCGATTTGGGATTATAAACGTTATTTTATTTTATAATTAAAAAACAATTTTGTTATAGTTTTGTCATAATGATTTAATGACAAGGTGTTTTAGATGTAAGTAATAATTTTTTGAAGATTGCGCTTTTTTTTTATGGAAATAAATCAACGAATTCAATCATAGAATTCGAACTTTAAGTTCTGAATGTAAAGGTAAGTGTATACTTGTATAACTTATTTAAAAATTCCACAAATTTATAGGATATAAAGCATGTTTTGTGAATTAATATTCATGTGTTATTTATAAATTATTTTAATCTGAAATCGTTTAACTTGGGTAGTTTATTATTCTAGTAAATAAGCGTGCGTTGTAATACTAGTTAGACATTCTTATCTGTTTAAATCTTTCAGTTGAAAATGTCATTTATCATTTATTATAAATCCACTAAATGTGTGATATTGGTTTCAGTGCAGAAGTAGTGTAAAATATGTTATTAATTTTTGCACATGTTTATGTAGAAACTTTAATTGAAGTTAATATTTTGTATAAGCGTTCATTATACACAAATTCAAAGTTCCATTTAGATAATGGCTATAATAAAACGTAATTAATTCATTGATCGTTTGTTTTTAGTTTACTACAGTGTTTAGCGCAACTTGTGAAAAGGGATCTTGAAATTTTTCAAGTCCTAGAGCTGTTAGTTTATCTTAATTTGTATTCAAAGTCCGTGGAGCAGGCTTTTTTTTTTAAGCTTCAACCCTAATATACAGCAATGCAGGGACGAAAACATTTGTTTTCAATCGCCAGTTAATAATAACTTAAAAAAAGAGGTGTTGGAATATTAGTGGTATTTCCTAGTATGGTTTTCTAAAATTTATTATTTTTCTTTGGAGAAGAAAAAATATATGGAACTAACACTGAAAATTATAAATCATTTTCATTTCGAATGGTAAAATTTTCGAGAAATAAACTCATTTGAACTAACCAAAATAAAAGCAGTTAACAAACGTGTTTGATCATACACTGTTACGTTATTCTTAATCCTTTTGATATATTTTATCTCTCCTTTAAGTTCGTACTACTATTTATGGGACACCCTTTATTTTGTAATTCATTCTAAATGTTTCTCGTTAAATTAATTTACATTATTTTTCATGTAAATACCAAGGACATGCAGTGCACAGGTTGTACTTATAATTATAGCAAACATTCTTCTGATACCTAGGCCTTACAAAAGATTAAAAATTAAATAGTATATCAGTACTTAAATTTTGTATACGTGAATTGTAAATATCAAATATTTTAAATTCTATTTCAGCTCCTCGTCATATATTTTGTTAATATATTAACCGAACAATATTTAATAAATGAAAATTTAATAACTATTAGTTAAATTTATTTTAAAAGTAATAATGGTTGTGACTGCTTTGAAAATGTGAAACTTAAACATTCAGTATAAAGAAATGCATAAAATGTCTGTATCATTTGTGCATTCGTTTACTTTAATGTATACTAAAAGTCAGCTTAATTTGTTCATGTATATTAAAAATCAAACTAAAATAATGAATCATGAGAATGAGCACTATTTTGTTTTTCCTTCAAATTATACATGCATCTATTTACTTTAATGTCCACGTGTATCATAGTAAAGAAACTGTCAATGAGTTCGTACTTGAATTAGTAACACAATCACTACTTAAAACTACATTAAATAACGTTTCAAAGCTTCGGAAAGCTTAAAAATTGCTTGATGTATACGGGAAGACGCGAGTATCCGTAGGCCTCTTTGGATGACTCATCGAAATACACGCGCAGGCCCGTTACTAATAGCGAATGCCCCGGGCTATGGCACCGGGAACACAGTGGCGTAGCTAGAGTAAGTTGCCCATATTTTTGAACGTAAAATTGAGGGCATGTCCCCAAATTTGAAACAAATTTAATTAACCGACGAAAAAACGGAGGAGGTTCTCAAGTTGACGCATTTTCACTCACAGATTTTAATGCTGAGTTGTATATTACAAAGTAGAATTCTCAATCTCTTCATTTCTGCCAAAGCTCGTTGATCGTGAGCGACGTCCGAAGAGCGTATTTTTTAGAATGTTAATGTTTATCGCTGGAGTTTTATCGTTGCAATGTTAATTTGGGAGTATTTATTGTTCACTCACAGATTTTAATGGTGAATTGTGTATTACAAAATAGACCTCTCTGCATTTCTGCTAAAGCTCGTTCATCGTGAGCGACGTGCGGAGAGCGCATTTTTTGTAATGCTAATGTTTATCGCTGGAGATTTATAGCCACAAAAAATTATAAAATAAAAAATTTTTAACAAAAAAATTAAACGGCCGAAAAAACTGAAAAGCAAAAAATAATAAACCTATTTTATTTAACCTTAATAACTAAGTTCTTAATGTAAGTATACCTAAGTAATTTTGAGTCGATGCCAAAAAATCAATGAACAAAGATCACTAAATTACCATAAATTTAAAGAAATAACCAAATCAAATTAACAATGCAATTTGCTTTTCAGTTTTTGCTTTCCAGTTTTTTCAGCGGTTTAATTTTTTTGTTAAAAATTTTTTACTTTATAATTTTTTTTTGGCTATAAATCTCCAGCGATAGACATTAACATTCCCAAAAATGCGCTCTCCGCACGTCGCTCACGATGAACGAGCTTTAGCAGAAATGCAGAGATTGAGAGGTCTGCTTTGTAATATACAACTCAGCATTAAAATCTCTGTGTGAACAATAAATCACCCATATCAACAATGGAGATTTAGGTAATTTAGTGATCTTTGTTCATTGATTGTTTGGCACCGCCTCAAAATTACTTAGGTATACTTACATTAAGAACTTAGTTATTAAGGTTAAATAAAATAGGTTTATTATTTTTTTGCTTTTCAGTTTTTAATGAAATAATTAACGAATAATTAACAGTTAATAATTAATGAAATAATTAACAGTAATCTAATTAAAAACAATGTAATGATTAAAAACTGTTCACAATTGCTTTTTTACATTTTGGGGACAAATTGCGAAAAAGCTCAGAAATTGAGGACGTATGGTCACCTTAAGCTACAGGGGGCCAAGGAGGGACATCTGTTCCCAGGCGCAGCACCCGAAGGACGCCAAATTGTACATAAAAAATTCCTCATTACATTTTGACAAATAGGAGGGGGTGTAAAATTTTCAGCTGTCCCCGGGCTCTGAAAACTCTAGGTACGCCTCTTCAGGGACATCGTAAATCTTCTACCGGGCCTACTTGTGCCCTTCGATGAGTCATCCAAAAAGGCCTACCGATGTTTCTTATTGGTCAGATTCGGCCGTTAGATGACGTATCTAAGTTCTGGAACCAATAAGAGAGCATTCGTAGGCCTCTATGTATGACTCATCAGAGTGCACAATCAGGCCCGGTAAAAGAGTCACGATGGCCTCGCTGGCACCCATGCCCAGTAACACGCGATGCTCTAAAACCCTGCATGACGTTTGTTTGACTGCTACACGTTTTTTTTCAGCATTTTCAAAATAATAGTTTAACTATTTTTGTTGTGTTAAGTTTAACAGCACATTTGCACCGTATCAGGTTTGTAATATTAGTTGTCGATTTATTGTAAAATTAATACTTAATCTGTATACAGTGTGTATCTAAACTCTTGGACAAAACTTTAAGAGGTGATAGGGCACATAGTAAGGAATCATAATCACATAGCAATGTGTGGTCGGCAACATCGTCTTCATGTAGCTGTTAACAAACACTTTGGAAAAAGTGCTGAAACAACAGTGCACTTTCCTACCATTGTTCGTCAGAAACTAATGTATTTTTCTCCGAAAACAGAAGACTTAAATTCATAGTTTTAAAATTCTATTTTATTTCATGGATGAATTTTTTGGAGACGAGCCTATTGTTTTATGAAACTTGGTTAAGAAATTAGACGAACACTTCAATACTTTTCACAAAGTGATTATTACCTGTTAAGTGAAAACTGCGTTTTTGACCCCATATTGCAATGTGATTCTTATTCCTTGTTATGTGCCCTATCACCCCTTAAAGTTTTGCCCAAGAGTTTAGATTCACCCTGTATATCATCTGTGACTTCAAGGTTTATACACAGTCATTTCGTATCAGATGTGTACTATTAATATAATAATTCTCTTAACATTAATAAAAATGGCTTGTGAAACTAAAATAATTATGTTTATAATACTTTTGCTTTATCCTTTTTGTATTATCTTTTATCTTATTGAAACGCAATTAACGAGGTTTTGTATAAGTAATTTTTATTTATTATATTTAGTTAATAATAAGTAATTGTATATAATTTAACTTAAAATGTAAATTTGTTTTCTACTTTAAATACGATGCAATAGTTTGGTAAACGATCATAAATATTACTCTTTCTCTTAACAGAAGTGATGTCCTTAAATTTCTGTCAAAAGCATGATGAATGTATCTTTTCACTAGCAAAATATCATCAGGCACGAGGGCAGATGCAAAAAAAAAAAAAAAGTCTCACACTTGTTATTTTGCTGCAACATTGCGCTACTGTTCTATTTTTGATTAAAAAAATGATGCTGTGGAGTTATGAAGATTTCTGAATAATCTTTTTTGAAAATTTATTTGAGTATATGTATATACGTATTAAAACTAAATTGTTCCTAGTATAATTTTTGATAAATTCTAGCTTTGATAAATCTAAGCTTTTTATGATTTGCACGCTTGGTATGTAGAACTATTCATAGGATATAAAAATGCTTTTTTTTTGTTACTAGTGCATTATAATATCCAGAGTAATATTTGATCCAGTGCTGTAATATATTTATTATGTACTACTACTGTAAGTAGAACCATGTCAAAAATACGAAAAATACCGATGATTTTTCTGTACTTTCTCCCTTGCTCTTTTAAAAGCAGAATGTTAACCTAAGCAATATTTCTCTTTCTAGGGGCTAATTAGATGCATTTGCTCTTTATGAAAATGTGCATTGAAGATTTTAATAACAGTTACTTATAGTAAATAAGTTTGTTACTTCACTTGTACGTTGAACACATTTTTAGAAGTTATGTTATACCAACCATTTATCTTGGTTTCTGCAATAAAATTTGTTTCATTTTTAGAAACCATTTTACAAAAATTCCTTTCATTGTAAAAGCACATATATAAAAAATTTTGGGCAGCAAATATTCAGAAAATTGTTTCTTATTTAGGGACATTTTTCTTTTTAAAGAAAAGTCCCATTCGTTTTTATGTTTTAGAGCATGATAAATTAAAATTTATTTTTTAATGATCACATTTTATTGATAGGGTAGCAAGAAAATTTAAAAGTTTACCACAAATGTCGACATATCAAGATATGTCGTTGGTACTGAAAATTTCTGCATTATTTTAGTACCAAAGTTTTTAAACACTCACATCAAGTCTTCTCCTAAAATTACTCATAGGTGTCCATGAAGGGTTCTAAAGAAATAGACAGAGACAAGTATCATGTGTGGGCACCAATGGCATAGCTGACAGGGGCGGGGTTGAGGGTCAGATTCACCCACCCCAAAATGAGAAAGACAAACACGGGAAAAGGGATCTTATCCCTATTTTTAAAAATATAATATACTAACTGAAGTACCCGTTCTTTGCACAGAATGGATACTGTTAAACCAAAAAATACAAATGGAAAATAAATAAATAAATATTAAACATATTTTTAGATTTAATCGCCTTAAAAACTTTTTTACAATATTCGTTTGGCATATTTTATCTATACTTGATCTTTCTAAATACTGTTTGGAATGTGCATCATAATCCGCTAGTGTGTCGTATTTGTCTTTCTTGTTCCATAAAATACTTCTTCAAAATCGAAATCTATATTAAAATCGCCTACTAAAACTGTTTTAATCCTCGCCAGGTATATTCTAACTATACTTCACCTTTATTTAGATGAATGTAGACACCAATATTTCAATTAAATAAACAGTAGGGTTAGGCAATTTCTCGACAAACATGAAGGATATCGCTAAGTTGGCTCCAATTTCGAGAGCTTAATTTTTTATGCCAAATTTGGCGATAAATCACCAAAAAGTGGCAAACCTTCGCGACTTTTCACGTTTAATCTGGCAACCCTTAAAAAGTCATTCGCCCTTTCACCAGGTAGACAAAAGTCTTCTCTGAAATTAACAGCACTAAAGAGCTAAAACACTTTTTTTTTTTTTTTTTTGTCAACTACTTCTTTTTCAAGTCAATTTTTGAGGTCGAAAAATCTTGAAAAGGATGTTTATGAATTTGTGCTCCTTACATCTTAATGCAAGATTTTTAAGGTTGTCTTAATTTTCGTTCAAAGTATGAAGACAAATATGAAAACAACGTTTTGGGCCCTTACACCAGTTTATACACGAATACTAAAAAACCCTGAAAATGACTTTAGGTATTCGTGTTCGCTACATTTTAAAGGAAGAATTTTATGCCTATCTCCTTTTCCTTTCGAGTTACGATGGTAAATTTGAAAACAACGTTTTGGCCCCTTTATCCCGTTTTGATGCGAATTCTAAAAAATTCTGAAAATGATTGTAAGGCGTTTGTGTTCACTATATTTTTATGGAAGAATTTTAGGCTATCTCTTTTTCTTCTGATATATCAAGGAAAATGTGAAAAGAACGTCAAAAAACATTTTGGCCCCTTACCTCCGTTTGTATGCGAATTCTAAAAAACCCTGAAAATTTTTAGGTATATCTGTTAGTCTCAAATTCTTAGCTTAAAATTGAGGCTATCTTTTTTTTTTCTTCTTCTGAGACGTAGATATAAAAGAAAATGTGAAAAGAACGTTAAAAACGTTTGACCCCTAACTCACGTTTGGGTACGAATTCTAAAGAACCCTGAAAACGATTTTTAGGTATTTCAGTCAGTTACATTTTAAAGCAAGAATTTTGTTCCTATCTTTTTTTTTAACTTCTGAGATATAAAAGGAAATGTGGAAAGAACGTTTTGGCCCTATACCCCCGTTCGGGTGCGAATTCTGAAAACCCCTGAAAATGATTTTTAGGTATTTCCGATAGTTACATTTTAAAGCAAGAATTTTGCGGCATCTCTTTTTTTCTTCTGTGATACGAAGGAAAATGTGAAAAGAACATTTTGACCCCTTACCCCGCGTTCGGGTGAAAATTCTAAAAAACTTTGAAAATGATTTTCATGTATTTCTGCTAGTTACAGTTTAAAGAAGAATTTTACGGCTGTCTCTTTTAGCCTCTGAGATATGAAGATAAATGGGAAAAGAACATTTTGGGTGGGAATTCTAAAAAAACCTGAAAATGATTTTTAGGTATTTCAGCTTGTTACATTTTACAACAATCTTGACAACAATCAATATTTCTTAATCAGTGAAGCCATCACTTGGAAATCTCACTGACTGGCGATATTAGCTTTTTTGCTGTTTTGTTATTATTTTTCTTCTTAATTTCACGTACTAAAGAACAAACTTTTACTTTAAATATCAAGTAAAACCTAAACAAAATAATGTCGTATTAATTTTATATAGCAGTATGATCAACAAGAACAACAATTGCGTTACACTTATACTTTACAGTAACTTTAAAAAGATTGGCAATGGCATTTCCCCCACTTTAAGTCAATAGGGCCCTTGCTAAAGAGGGGGGGGGGGGTTAGGGGAAGTCTCTCTGTAACGCTAGCAAAATTCTAGTACACTTGGCAAAATTAGATACCTAGTTGGCAAAATTGGTGAAATTTTTTTTATGAAAACGATAATTTACTTTCTGTTCCTGGTACACTTGGCAAAATCACGCAAATCCAGTTGGCAAAAGTAAAAAGTTCGTAATATAGTTGATAAAAAAATAAGTTGGTAAAAAACGATATTTGACTTAGCAGTTTATCGACCGCCCCCCCCCCCCTAAAAAGGCATAGCAATGGCTCTGCAAGTTATCGCTGCTTTCTGCCATTGCCACAAACACTTTTGAAGATTATTACAAAACATTTGGTGCCAGTCATTTTATTAAATCAAGTAAATAAAAAAGCAAAACCTCATCATACAGATATTGCTCGCTAAAGGAGCGAATCGAACCAAATCGAAACCCAAGGAAAAACCGGAAGTGAGGAAGGAGAGGAGCGAAGCAGACGACCGTTGGTCCGATTATGCAGCGCCACCTATATTTTCCAAAAAGTGCTGACGGTAATTTAGTGTGCTGGCATAATGTGTTCAACTCCTTATTCTTCCTCCCTGATCTCAAGTAAAATTAGAATATGCTGACCAAACGTTTTCAATTTTGGCGAAAAGGCCCCCAATTTTGCATTTTTTTTTCATTTCCCAATTTTGCATTTTTTTTTTTCATTTCCCAATTTTGCATTTTTTTTTAATTTCTTGAAAATTTTATGAAAATACCTCAATTATGTCTTTCATTTTATGAGTGTTGATATTGCTCATCCTCGAGCCGCAACTACGTTTGAGCGATAGAAACAAACCTTTCGCTTTTTCAAAGCTGTAGAAAAAGAGTATGCAAGTTTGATTTGATTTGAGAGTGTAACGTCTTGGGAATGGAACGTGTGGAATGGTAGTGTTTGAGAATTACAGCTAAGTCCCGTTTACAGGATAAGAAATTATTTATTTACAATTTAAAACAATCGTGATTAAATATGATGCTATATACAAGTAAATAAGAGTTCGTTGGACATATTAATAGAAGACTAGTCCTTTCACACGGGCAGAGCCCTTCAGTCCACAGCCGGACTTGCGAAAAACAGTTTACAGGACAGCGCCCTACAGTCCTTCGATCGGACCTCAAAATTTTCGGCGGAGGATCTCTCTCTAGAACCTCACCTCCTTAGCTCTCGCTCCGAACTGCCAACTACTCCGGGGCTCTCTTCCTGTTCTTCTCCCCGCCTCATCTTTTCATAGATTCTTTATTGGATATCTCTAAAGACGGGGGTGGATTCAAGGATTCCCAATTGGTCCGTACATGGCGCCTGTACGTCTCCGCTAGACGGCACCTTCAGGTCCGCTGACGTAGGAGCTATCAATCTCGGCAGCTCTTTGAAGGGGTGTTCCTTTGTAACAAACTGTCTGGAAAGGCGACACCAAGTCTGCCCTTTTGTGCGGATCTGGGAATCTTACAAGAGGTTGGTTGATTGAGACCCTTAGCTAGAAGGCTGTCGCTCGTTGTTCCGAAGTAGTATGCAAGTGTTTTTTGAAGATGTATGAGAGAGAGCCCACTATCGGCGAATACACCTATCAAAGCAGCAACTATGTTTGTGTGACATATGTAAAAACAACAGCTGTTTACGTCGTACGTAAACATGTGGTCCCCGTTATCAAATTAACTACGCTACGTCTTTGATGTTTCCCACAAATGATAGCGGTGGAAGCCCACTAGTTTGTTAATAAAGACACATCAATGCCGCAACTTTTATTATGCTGAATTCTCCCACCCCAATAACATCCTTTCAAAAGACGCATTTCCGAATTCATACTACAATGGTCAATTTCCACATTATATCTCTGTTTTAACAAACTCCGAGACATCTCTCAAAGGCTCTTGAAACAAACAAGTTGGGCGACTTAAAACAAGTTAATTTGACAAATAATTCATGTCTGAAAAAGAGAGTCCAACGGTGAGGAAGAGCACATAAGTGCTCTCAATTTCAGCGCTTTAGTTTGTGAGCCTTTTGAAAGTCAAAACTTTAAACGTCGGCTTAATCGGTTTTCGTTAATCTATGCCAGTTATATTTGTGGCCCCGTTGGAAAGTTCCGATTTCCCTTTTGCAGTCCGTAAACTTATTGATTTTCTTTAATCGGCCGAAGTTCGCTATTATTTTCCTTTGCCCTTGGATGCGTATTGGTTGGGTTTTATTGGTTGGTTGACCGATAAATGGCTTTGTTCACTCAGTATTTCAAAAGTCTTTTAAACGCAATATGTTATACGGAAAGCAATATCGATTGAATCTAGATTTTTCTGCGTCATTTAATATTTTACGTATTTCAGGTATATGTAGTTAAATGAAACTGGATTTCCCAGTTTTTATTAATTTCTGCTGTAAGGTAACCGGAAATAGCTGAAATTATCCAGAAATAACTGCAATTTACTGCAAGTAGGTACATAGCTGGAATATTTGGAAGCGTAACGATGAACCCAGAAGGCTAATGTAAATACCAGGGCCAGTTAAAAAGTAGTTTCGGATAGGCATTTTGCAATAACTTTATTTGTATTTTAAAGTTTCATGCAAAATCAACTTTTCAACGTAATTACCTTCGTTGTTTAAGAATTTGTTGAGGCGTCGTACAAGTTTTTTGATGCCTTCTGCAAAGTCCCCGAGAAATATCCCGTCTAATGCCCGATAACCATGCTTGGGTTGCAGTTTTCGCCTCGTCATCCGAGTGCTACCGTCAGTAAGAAAGTTCAATGGGACCAAAAAGATGGAAGTCAGACGGTGAAAGGTCTGGGCTATAAGGAGGGTGATCAAACACCTCTCATCAAAACTTTTTCAGAAGATCACATGTTTATTTTGCTGCATGCGGTCTTGCACTGTTATCCAAAAGCACAATGCTTTTGATGTCTGTGATTATATCTGTGTCGATGTCTATGATGATACATGCGCATATTACTAGATGAACAGACTTTTTTTTTTTTTTTTCAGTTTTAACTGAATTTTTTGACTTAATGAACCACAGACATTTTCGTAAGGCGAGCCAAGTTTTCGCGTCCTTTTATTGACTTCCGATTTAGCGTCTAAATTGAATTGCCTACATCGGCTTCATATATGTATACATGGAACACATACATAGAAGTATTGTTCTTCATATATAAGCGAATCATGTGATAATTGCTCATATTTTTCTCGAGTTGTAGGTTTTTGATTACTTATTCACAAAACTAAAATAGGAAATTTGATTGACACTCGAATAGACACTCTTTTTTTTTTTTTTTATAAAAGTAGTACACTTGTGTGGGTGTACTCCTTTCGTTAAAAAAAAATCTGATGTGTCCAACACATGACTTCCTTGCACATCCATTAGATCAAAAATATTTTCGACGCACTTCCTCTAAATTTATTTGTTTGAAAGAGATAAAATATCAATAATAGTAAGGTTTAGCGATTTCTAGCCAAATATTTCGATATCGCCAAGCTGAGTTCAATTTGAAAGATTTCCTTCTGACACTTTATTTGGCGATATTTCACCAAAAGCCGACAAACTTGAGATAGTCAGCGAGATTTTGGGTATAGCCAAAGTAGTCATTGACCACAGACTTTCAATGAATTGAATGCATCTATACACCTCAATGTATTCAAAGTCATTTGGCTCACCACGTAAATAAATTCTCAGTCGATTGCTGTCAAAAAAGATATTGAAAACAGTTAGATATTACAATAGTTCTAAATACAAAGTTAAAAAATCTACGGGTTAAAGTTTTAGAGTTATACAAAATAGGAAATAATTTTTGGCGCCAAATTTGGCGATATTTCGTCGAAACTCGTCAATGTCGACGACATTTGGCGAGATTTCAAGCATAAACCAAACAATGACAGATTATCGCCAAATTTGGCGATATTTCGCCAAAACTCGCCAAGAACGATGACAAATGGCGATACTTTGGGCATGGACCAAATGACTGACTATCGCCAAATTTGGCGATATTTCGCCAAAACTCGCCAAGGTCGAGGACAGACGGCGAGATTTTGGGCATGTACCAAACAATGACTGTCTACCGTTGTATTATAATGAAGATGTCCATAGACATTAAGGTACTGAAATTCTTTTCGGTGGTCCTGTAAATAAACTCTCCAGTAGATTGGAACCAAAAATCGAGATGCACAACTAGATGTTACAACATTCTTATATATGAAATTTCATAATAGTTTTTGAGATTTGAGAGTTAAATATGCACACACGTACACCAAAAGTTGCCAAGCTTGGCGACTTTTGGCATAGTTCTTGAGGGAGGCACGTGACCGTGGTCGGACCATTACCTAACGTATGTGGTAGGACGGTATTGTGCTTGAAATGGATGAATGCCCCTAAAATTGCTATTGACCGTAATGTATTGGAAATCTTTTGAGTGTTCCTGTAGCAGAACTATAAATGATAAAGACACTTTTTTTAATGGAGAAATTCATTTTCTAACTCTTTACAGCATATATCACTTCTGAGTCGTTTGAAATAGCCCAATACCTCTAAAAAACGCTTTGATGAATTTCGGCCCATAGAGCGTAATGTATTTCGAATCTTTTGGGCGGTCCTGTAGATAAACTATTCAGTCGAATGGAACCGAAAGGGGAGGTGCACAACTAGATGTTACAACAATCCTAAATATAAAGTTTCAACATTCAACGCCTAACAGTTTTTGAGATATGCGAGTTTAATGAATTTCGGCCCATTGAGTGTAATGTATTTCGAATGTTTTGGGCAGTCCTGTAGATAAACTATCCAGTCGAATGGAACCAAAAGGGGAGGTGCACAACTAGATGTTACAACTATCCAAAATATGAAGTTTCGACATTCTACGCCTAATAGCTTTTGAGTTAGGCGAGTTTAATGAATTTCGGCCCATAGAGCGTAATGTATTTCGAATCTTTTGGGCGGTCCTGTACATAAACTATCCATTCGATTGCCTCCAAAAGGGGAGGTGCACAACTAGATCATAGAACAATCCTAAATATCAAATCTCAACATTCTACGACCAATAGTTTTTGAGATATGCGAGTTACATACATACGTACGTACGTACGTACAGACGGCATGGAAAAACTGGCCACAGTAGACTCGCCACTGGTCAAAATGAGTTGCAAACGCGTTAATATGATCGTGCATGCTAGCCTACGATGAGATGCATCGAAAAAAATTTTTAAATTAAATTTAGAGGTAGTCAAAATCGGTTTTTATGTCGAAATTTGGCCTCCAAAATTTTTCGGGATCACATTACTTCCTTATACTACGTACAAGGAAGTAAAAAAAACCTGGGGTCCTTATGTTACTGTGTATTATAACATGCATTCTGTTGAAAACAGTATAAATAACGTGAATATACAGGATGTTCCAAAACACCTGACCCTGGCTTTTATTCCTTAAATATTGAGCATAGACATGTATAGAATAAATAACAACGTTACGAAAAAAGGTGCAAAATTTTAATTTTTATAGGGGCTCGTACTAAAAAAATACCTAGTCACTAAAATGCTTCCTTATACATTAATTAGGCGATGTACAAAATTTGATATTTTTATCCTAAAAAGCGCCCGAGATATGGAATAAATATACATAGTTCGATCACATTAATGTGACCACCACCTATTTTTGACGTCAACGTGAAATAATCTATCATGAAGGTAGATGACAACACATTGCAGTGGAGAGTATACAAAGGGTGTTCGAGGGAATCGGAAACATTGCAATCGTTGGCACAATGCAGAAACGGGGTGATTTATTCGACGTTCAAAAGGGCGTGATTCTTGGTTTTTGGACCAAGTATGGAAGCATTTCTGAAATGGCTAATTTTGTAGACTGTTTGCGTGCTGCCGTGGTAAAATTATACCGTTCATGGCAAAGTGGCACTATCCAAAATCAGCGACGTGGCAAATGTAGTGCAACATGAGCCATAGATGAAAAATGTGAAAGACGGTCGCTATTCATATATTTTTTTAAATATTAATATCATAATTCATATTAATAATTTATTAAAAAATTGTAATAGTAAATTGTGCTTGGGTAATTTAGTTCTAATAGTGGAGGTAAATATCCACACTTCTTAAGATTAATATTAAATGAGATATGAGCTGAAATAGAAAAAAATATTTTAACATAGGGAGGGAAATTTTCCAAGTCCATAGCTCATTCATTTTTAGTTCAAATGTATTGGTATCCGGGGTTAAAATGAGCCAAATCTTTGAAATATGAAGTGCAAGCTAGGTGTTGCCTTTGGAAAATAAAAAAGTTGTTGCGAATTTAAATATGGAGATGGTCCCTTATTCAAATTCTATGTATAGCAAATGAAAGTGCACGTTAATCGTAAACGATTGGCACTATATGTAATTTGGCTGTACGACGAACGACGGCCGAATGAAGGGCAAGTGCGTGTATTTTTTTTTTCCCACGCAGTTGCACAAGAATGCTTTGTTGACGTTCATTGTTTAAAATGCATTTTAGAGCTTTTCATCTAACCAAAACAACGCTCATATACGTGATTTAAGTTTATGCAAAATAATAGGGAGTTTTTGGATACCGTTTCTTCCTACGTTAATGCTAACACTATCCGCTATTCGGAGTATTTTGACCAACCAGGATTCGGACTTCATACGTGCGCGTGCGCTGTACTATCCAATGGCATTTAACGTTAGCGTTACCGTGAGTGAAACCGCTATGCAAAAATTCCCTAACGACCAAAATGTGTCTTACCAAACGTGCAAAAAAAAAAAAAAAAAAAAAAAAATTAAAAAAAAATTAGAATACACTTTTATTTAAACACATAATGTAGATTCGCAATCAGTGGCGGCTCCTCCATTTGAGGAGCAACCCCGAAAGGAAAAAGAAAGAATAAACACATTAACAAATGAAATTTAAAACAAATATTAAGTACACTTCTAGATTTTGTGAATTTAAAACGTGAGTTTTACTCCCGTCCCCCTACTATTATTAAATACGCTTATTATAGCTAACGCACTCGAGTGTAGGTTATTACAGAAGAGTCTTAAATAGATCGCACGTGCGAAAAGAAAATTTTACCTCTGAACTACTGCGTGGGATCTGAAGCCGAGACAGATGGAAAGAACATACGCCGCTGATGAAATTCCGTTCGCACATTTTCATTGTGCACACTGGGCCATTATTTTGCATTATCCCTTCCGGATTTTTCCTTGGTGTGTTACGTTCGGTTAGTTAATTAATTTTTATTTCATTTTCTTAATATTTTATTTATTTCTATCATTTTTCACTGCATTATTTTTTTACAAACCAGAGTAAATAATAAAGATGGGTGCAAAAGACGTGTTTCGGAGCTAAAGCAATGGCATTTTTCAATATTATCCTTTGAAAAAAAAAAAAAATTGAAATATAATGAGTCAAGACAGCACCTTTGCTAAAACTTATCTTGGTGACGAAATGTAAGACTTGTATTACTTGTTTTCTTTCAGTTGCGTGCATTGTTTTCCTTTAACTGCTGGAAACGCAAATATATTTTAATTTGTAAGGTGCGCCGTATCTGCATATTTAATTTTCGAAATTTATTTTGTGAACCTCCTTTTAAATAACCTACGAGCCACCACTGTATCACAATGCATCTGAATAAGTGTCAGTCCAATAATATGATTATCAAAGAAGCATCAATACAAGACACAAGTGCATGCTTTTAATTTCTATTAAAATTAAACACGAACTTTCACAACCACCCAATATTATATAGTATATACGAATAAATAGAGTGAACACGGAATATTTATCTTACTACGTCGGGAACATACAAGAACACAGATTTCGCATTTTCTTCTCCTCTCATTCAATATTTAAAGGGCAAAGAAAATGATATCTGTGTATTATTTATCATTAATCCTATAGTACGTCTTGCTCATACTAGATTATTTTTCTTGTCTCAGCGTGTATTTGTCGGAATATTTTATTCGACGGGGCGGAATGTCTCAAAATGGCAGGTATTTTCTTTTATCCGCTTTCATTTTCCTTCCAGCGAATGGCGTCACCAAATTATGACAGTGGACGCTAATGCAGGATATAAATTAGGGAGATATTTCTTGAAGCTTAATTATTTGAAAGAAGCATATGTGAAAATATGTAGTGCAGTATACACTAGAGATGAGACGGGCTCAGCCCGAGCCCGACTCGGGCTCTGTAATTCACGATTGCGTTCGGGCTCGGGCTCGTGAAAAATTTCTCCTTTGTTGAACATACTCCTTGAAACAGATTTTAAAAAGTGATTCATGGGATAAATAGACGTACTTATTTCAAAAAATAGCGGCACGAGGGACTAGAAGGTGTGTGAAGCTCCAAAATTTATTGTATCCTATTAATAAAGAAGTTAATTTTATTTGTCTTTAGCTGAAATTTCGGGCTCGGGCGGGCTCGGGCTCCAACTTTAATAATATTGCTCGGGCTCAGGCGGGCTCGGATTAAAAGTCTTCGGGCTCGGGCTTCAAAAAATGAGCCCGAACTCATCTCTAGTATACACAGGGTGGACCAAGAACACTGACGCAGGATTTTATTCCTTAAATATTGAATTACAAAGCCGCGTAACAGAAAGGTGCACAATTTTATTGTGTCGATTACAATTTTCAGGAGATTAAATAAATAGATAATTAAATATTTATACGACTTCCACACGAAAAACTTTCCAATTAGTAAAATATGCAATGAGGTGATGTACAAAGTATAGCCTTTCATTATAGAAGGCTCAGAGATACGTTTCTGCAAATTTAGTGAGGGATTATATAATACCAAACACAGAAGAAGTATTATGTACTGTGCAATTGTTGTTTTCTCTCATAATTTGTATACGACCTCCGAAATGCGATCATTTGACGAAATTTTCTTTCTCTTCAAAAGCTATTGAAAAGTGACTTAAGTCACCATATATTTATTTTAATATTTCCAACACATTTTAGGATAAAATGCTCAAGTCTATTACATAACCTAATTAATGTATTGGGCACACTTTACTATTTGGAAATCTTTGCGCACTGGGGGCTGTATAAAAATTTAAACTTTTAAGTTTAATTTCCAAAAATTTCAATCGATGTCATAAAGTTCTGCACTTTTATGTGTAACTTCGTAATTTATTATACATGTCTATGAGCAATATTTAAGGAATAAAAGGTCAGTGATTTTGAGACATCCTGTATATGTTCACCTTTACCAAAAGAACAACTCCAACTTGAAGTATAAAACCTGGCCTGTATAAAACATATCTGAACTCACATTTTCCACTAAATATCCAACAGTAGGTAAATTTACGAAATGAATGATTAATTGAACAACAACAACAAACGATTTTAGATCCCCTTGTGTTTGAAAAAGCGGAATTTGATTTTTCAATGTATTGGAAATTATTTCATTTTTTTTTCCACGCTTTACCAATTGGGAATATTTTGTATGGGGTTCGTACACAAATTTAAAAAGTACAAACTTGCGAGAGAATTTTTTTCTTAATGTACTCATTTTTCCATACCTTAATTTGAATATTTTTTCAATTTACATTGGTGGCCTATCTCTAACAGATAAATAATCAAAGCGAGTTACAGTCTTTTTGGGGACACACTGTATGTACAGTATACTTCCGATTATCCGCGAGTGGATTATCTGGTTTGTGGATTATCCTTTATCATTCCGGATTCACAAAAAGAGAAACATTTTCACGCTTATCATGCCTGTAAAATCGATGTTGATCTGAATTAGAATCTTGTCCAGTTTAGATAACAGTATTCAAGTGAGTCTATAAGAGCACCTGCGGTAAAATAGTTCAAGAATAGTGGTAACCCTACCTTTTGCCTCCGTAGAACATGAAAAAATCGAATATTCAAGAAGAAAATGATAACAGTATTCTTGAACATGCAAAATAATTCGAAGGTTTCGAATATCTGGAGGAAGAAAATTGAGTATAAATAGATATATATATAGAAACAAAGATAGGTTTCAAAGTGATGCGTGTGAGCCTGGCTTCCAGTATTTGACAGATGAAGACATCATTACGGACTGTTAAATCTAATAGTAATGATAGTAGTACTGGTGCAGATGTACTAAATAAGGGAGATATAATTTCTCATTCCGCTTCTCCGAATTTTGTGGAAACTATGTTAGATTAAACGGGACAAAGAGGATTTGATTACGGTGACATTACTGTGGTTCGTAAAGATATGTCGATATACGACAAGAGATGCACAGACAGAAGCAAAGGCGCATTACAGGTTATTTTAAACCGTGAATGTTAAAAGGAAAATTCCAAGTTTGATGATATACCATGCAAATGCAAGTAATTCTTATATTTTTTACTGGTGCTGATTTTTAACACGCTTTTATTAGTTTCACCTGTATGTTTGTTTGTTTGTTTGTAACCGACTATTTTGAACTCGATTTTGACCCACTTTAAACGGTCATATTTAATTTAAACTTTGTAGACTTATCAAGGACCGATGACAATACAGTAATTTGATAAGTTTATCCCATTATCCTGATTAGGATCGTCAGGATTAGTAGTTTTCTTAGAGATTCTTTGCGTGAGAGCGAGAGAGAGATGGAGCAAGCGCGCGGTCTACGCATGCATACCATTTCGGCACTCGGCTCAGCACAGTGAAGTAGAACCTCTCTCGCTATTGGTAACTGTATTCAATGGAATGTTTGGGTAGTTACGTTTTTGAAATCCAGATGGCAAATCTAAAAATTTAACCTCAATATTGTATATTACATGGATGTTTGCGTTTGTTGTAGTCGTTATGAAACTTGTTTGTTGATGAGAGACCTATTTTTCCTTTTTAGTGAGGAAGGTAGCATTTAACTGCAGGTTAATACTTTGGTGCACAGAAGGGGCGTAGCCAGAGGGGGGATGAGGGGGCTGCTGCCCTCCCCGAAATGGGACCCTTTACTTAGCTTACAATTTGATATTGAGCTTACAATTGAACTTTAGCTTTAAATTTGATACCCAGCCCACCCCGAAATAAAATCCTGGCTACGCCACTGGTGCACACTGAAAATAAATTATCTCACAGTTTATACTTTTCAACTTAGTGTTTCAACTAGTTCCTCCAACTTAGTGTACCCTTAGTTTCCAACGTAGTTCCCTTAGTGTCTTATGAGAGATATCGAAACTAAAAATAAATTTTAAATAAATACAGTTTAAAAAAAAATAGAAAACACGCTTTTATAGCAAATCGAACTAAAAAAGGAAAAATAAAAATATAGTTTTAAAAAATTAAAAAACACTCTTTAGGGATAAATTGAAAACTAAAAAGTGAAAAATAATTCTTGATATAGAAATAAATTAATGAACGAAAAATAGTTTTATTGTGAAAAAAGCGTGGGGTGCTCCATATATCAGCTCTTGAGAATATTCGATCGGTAAGATTAGTACAAAAATGATACAAAAAATATATCACAAAGCTCCCCACACTTTTTTCACAATAATTCTATTTTTCGTTCATTAATTTATTTCTATGTTAAGAATTATTTTTCACTTTTTAGTTAGTTCAATTTATCACTAAAGCGTGTTTTTAGTTTTTTTTATAAACAATATTTTTTCTTTAATAAAAAGACATTTTCGGATTATCTATTATTTTCGGAGTATTTTACTATTATCCGTGCGACCCCTCCCAGTGATGAGCCCAGATAATCGATATCGGGAGTGCATTGTATTTTGCAATCAATTACAACCTATTGTAACTGTTTGGAAGCATACATTTGTAAAACAAACTCGAAACAAAATGAATACTTCGTATATGAAAGAAAATATTTATAGCACCTACTTACACGGAAAGAGGAAAAGACAATTTCACTAATACTGATAATTAAAAATACCTATAGCGTAATAAGAACCGTCAGATTCAACAATATTCTGTAAAAAGTAAAAAATAGTTAAAAGCTTTGTAAAATAACACGCAAAAAAGGAACTTATCGGCGGAACGATCGTTTCCGATTATACAAAAGGTCCACCTTTCTTCCGTTGCAGAAACGTCCTGCTATCCACACGAATAGGAATGATAAAATTGAATTCTGTCCCATCTGCTTCTGTGGATGTTGCAACTGAAGAAGGGCGGTCGTTTTGTCATTAAATACATTTGTGTGTGTGTTTAAAGTTTTTAATTTTTATAATACTAGGCATTGGAGTAATGTTGAAAAATTTTACGGAAAACTAATTTCTTTATTTCATAAAGTGTACGGTACTCCTCTTTTATTTCCAACAGAGCTCCCACATGAGGTTCGCATTTTCACTTTACTTATATAATTCTTCCCAAATCTTTAAAGCATGTCCTGTTTAGGCTTGTCTTGAATAACAAAAACTCATTCATTTTAAAGCAGTCTATCATTGCCATAGTCGATGGATCTTTGCTAGCTAAATTTACAGTAAATATTCTTCACGTACGTCGGAATTTTTATAAAAGTGGACGAAACCAAAGCACTTGTGGAAAGAACTTTCACTTAAATTGTGGAAGATAACAGAAGCAAATAGCTACGCTACATGGAATGCTATTGGCTATACATTTATACATGGAATGCTAATGGCTATACACTTTTATCTGGAATGCTATTGGCTATATACTTGTTAAAGAACACTCGGATATCTGTGATTATCCACTGTAAAATGTTTCTATAAGTAAAATATGCTGAAAGTTTCTTCCAAATATCACCTTCAAAAGGAAGGAAAGATTTATGGCTTGTGTCGTTCTTCTACATGAAAAGTGTCCAACAATTCGAAGTAGGTGCAACTGTTTTAAAAAACAAAATGCAAAATAGAAGCTTATACTGGTTTTAAGGAGCTTTAAAATAAAAATAAGACAAGATTCATAAATATGAGGGACGTTTCTTTCAATTCAACATCTGCTGCACGCTAAACAGTTATAATAACAGCAATAAAAGAGACGAGAAAGGAAGAATTAATTACTAAAAGTTATGTTCGTACACAGTTTTCGACATAATTGTCATGGGGATTTAGGCATTATCATCATCGTATTAGTAGATAGGCTTTTCGGTATTCTCTTACAGAAACGTTGTTTGCTACCCCTGAGCCGGAACATTACTTCACAAATCTTCATTGGTCTGGACGCTTCGGTCTTAATCAGTTCTTCAGTTGAGTGTTAGATGGAAATAATAGCGTTAATTCAATAACCGACATAAACCAGCGAGGATCTCATATCCCCGTTGCTTTGGTCTTTATTGGCAGTGCACTTGTAAATAGCATCGTGTGATTTTCATCTTTTTCCTAAAATGAAGAGTTGATTTTGAACTCAAAGCTTTCAGACGTGACAAACTTCTAAACAACGTTCAGGCTCATCTAGCATCACTGGCAGTCAGGTTTTTCGAAGAGGATTTCGGAAAGCTTGTGTGCTATTGTGATAATATGCCAGAATCTTCAAGCTATAATATCGAAAAGTAACTGTATATGTACCTAACTTATAATAATGAATTCCTGTTTTCTTCATATTTGGTTCGTCTTCCTTCGTTCAAGGTCCATCTGAAGTTAGTAAAATTAAGTCCATATTTATCCATATTTATGTTATACATTTAACACGGATGGTCTCGACATCATAGGCCGTCAAACCAAGTAAGGTAAATGGAGTGAAAAACACCAATGACCCAGTGGCGTAGCCAAGGGGGGATAGAGTGGTCACAACTCCCCATGAGGAATTTTTTGCCATACAAAATATTGCCATACAAATACAATTCTTCACTCCCATATCACACACACGTATACATATATGTGAGTTGCAGCAGTCGTAACCCCACCCCCCTCTCTCATTAAAAATATTTAGCTATGTCACTGCAATGACCTACACCAATCTCGTTTAAACTCGGCCGTTTGATTAAGCCGACTTCACAGGCTATTTCCCGGGAGCATATCAAATACAATATGCAGTGAAAAAAATAAAGTAACTTACCAAAAGAGGGCTTGAAGTTCCAGTTGACGTACAGACAAGACAAAAGAAAAGTATCCTTGGACCTTGCTAAGTGTATTTGAATTCGATTATTGCATGTAGTATTTTTTTGTCTTCGGCAGTCATCTGCATATTTAAACTCAACCCAAACTCTGAAAGTAAGTTTAAAGCAATCATGACAAAATCATAATTGGAAATTCTGAGAGTTTGGCCAAGAATACCAGTTCAACTTTGTGGTTCAAGCTCATATCTGTGAGTTTCGGTGTTATCAACCGCCGTGTTTTTCTATTCGACAATTAATTGACAAATAGATGAGTATGAAAGAACTCATACTTACACTTCATACTTCATTCATTTTACTAACTTCAGATGGACCTTGAACGAAGGAAGACGAACCAAATATGAAGAAAACAGGAATTCATTATTATAAGTAATAAACACAAAAATACAAAATAACACAAAATAACTAAATAAACACAAAACTTATGAGCGGAAAAGAAAGAAAAGTTTTAGAAATGTTAATATTTGAGAATAAACTTAATAAACCCGAAGCATATGAGCGGAAAGGAAGGGAAAGTTTTAGAAATGCTAATATTTGAAAATACCTGTAGTGTTATGTACTCAAAGAAGAAAAAACTATCAGAAAACCTAACTAATCCTTTTATGTTATAAAAAAACCGGTAAGGGGGGGGGGCTCTTTTATACTTTTCGACAGAATTTTCACATGGGCCTCACGTTTTCATTTTGCTTATATAGTTCTTTCCGAGTTCTTAAAGAATGTCGCGGAGTGTCTTGTCTTGAATAACAAAAAACCCCCAGATTCTCCTGCCATTAATTTTAAAGCAATCTATCATTGTCACCGCTCATCGATTTGGGCACACACTTGCTGAATTTAAAGTTAACATTCCTCACGCGGATTTTTTTTTCTGGCTTTAAAGCATAAACCGAATCAAAGCACTTACGGAGAAATTTCCACTTAAATTTCGAGATAACAAGAGTAAAATTCTATGTTATATTAAATCGTAGTTTTATGAGATGATCAAACTAATTTGACTTTAAAAGAACATGTGTTAGAAAGTATTGTAATATTATACTTACGGTAAGTTTACCTATTGATGATGAGAGGGATGATCAAGCTCAAATAAACGAATAGTAATACTTGAGCAAAGAAAATTTGATTGGAACGTTATTTTCTTGCACCTGTTATAACTGGTTATTTTAATAATGATATAAATGAGGTGTTCGTAAAATTTCCTAACTAAATATCACAAACAATTTTCTTTTCATCCTCAGAATTGGATCAATGAAAATAAAATAAGATTAATACGTATACTTACGGATGGTTCTGCGGAATCTTCATTATATAGTGGGAAAAACAAATAAACAAACAGTAGAGTGCCTAAGAATTGTTTTCATAATATTTAGAAATATTTTTACTGAAAATAGCACCTAAAATATTTATTTTACTACGTTTTTAGAAGCGTTTACTACGTTTTAAAATATAGTTTACTACGTTTGAAAATATTCATGTATATATTGATGCATGACAAATGGCTCTGCAATTAACTGATAGTCGGTCATGTAGGAGATTGGAAACCCTCTTAATTTGTTGCGAATAATTATTAATGTCCAATTTCTCTCTTGCGAATTGTGACCGATATTTTTATATCCCCTAATACCCCAGCTAAAATAAAAATCAAATGGTTTAAAAATTAAGAGTCCCAAATTTGATATCGTCGAGGTCCAGAGGATTTTCTGTTTCGGTGTCTGTAGTATATTTTACAGTATATTTTTATTGTCAAGCATAAATATCGTTGCAATAGAAGTCTACTTTTAGCATTTAGAACACAGGCGGACCGACAGACAAACGAAAAAGAAAAATTCAAGTTTCTCGAAAAACAGCTACTCTTCGATGTTTGGGTGAAAACAGAAAATTAGCGCCTAACGTTTGTTTGACTCTGGTAACGAAATTGTAAACTAAAATTCTTCACTTGTATCCATAATATTGTTTGCGCTTGTGTCCATACTGTTTTCCCTTCCAGGACTGAAAATAAATGAAGTTAGCCTTGCACATGGTGATATCGCTTCATTTTGAAACAATTTGCAGCTTAGGCAAACAGTCAATTTAACCCGAGGCTTTATGTAGTCAGAGTTCGTTATTTTCTCTCGGAAACTTGTTTGATCAACTGCAAGTTCGTTTTCATTTTTTCTACGGAAAACGGAAATTCTTCTACTTGTGTTTTTGTTTTCCTATTACTCCTGTAAGTTAATCATTTCTGAAAGTTAATTTTGTACATGTATGATATTTTTTTGTTTCTTAAAATAGAACTCTTTAGTATTTTGGAAGGAATATTTGAAAGTTGCGTGTAGGACTGTTTTAAAAAAATGGATTAGAGAACTCTTTAGATTATGGATTAGAGAATGGATTTTAGAACTTCAGAAATTCACCGTAAAGAAGAAAATCATTCGGAAACGAAATATTTGAAACATTTTCTGGACTGAATTAGCTTTAAACATGAATTCAACCTACGGATTTCCCAGTCTTGCATTTATAAAGTTTTATTTGAAGATTGATTCACAACTGCACTTTGTCTAAGTACTTGGAATACATCCAGTGAGTGTACAGTAAAAATTAGTGTGGTTAATGTTGGCGCTGCGAACGACACGGTGAAAAGATGACTTATAAAATCACTTGTGATCAGTCAACAGCTTTTAGTAGTGAGAGAAGTGTGCGTGCCCAGATGTTCTTAAAGTGCCTTTTAATGACGTCATTCCACATTAAACAAATCGAAAAGAACACACACTATTAAAGTTTACATTAGCGTCTGCTATGTGATAAATTGGTGCTTATCACATACCATTTCGCATAAATGTATTCATCGATGTGTCTGGAATTCGTTAAGCTGCAATGATTGTGCAAAGAAACATTTATGTTGGAAAATGTTTTATACAATTTGTTGGGATTGATCTTATTTTTCACTTACTTAACGTTACAATAATTCATGTGGTTTTGTTTGACAATTCACAGTAAGTTTTTATACACACAAAAAGTGATTAGAGAATGAAACACGGGTTCGATTGATCAAAGGCCATCCCGTGTATACGTGGTGAGGTTACGTGATTCTTTTGACGGTGGGATTTCCGAAGGTCATCGCTTGCCATCGACGGGCATCCGGCCATCGCTGCAGAAGGCACCTCGAAAATACGCTACTGCTGGCCCTTTGCGAGACACCCCCCGAAAAAAAACATCAGTGGGTCCGGAATATGCTACTGCTGGCCCTTTGCGAGACACCCCCCGAAAAAAAACATCAGTGGGTCCGGAATATGCTACCGCTGGCCCTTTGCGAAACCGCCCCCCCAAAAAAAACAGTAAGTCCGTCCATCGCTGCAGAGGGGCCTCGAAAAAATGCAACCGCTGGAATTTTGCGAGACCCTAAAAAGAACACTGGATCCGGATATCGCTGTAGGGAGCCCCTCGAAAATATGCTACCGCTGGCCCTTCGCGAGACCCGAAAAAAACAACAGTAGGTCCGGCCATCGCTGCCTCCTCCCAGTCGGAAATCCCACGATTTTCAGGAGCGTCGGAACTCCCACCGTCGGAAGTCTCACGACACCAGGTGGTAAATGTGCACGTTAAATCTGTGGGTGTTATTAAGTCCTCTCTTTGTATTGTTTGATTTAGTTGAGAGGGATGAAAGACTGTAAACACCATTTTTTGTTGCGATTTCCAGTTAAGCAAAAATAGTAAACCACCATTCTCTGGAGGACGCCCGTGGCAGGCGTTAATTGTTTCAAGCAGTTCCGTGTAGTCAAGTTTCTTGTCTTCTTACAGCAAATGAAACGAAGCTACTAAGAGCAATATCACGTAGCACAAAAACTCATATCCGTAAAAGGACTCATAACCGTATGACGTCAAAAGCAGTCTGCAAGTCATTCGCAAGTGAATCGGCAACACTGTGGCGAGGAAAAAAAAAAAAAAAAAAAAATCAGCAAATACACATTTTAGAGTTTACAAGCTTTTTGAGTGTTTTTTTGTCCTAAAAATAGCTTAAATTTTTAAAAATTATGACAATCGCATTAAGTTCTAATATTTTTTGTTGACTCCTTGCAGTAAAACGAAATAAATTTCACATACATAATGAATTACTTTCCCTAATTCAACGTACGACCCAAGACAAAAAATAGTCTCCCGTTAACTTTCCACTGTCATGCGACTGTATATAAATGATTCATCATGATTTTCTGGAGCTTTATCAATCTTGCAAGAAGCTGATACTTTCTTGCTGCGCTTCCGAAATTCAAGTCCCTGGAAAGAGATAAAGATTTCTTCTTTTTTAAAGAGCAACCCGAATTAAATACAACAAGTTATCCATCTAGGGACATTTAGTTTAAAAATAACTATATTACTGCGTGTAGGCATTTTTTTCTTAAATATTTTATATTTTGAAAGAGTTTCAGTATTGATAAATAATTTCTGGAACTGTTTCAGATTATTTTTTAGTTTCTATTCAGGTGGAGTATTTTCAGATGTAAAAATCAACGATGTAATACATATATGTATGTATTTAAAATACATGAGGGAGTTTCTTTCGACAGTTCATGGGTAAAAACTACTGTCTTCGGTTATCATGATTTTTATTTTAAAAGGAAAGTATCATAACGAATTGAAAAAAACCTCGTATCCGTTTATTAGTATTTATAAAAAGAAGTTTTTCCGTAACGAAGAATTTGGTATATTCACTTAATTTGAAATTCAAACTGGAAAGAAGTCTAACTGAATAAACCATGAATTTTAACAGTCTTAAAATATATTTCTTTTGACATATTGATGCAGAATTTTAAATTTAACATTTAAGAAGATATATTAAAGAAATGAGTTCCCTTCAAGCATGAATAGATAGAAAGGTGTACCATATTTTGATTTCAAATAGTCCATGTGATAATAAATTTAAACCGAGTCTGACATTTTTGTTCTGTAATATAGCATTCCGTTATCACAGATTTAAACGTGAACCATAAAATAACCAAGAAAATAAGGTTTATTCTAGAGAAAATGCAGTAAATATTCTAATCTTATTGTAAATATGGATACTTGAGTAGTTATGCATAACCACGTAGTGACCATAAGAGTAACCATCAGAGTGATCAATGAATGAATATTTAACAAATTAACCGGCTATCTTTAGGTTATGAAAAGACAACTTATTGTGGATTTTCGAGGGATGTATCCGAATGGTTGTATCCACTGGTGTGTTTCTTAGGTTTGCAAAGGACCATTGGTAGTGGATCATTAGTAACAAGATGTGATCTTGTTTACTTTGCAAGTTTACTTTACATTCAATGATGGTTTTTAATTGCTCAATTGTTATTGGATTATCAACATAAACTTGTGATTCAACATATCCCCAAAGAAAGAAATCACAAGGTGTTAAGTCAGAAGAACTGAATAATGTCGTCCATGAATTCTTTGGGGATATGTTGAATCACAAGTTGTGAAGAAAGAAATCACAAGGTGTTAAATCACAAGAACTGAATAATGTCGTCCATGAATTTTTCACAAATTTCCCTCAGTATTCACACATGAAAACTGATTTTGATAAAACAGTTTACTGATAATTTCGAACGTTGTTCAAGCGTCTATCTTTCCATGATTAAATGGCATAGCATACTAGACACAAATGATACAAGAAATGTCAAAAATGAATACGCAGTGTTGCCATTCTAACCATTTAAAATTGTATCATCCCAATTGCAAAACACTTTACTTAAAGTGGAATATAGAGGAAACCTCCGACAGTTATGACTAGATCCACTGATGTTTTTCGTTCAACATCAGTGGGTCTACTACCAGTGGTCCTTTTAGAACATAAAAATTACTAGATAATTAATTGATTGCTGTATCATTTGTCACATTGAACAAACGACACGAGCTATTGTGCATAATCACCAGATCATCCACTTTTGTCACTACCGATAAAAATAGAATATTGACTCACTTTTTTCAGAAAGGCTACTTTGTCAGGGTTAATTAGCCTTAGGCTCTTTGACGGTTACGAGATTTAAAATAAAATGTGATGAAAATAAAAGGTAATTGCTTGTATTAATTGTCACAGACAAGCGTCAAGACTTTACTCAGCACTTTCGATCTTTCTTATACATTATATTTTCACAAAATAAGGATCTAAAGCATAAAGAAAAAAAACTGCTTTTATCAATTTCTTCTTAGATGACACTATTGCAGTTTAAAAGATTGACTGAACACTACATGTTTTATCCTTGAGTGCATGTTATACTAAGTTATGATTATTAAAACTATTCAAACGAACAGATAAAACCTTACGATAGCAGTATAAACTAGCATCAAAAGAAACAATGGCCGGTGCTCGGCCGAATAACCAAAATCGATAAGATTTCGATTACAAAAGGAGATGTCTAAATTCGCAACGGTGCCAGAAGTTCACAGGCTTCGATTAAGGAAAAATCGATTAAACCGACATTCAAAGGCTCGGCTTTCAAAACTATCACAGTCTACAGAATTGGAGCTAGGAGCAGTTAAGTGCTCTCGCTTATTGTTAAATGTCCTTTTCAAAAGAAAAAGAAAAAAATATTTGTCGAATTAATTGATTTAAATAGCACCTCTTTCAGTCTAGAGATGCCTGGAAGTTTGTTAACAAAGATAAAATTTAGAAATTGATTGGGTGGACGAAATTGTTATGAGTGAAAAGCGCTTCTTCTGAAAAGAAGTTATTGGTTTATGGGAATCCAATGAGCACATGAAGGGAAGGTTGCTTCTGTGATGTCTTTCTTTATATTACGGAAGTCAGCGCCTATGGAGCGTCGGGTACTTGTTTCGTCGAATGTTTACTGAATTTTTCAACAAAATTGAAAAGTGTTTCTGACATAAATTTGTCGGTTTGTCCGTGCTCTGACTACTAAACAAACATACATTGCGTTTTTTTCTTTTTAATGTCCGGGTCAGCGGCCTATTTGTAGGCTTGACTGCCAGAGCCCGATCAAGACAACTGTGGGCCCTGGGCAAAAGAAAAAATTTGGGCCCCTCGCCATAACCTCCTTCCTTCAAAAGAACTAATTATGATTGGTTTATTCTGAAAAGTTTTAAATGTCTCCCCCCTCCCCCCACCCAGACACGACATTTTATTTTAAGTAATCTGAAATAAACGAATATATTTATGATGTCAATGAAACAGAGAACACCAGTAATTTTTTTAAATAAAAAGTAATTCATACATTTAATTGATAAATTTTTCTATTTTCTAACCTTAAAAATACTGTTAACAAAAAGTCGTTAGTTATATTCCGTACATATTGGCAGCTATGCTGTATTGACTATAGAACATTTATACAAATGTAAATTTAAGTGCTCACTATTCATACATTATCATTAAAAAAAAATCTGATGTGTCCAACACATGACTTCCTTGCACGTCTATTAAATCAAAAATGTTTTTTACGCACTTCCTCTAAACTTATTTGTTTGAAAGATATAAAATATCAATAATAGTAAGATATAGCGATTTCTAGCCAAACATTTCGATATCGCCAAGCTGAGTTCAATTTGAAAGATTTCTTTCTGACACTTTATTTGGCGATATTTCACCAAAAGCCGACAAACTTGAAATAGTTTGCGAGATTTTGGGGATAGCCAAAGTAGTCATTGACCACAGACTTTCAATGAATTGAATGCATCCATACACCTTAATGTATTTAAAGTCATTTGGCTCACCCTGTAAATAAATTCCCAGTCGATTGCTGTCAAAAAAGATATTGAAAACCGTTAGATATTATAATATAGTTCTAAATACAAAAGTTCAAAATTCTACGGGTTAAAGTTTTAGAGTTATACAAAATACGAAATAATTTTTGGCGATATTTTGGCGAAACTCGTCAATGTCGACGACATTTGGCGAGATATTAAGCATAGACCAACAATGACAGATTATCGCCAAATTTGGCGATATTTCGCCAAAACTCGCCAAGAACGATGACAAATGGCGATACTTTGGGCATGGACCAAATGACTAACTATCGCCAAATTTGGCGACATTTCGGCAAAACTCGCCAAGGTCGAGGACAGACGGCGAGATTTTGGGCATGTACCAAACAATGACTGTCTACAATTGTATTATATTGAAGATGTCCATAGACATTAAAGTACTGAAATTCTTTTCGGTGGTCCTGTAAATAAACTCTCCAGAAGATTTTAACCAAAAATCGAGATGCACAACTAGATGTTACAACAATCTTATATATGAAATTTCATAATAGTTTTTGAGATTTGAGAGTTAAATATGCACACACGTACACAAAAAAGTCGCCAAGCTTGGCGACTTTTGGCATAGTTCTTGAGGGAGGCACGTGACCGTGGTCGGACCATTACCTAACTTATGTGGTAGGACGGTATTGTGCTTGAAATGGATGAATCTCCTAAAATTGCCATTGACCGTAATGTATTGGAAATCTTTTGAGTGTTCCTGTAGCAGAACTGTAAATGATAAAGACACTTTTTTTAATGGAGAAATTCATTTTCTAACTCTTTACAGCACATATCACTTCTGAGTCGTTTGAAATAGCCCAATACCTCTAAAAAACGCTTTGATGAATTTCGGCCCATAGAGCGTAATGTATTTCGAATCTTTTAGGCGGTTCTATAGATAAACTATCTAGTCGAATGGAACCGAAAGGGGAGGTGCACAACTAGATGTTACAACAATCCTAAATATAAAGTTTCAACATTCTACGCCTCATAGGTTTTTAGATATGCGAGTTTAATGAATTTCGGCCCATTGAGCGTAATGTATTTCGAATGTTTTGGGCGGTGCTGTAGATAAACTATCCAATCGAATGGAACCAAAAGGGGAGGTGCACAACTAGATGTTACAACTATCCAAAATATGAAGTTTCGACATTCTACGCCTAATAGTTTTTGAGATATGCGAGTTTAATGAATTTCGGCCCATAGAGCGTAATGTATTTCGAATCTTTTGTGCGGTCCTGTACATAAACTATTCATTCGATTGCGACCAAAAGGGGAGGTGCACAACTAGATCATAGAACAATCCTGAATATCAAACCTCAACATTCTACGACCCATAGTTTTTGAGATATGCGAGTTACATACATACGTACGTACGTACAGACGGCATGGAAAAACTGACCACAATAAACTCGCCGCTGGTCAAAATGAGTTGCAGACGCGTTAATATGATCGTGCATGCTAACCTACGATGAGATGCACCGAAAAAATTCTTAAAATTAAATTTAGAGGTAGTCAAAATCGGATTTTTTGTCGAAATTTGGCCCCCAAAATTTTTCGGGATCACATTACTTCCTTATACTACGTACAAGGAAGTAATAATATGACACTGGAGTTTTTCTACCTTGTTATTTTATTTTAAAATTATGAAGCTGTAAAATATAAGATTTTTGGGCCCCTAAAATTTGTGGGCCCTGGTCAGTTGCCTAGTTTGCCCTGCCGGTAATATGGCACTGTTGACTGCTACAAGGGCATAAGATGTTGGTCGTTTCACTATTGGGTTGTTTAGTAGGCTGACCAACTTTGCCCCTATGACTTTCCTAATTATGAAGCAATTCCAGATGAGAGACCTAGCACCTGAATTGGCAACCCCAGAGGTATCATTTGAACATGGAGGACATTGGAGCCACGACAGATTTCAGGTGCACCAGTTCCCTTTAGCGTACACTGTCCCCAGCAGACTGAGTCGATAGAGGATTTCAGCCTCCCAGGAACTGGCCGAGCCGGCGCTGCTTCACTTGCGGCGTTCTAATGGGAAACAAGTTTAATCGATTGATCTGATATCGGACTGACTGCTTAAATTTATTACTACAATCTATTACTTAAATTTATGTAGATGTAAAATAACGCGAAGTGTTCAGAGCCTTGTAGCGAAAGAAGTACTGACGATACATAATCAAAGTGTATAATGAGATTTAAAAAAAAAAATCTGATGTGTCCAACACATGACTTCCTTGCACGTCCATTAGATCAAAAATATTTTCAACGCACTTCCTCTAAATTTATTTGTTTGAAAGAGATAAAATATCAATAATAGTAAGGTTTAGCAATTTCTAGCCAAATATTTCGATATCGCCAAGCTGAGTTCAATTTGAAAGATTTCCTTCTGACACTTTATTTGGCGATATTTCACCAAAAGCCGACAAACTTGAGATAGTCAGCGAGATTTTGGGGATAGCCAAAGTAGTCAGTGAGCACAGACCTTCAATGAATTGAATGCATCTATACACCTCAATGTATTCAAAGTCATTTGGCTCACCATGTAAATAAATTCTCAGTCGATTGCTGTCAAAAAAGATATTGAAAACAGTTAGATATTACAATAGTTCTAAATACAAAGTTAAAAAAATCTACGGGTTAAAGTTTTAGAGTTATACAAAATAGGAAATAATTTTTGGCGCCAAATTTGGCGATATTTCGGCGAAACTCGTCAATGTCGACGACATTTGGCGAGATTTTAAGCATAAACCAAACAATGACAGATTATCGCCAAATTTGGCGATATTTCGCCAAAACTCGCCAAGAACGATGACAAATGGCGATACTTTGGGCATGGACGAAATGACTGACTATCGCCAAATTTGGCGATATTTCGCCAAAACTCGCCAAGTTCGAGGACAGACGGCGAGATTTTGGGCATGTACCAAACAATGACTGTCTACAGTTGTGTTATAATGAAGATGTCCATAGACATTAAGGTACTGAAATTCTTTTCGGTGGTCCTGTAAATAAACTCTCCAGTAGATTGGAACCAAAAATCGAGATGCACAACTAGATGTTACAACATTCTTATATATGAAATTTCATAATAGTTTTTGAGATTTGAGAGTTAAATATGCACACACGTACACCAAAAGTCGCCAAGCTTGGCGACTTTTGGCATAGTTCTTGAGGGAGGCACGTGACCGTGGTCGGACCATTACCTAACTTATGTGGTAGGACGGTATTGTGCTTGAAATGGATGAATGCCCCTAAAATTGCTATTGACCGTAATGTATTGGAAATCTTTTGAGTGTTCCTGTAGCAGAACTATAAATGATAAAGACACTTTTTTTAATAGAGAAATTCATTTTCTAACTCTTTACAGCATATATCACTTCTGAGTCGTTTGAAATAGCCCAATACCTCTAAAAAACGCTTTGATGAATTTCGGCCCATTGAGTGTAATGTATTTCGAATGTTTTGGGCAGTCCTGTAGATAAACTATCCAGTCGAATGGAACCAAAAGGGGAGGTGCACAACTAGATGTTACAATTATCCAAAATATGAAGTTTCGACATTCTACGCCTAATAGCTTTTGAGTTAGGCGAGTTTAATGAATTTCGGCCCATAGAGCGTAATGTATTTCGAATCTTTTGGGCGGTCCTGTACATAAACTATCCATTCGATTGCCACCAAAAGGGGAGGTGCACAACTAGATCATAGAACAATCCTAAATATCAAATCTCAACATTCTACGACCAATAGTTTTTGAGATATGCGAGTTACATACATACGTACGTACGTACGTACAGACGGCATGGAAAAACTGGCCACAGTAGACTCGCCACTGGTCAAAATGAGTTGCAGACGCGTTAATATGATCGTGCATGCTAGCCTACGATGAGATGCATCGAAAAAATTTTTAAAATTCAATTTAGAGGTAGTCAAAATCGGTTTTTATGTCGAAATTTGGCCCCCAAAATTTTTCGGGATCACATTACTTCCTTATACTACGTACAAGGAAGTAAAAAAAATCTGATGTGTCCAACACATGACTTCCTTGCACGTCCATTAGATCAAAAATATTTTCGACGCACTTCCTCTAAATTTATTTGTTTGAAAGAGATAAAATATCAATAATAGTAAGGTTTAGCAATTTCTAGCCAAATATTTCGATATCGCCAAGCTGAGTTCAATTTGAAAGATTTCCTTCTGACACTTTATTTGGCGATATTTCACCAAAAGCCGACAAACTTGAGATAGTCAGCGAGATTTTGGGGATAGCCAAAGTAGTCAGTGAGCACAGACCTTCAATGAATTGAATGCATCTATACACCTCAATGTATTCAAAGTCATTTGGCTCACCATGTAAATAAATTCTCAGTCGATTGCTGTCAAAAAAGATATTGAAAACAGTTAGATATTACAATAGTTCTAAATACAAAGTTAAAAAAATCTACGGGTTAAAGTTTTAGAGTTATACAAAATAGGAAATAATTTTTGGCGCCAAATTTGGCGATATTTCGGCGAAACTCGTCAATGTCGACGACATTTGGCGAGATTTTAAGCATAAACCAAACAATGACAGATTATCGCCAAATTTGGCGATATTTCGCCAAAACTCGCCAAAAACGATGACAAATGGCGATACTTTGGGCATGGACGAAATGACTGACTATCGCCAAATTTGGCGATATTTCGCCAAAACTCGCCAAGGTCGAGGACAGACGGCGAGATTTTGGGCATGTACCAAACAATGACTGTCTACAGTTGTGTTATAATGAAGATGTCCATAGACATTAAGGTACTGAAATTCTTTTCGGTGGTCCTGTAAATAAACTCTCCAGTAGATTGGAACCAAAAATCGAGATGCACAACTAGATGTTACAACATTCTTATATATGAAATTTCATAATAGTTTTTGAGATTTGAGAGTTAAATATGCACACACGTACACCAAAAGTCGCCAAGCTTGGCGACTTTTGGCATAGTTCTTGAGGGAGGCACGTGACCGTGGTCGGACCATTACCTAACTTATGTGGTAGGACGGTATTGTGCTTGAAATGGATGAATGCCCCTAAAATTGCTATTGACCGTAATGTATTGGAAATCTTTTGAGTGTTCCTGTAGCAGAACTATAAATGATAAAGGCACTTTTTTTAATAGAGAAATTCATTTTCTAACTCTTTACAGCATATATCACTTCTGAGTCGTTTGAAATAGCCCAATACCTCTAAAAAACGCTTTGATGAATTTCGGCCCATAGAGCGTAATGTATTTCGAATCTTTTGGGCGGTCCTGTAGATAAACTATTCAGTCGAATGGAACCGAAAGGGGAGGTGCACAACTAGATGTTACAACAATCTTAAATATAAAGTTTCAACATTCAACGCCTAACAGTTTTTGAGATATGCCAGTTTAATGAATTTCGGCCCATTGAGTGTAATGTATTTCGAATGTTTTGGGCAGTCCTGTAGATAAACTATCCAGTCGAATGGAACCAAAAGGGGAGGTGCACAACTAGATGTTACAACTATCCAAAATATGAAGTTTCGACATTCTACGCCTAATAGCTTTTGAGTTAGGCGAGTTTAATGAATTTCGGCCCATAGAGCGTAATGTATTTCGAATCTTTTGGGCGGTCCTGTACATAAACTATCCATTCGATTGCCACCAAAAGGGGAGGTGCACAACTAGATCATAGAACAATCCTAAATATCAAATCTCAACATTCTACGACCAATAGTTTTTGAGATATGCGAGTTACATACATACGTACGTACGTACGTACGTACGTACGTACGTACAGACGGCATGGAAAAACTGGCCACAGTAGACTCGCCACTGGTCAAAATGAGTTGCAGACGCGTTAATATGATCGTGCATGCTAGCCTACGATGAGATGCATAGAAAAAATTTTTAAAATTCAATTTAGAGGTAGTCAAAATCGGTTTTTATGTCGAAATTTGGCCCCCAAAATTTTTCGGGATCACATTACTTCCTTATACTACGTACAAGGAAGTAATAAAATAAAAGTTAGTACCGAAAGTCACCACCAGTGGAAATGTTGGAACTGTATACCGAATAAAATGCATTAATTCACATGATCGCGTTCTTTTTTGCAATTATCTCTCTATTCTAAAAAAAAGTAAAGGCCGCTGTCGTCGCTGGCGCAGTCAAAGCCTGTTGGTCTATCTCCTCCTAAACCGTGATAATTCGAGTTTCGACTAAGGTGCCCACATATTCGAAAAATTTCGAGGACCCTGCTAAGCTGACTTAAATTTCGAAAATTGAATTATTTTAGAAGATATTAATAAAAAACTGAAAAAATAAACAGAATGGTTGCCAGATTTGGCATAAAATCCTTCATTCCTTTGCAACAAAGCGTTTCCAAGTATCTAGAATCGCGTGAAATTTACAAACATGAGTTAGAATTACGCCCATTTTACGCTAAAATAAAAACTATATGAAATACACTGCTGGCCACCCAAATTGCAACACCAAGAAAAACAAGAGATATCACAACAAAATTTATTGTGTAGATAACATGTTGACCAAGTAACAAATGATTAAATTTACAGCATTCTATGAAGCGTGGTTCCTGCCAAAATCAGTACCCAGAGTAGCCGCCGTTGTTGGAGATCACAGCTGCCACACGCCTCGGCATTGATTCAAAGAGACTTTGAATGTGTTCTTGGGGTACAGCATACCAAGCAGCTTCCACACGTTGCCAAAGTTGATCTGGTGTGACAGCTGGGGATGAACTCTGGGTCAGTCGTTGAGCAACCATGGACCACATGTTTTCTATCGGCGAAAGATCCGGAGAGCGCGCCGGCCAGGGAAGCAATTCAATCTGGTGATTGACGAAGAACCCTTGGACAATGCGTGCCACGTGTGGCCGTGCATTATCCTGCTGAAATATGGCTGTTGGCAAGCCCTGAAGGTAAGAAAGGACAACTGGCTCCAACACCTCGGAGATGTAGCGCTGGCTGGTTAAAGTACCGGCAATGCGTACTAGAGGAGTGCGAGAGAGATATCCGATACCGCCCCATACCATAATACCCGGTGCAGGACCAGTGTGACGGTGCATAATGCAGCTGTTCAGCATCCTCTCTCCACGGTGTCTCCAGACTCGAATCCGACCGTCGTGGTGTTGCATACAGAAGCGTGACTCGTCAGTAAAGAGAATTTCATTCCATTCTGTCGTCCACATCCTTCTTTCATCGCACCATTGGCGGCGGAGACGTCTGTGGTTCCGCGTCAGAGGTAGACAAAGCAACGGACGTCTTGCGGACAGACCATTCTGCTGTAAACGACGTCGAATGGTACGCGCAGACACTGGATGATGCGTTACAGACTGAATCTGCTGTGATATGGTTCGTGATGTGACTGAGCGGTCCGTCACTGCCATGCGTACAATCTGCCTGTCATCACGTGACGTGGTGCACTGAGGTCGAGCGTCGATCACGTCTGTCCGTCGTACCCTCCTGCACCCAACGATCACATATCCGCATCACAGTTGTTTGGTTTCGTCCAATACGACGACCGATTTCCCTGAAAGATAACCCACAATCTCGGTATGCCACTATCCTTCCTCTGTCAAACTCGGATACTTGATCAAAAGATGATCGTTGTTTCCTACGAGGCATAATTTATCGTTTTTTTGAAAAAAAAGCAAGAAAAACACAATTGCTGTACTTGAAACCGTCGAAATCTCCAAGCCTTAAATAGCGCTTTGAGGTGGCGCCACAGGCGCGCTTGATGTGCGTCTGCGCTGAAATTCTAATCATTTGCATATCTCACCTCAGCTAATGCATGTTGTAAATTTCATATTATTTGCATGCTTCCTTCAGGGTGTTGCATTTACGATGGCCAGCAGTGTAAGTAACTCAAAATGTGTTACACAAAGTTGACAATTTTCAAATAGCAAGTTCGCTTAGACAACAGGAGTTTAGAATTAGCGATTATTCGTTTTTCCAAAACAGAATAACTAATATCTCTCTATTCTAAAAAAAAGTAAGGGCCGCAGTCGCCGCTGTCAAAAGCTTATGGACCTATCTCCTCCTAAACCGTGGGGATTTGAGTTTCGACTAAGGTGCCCACAGATTCGAAAAATTACGAGGAACCTGCTAAGCTGATTTAAATTTCGAAAATCGAATAATTTTAGAAGATATTAATAAAAAACTGAAAAAAATAAACCGAATGGTTGCCAGATTTGGCATAAAATCATTCATTCCTTTGCAACAAAGCGTTTCCAAGTATCTAGAATCGCGTGAAATTTACAAACATGAGTTAGAATTACGCCCATTTTACGCTAAAATAAAAACTATATGAAATAAGTAACTCAAAATGTGTTACACAAAGTTGACAATTTTCAAATAGTAAGTTCGCTTAGACAACAGGAGTTTAGAATGAGCGATTATTCGTTTTTCCAAAACAGAATAACTAATATCTTGAAAATGAAAAATAATTAAAATGCAGATTATTTTAACCCATTAAGCGCCAAAGCTCCCGTTACGGGAACATCTATTATATATTTTTTTTCTTAATATATTTTAACGCAATTTACGAAATACACATTTTATATAAACATTTACACTAAAGGGTGTGTTATATAGTGTAAATGTTTATATAAAATGTGTATTTCGTAAATTGCGTTAAAATATTTTAAGAAAAAAAATATATAATAGATGTTCCCGTAACGGGAGCTTTGGCGCTTAATGGGTTAAAGCCGGTTCTCGTCCAGCTGGATTATTTGCTACCAGTAGATATATTTGGCGGCGTTAGCTATGCCATTATAGCAGTTATAGTACACTTTGGATATTTGCTAGCGCGACGAGATGGTGTTAAGTACGCCAATCTGCAAACGATTATGTAAATGAAAATATGGATAACGGTTTTCCAGTAAACTTAAATGAACAGTAAGGTTGTAAGCATGTGTAAATCGCCAAATAATGAAAAGTCGCCATTGGTGGAAGGCTATTTTATCTGTTCCGTAGCTTTTATTAACTTTACATGTACGCAAGTCGCCAAATAATGAAAAATCGCCATGGGTGGCAAATTCGCAAGGTGTCCAATAGGTTTTACATTATCAAAAATACAGCTGACACATATGTTCTGATTTTATTACGCTTTAGCTCCTAATTAATATAACTTCTGAATGGCAACAAACAAACATTTACAAACATGAGTTAGAATTACGCCCATTTAACGCCAAAAGTTAGTTCGTTTGAATGTGTCTCGCGTCAAGGACGTACCCAGGGGGGTGGTCCAAGGGGTCCGGACCCCCTCCGAAATTTGAGTTTTTTTTTAACAAAATAATAATGATGAAGTCTTTTTGTGAAAATGTCTGCCTTTTTCACCGTTTGGACCCCCTCCGAAATTTTTGGACCCTCCCCGAAATTTTTTCCTGGGTACGTCCCTGTCTCGCGTAGCTCGCAGACGGGTGATCGTAGACCTACCAAATTTTGTACGGACAATTTCCATGACAGTTCCCGACACACCTCGAAGCGATTTTTTTCAAAATTCGAATTATTTTAGGAGATATCGATAAAAAACGTATCGCAAAAGGCTAATTTTTGCTTTCCGCCATTTCGTAATTGTAACCACACAGTGTAAAAAGCGACGTTTAAGGTTATCTAGGTTGCCACATTCGGCAAGTTTATTAAATGATTCAGACTCTTGAAGTAAAAATAAAAGAATAACGATTTTTTTTTGTCTAGATTATTTGTAAGGCTGTTTTTAAATTAAAATATCGTGTGCATGGGAAATCAGAGCAGGAATGAAATGTTTTATACTCAAAAGAAAAATATTTAGAAATTTTCTGAGACTAAAATGTGCAACTTTTTAATTTGGCGAAAAATTAAACGGTTTTGTGCGATTTTGAGGAGATGATTCTAATGCTTTGCGCAATTTATCGTAATTTATCGTCTGCTGAATACACCCGAGAATAAGTTCTTGAAATTTTCATTCAGTTGAAATTGTGCATTTTTCTGTGCAGCTTTTCTATTAATGACTATGTCATTTTATTACTCCCGCCCCCTTTATTGAAAATTGTATGAAAAACGTGTCCCAAAAATGTGACATAAAAGTATGCCACATAAGTTCACATATATTTAAATACTATTAGTTCACAACAGCTTTAATCTATTGTTACAATATTTCGTAAGCTGTAGAATAGGCATGTGTTAATCGCCAAATAATGAAAAGTCGCCATGGGTGGCAAGCTATCCTATCTGTTCCGTAGCTTTTATTAACTTTACATGTACGCATGTCGCCAAATAATGAAAAATCGCCATGGGTGGCAAATTCGCAAGGTGTCCAATAGGTTTTACATTATTAAAAATACAGCTGAAACAGATGTTCTGATTTTATTACGCTTTATCTCCTAATTAATATAACTTTTAAATGGCAACATTCAATATCATTGTGTTTCTGAGGAGTGCAAATAATTTTTCCAGCGATTATAAGCGGTGTCCGCACTTCAGGTGGAGTATAGCTCAGGACCCGTACAACACGGATTCCCATAACAAAATATCTTCCGTGTTATGAGGTTGAGGGGGTCTACTGTAGTGTGAAGTTTAAATTTTATGTACCAATGAACATGCAAGAACCAAGCAATGTGTAGCTCAATAACATTCTATCTGATCCAATCTTCGGGTTTTGTCTGTTGAAATTATGTCTTTTTTAGGAATAAGCCTGATTAGGGGCCGAATGCCTAATACGAAAAGCGAGCGTAGCGAGTCTGGGGGCCTTGGCCCCTAGTGAATATAAAAAAAAGGCTGGGAGCATTCTTGTCATTCTGAAGGCCAACTGGCTCGAAACAGTTGCAATTGCTTCAACTTTTTGCAGACTTACTTTTTGATTCTTTGCGCCCCAGGCCTGGTTGCCATGCTGAGTTTCTGCAGTTTAAACTATTGCATTAATGTTTCATTAGTTTGTTATGCTAATAGGTCCTTTTCGAGACTGCTTTCGAAAAACAGGCAGTATTTACGAAGAACAGCAAAGGCATTCTCGTTCTGCTGGTAATAGAAATCGACCTACAAAGCACGGTCCTGCAAGTTGATTGCCATCGAAAGCCAGTTGGCTTCAAAATGAAGATAATTCACTCAGGCTTTCCTTATTTACCCATAATCGTAACAAAAAACTCTATTATGCAAATTAATGCATTTTATTCGGTTAACAGTGTTAATATTTCCCCTGGGAGCGACTTTTGAAACTAATTTTTACTTTCCTAAAATGTATCATGCAAAGAAAGTATTGGAATCGTGAAAAATTCGACTTTTAGATTTTGATGTTTTTACGCGTTTTGAGGTCTTCTGAATTCTGTTATGCCATTTTTCGAGATGTATGTTTGTGTGTGTGTGTGAACACAATAGCTCCTAAACTGTGCATAAGTCGAGTGGAGTCACTCCAGAATTTTTTTTTCTTCTAAGAATCGAAATCCCATGGTCTACAATTTACGGTCATCAAATTTGCTTCTTTCCTCCAACACTATACTAGTTAGAGAGCTCTGAAAACATCACGTTACTTTACTACCACTCTGTATATATTGTTATAAAATACTATATCACATACCTTAATGAAAATGGTAGCATGAAAAGTTCTTTTAAAAGGGCGGCCAAAAGAATTCCAACACATTACAAATTCTATAGGCAGCCATTGTCTAAAGCGTATTTTGAGAGAGTCATCTATTTCAAACAAAACAAAAATGATATAGATTATTAAGGATAATAAAACTATGCTTTACATCGAAAGTACTGCATGTAGCATTTCTAATTCTTCTAAAAGGATCACTCAAAAAATTCTATTACATTAGGGCTTACGTCATTTTAGAGACATTCGTCCATTTCAAGCACAGTACAATAAGTAGTAAAACGTTTATAACCGTTAGGCTTACTTTTCATTCAAATGATGAAAAAAACATTTAAAGTTCTTTTACAGTTTCTCTCAAAATTACACTAGCAGTGATATACATTTTTTTTTATAAAGGTTATCCCAAAAATCTCGTCAAGTTTGACGACGACACTTCTTCAAATTTGGCGCCAAAAAAAGACTTCGTGTTGGTAAGTGTTTTACAATCGATACATTTGGTGTGATTTATCTTTCTTGTTTATATATTATTAGCGCTTGAGTACTGTTAACTTCAGAGACGGATTTTTGTCTACTGAAAAAACGGCGTATGATTTTTCAAGGATAGCAGATTATCAAAAAATGAAGAGTCATTAAGTTTGCCATTTTTGTTAATTTAGCGCCAAGTTTAGCGCCAAAAATAAGTCCCCAAAACTGAACTCAACTTAGCGGTATATTCTATATTTGGCGAGACTACTCTTAAATGGAAATATTAAATCCTGTCTATGAAGGTGTCAATACAGTTAACAATACATTTTCCAATATAATGGAACAAGGAAGACAAACAGGGTTAATTGATACATAATGATGCCATTTTCAACGTAATGAAGCAAGAAAGACAAACATGGCTGACGCATGGATTATTATACTTTTTTAATTTATAACACTTTAGTGCGTATTTAAAATATGATAGTTTCAGATTTTTCTTTTTTATTTCTTTTTTCATTTTTTCCCTTAACTAGCGTATACTAGTAAATGAAAATTTAATTGACTCGATTATGAACAACAGTAAAGTAATTAAAAAACTTTGTAAAAAACACACATAAGAAGTAAAAGGAAAGAGGATACGCACGTTTCGTTCAAAAATTGTTTTGAACTTCTTCAGTCCAAGCCCTTCGTCGTAAAACAATTTTTGAACGAAACGTGTGTATCCTCTTTCCTTTTACTTCTTATGTGTGTTTTTTACAAAGTTTTTTAATTACTTTATCGTTTAACACCAGTATTTTGAGTGTTTTTTCAGATGAACAACAGTGTCTCACATAAAAACACTTCCGTTTCACTCATTTGTGTTCCTTCTAACATACTTTCTATATATTTTCATAAAATTAGAGGTGCTATGGCCACACCGAGAGAAAAAAAAAAGTCTGTTAAACTCACAGAAAAATACCGTCAGCCAGGAGGCCAGTTTATTTCCGTATATTTTACAGAAGTCTTCCGTATTTTTTTTCCGTATACGGAAGATTTCTGTAAAATAAACTGAGAATTTGTAAAATTTACAGAAGACTTCTCTGAAAAAATCGGAAATAAACGGGCTTCCTGTCTGACAGTTTTTTCGGTAAATTTGACAGACTTTTTTTTTGCAGTGCAGGACTTTATTTTGAATTTTGTTGTTTGATGTTGATTTCGTTTAGATTTTGTTTCCGCGATTATTGTCACTAGTTTGGTACGGACACTATCAAGCAATACTGCGCTTTGAAGAAACTTTGCCGAACACAATACTTTCAACCGACAAATAAAACTCAACCAATATAAATGAATGGAAAAGAGAAACAATTTAGAAAAGGTGGTGATTAACGATAATCGATACGAATTCGAGTAACTAAAACTTCGTAACCGGCCAAAAAGTAAGTATACTAACATAGATGAAATAAAACCGATTAAACCAACGTTTAAATTTTCGACTTTCGGAAGTATCACAGGCAGTTAAGTGCTCTTGCTCATTGTTTCATTTCAAAAGAAGGAGAGATAAAGTATTTGCTAAAACCCATTGCTTTTGAATCGCGCTTCTTCCATTTTCCAGAATCCTTTGAAGGACATTGTACTAACAATACGAAAATTTGAAAATTAATTATTCTTTTGATGCGTGATATGGTTATGCCGTGAAATCACCTTATTTCAGCGCTTTCACTGCTAGACACAAAACAATGGGGTTAACTCTTTGAGGCGCAACCCTTTCCCAATGCTGAAAAAAAGGGCAGCCGTTGCCATCGCTCGACTTCACGACCAGCAAGATGGCGGACGATCGAAACGTCCATCGCGTGCCACAGATCTAGAGACTCTTTTCTGACGACAGGGTTTCTAGATCTGTGGCACGCGATGAACGTTTCGATCGTCAGACATCTTGCTGGTCGTGAAGTCGAGCGATGGCATCGGCTGCCCTTTTTTCAGCATTGGGCAATCTGTCAAGCTGTTCTCGCATTCTTCCATTTTTCAGCAGATGTCAGTGCTGTTAAAAATAATCGTGACAATTTTTTTTTTTTACGGGAAATGACGAGCTAAAATGTAAAGGATTCTCGAGGAGCTATGTCACCCGCAACTATTTTCATAGAAATCAAATCTATTCTTCGTGACTGGCAACAGTCAAAACGTCAGAGTTGGGTGTTCCCAGAGCGGGAACACTGAGCGTTAAAGGGTTAAATGGTCCCAACGCTGAAAAAGTGCAGCCGTTGCCATCGATCCATTTAACTACCAACAGCATGGCGGTCGATCGAATAGCCCACCCGCCCATGAACGGACGCACAGCCAGCTGTGTCAGGAAACTTTTTTAGCTCTGTGGTACCAGATGGGCTATTCGATCGACCTCCATGTCGTTGGTAGTTAAATGGATCGATGGCAACGGCCGCACTTTTTCAGCGTTGGACACACTCTATCCAGTTGGTCTTTCATATTGACGTGAGAATGCTTGCGATTCAAAGGGCTAAATGAATGAAGTTGTTATGAATAGATTCTTTCCAAAGAAAGTTATTCGATGACCTGAGATCGATATCTTTACCCAGACTGCTGTTAGAGCTCCAAATGAAAGGGATGCAAATGGAAAACATTTTATACCCTAACATTTCTACTTCTTTGAACGAAGTAAAGGAAGTATTGTGATTAAAAAGGAAAATCGGGATTCCGGTTTTGACGGAACAATCGATATTCAAGCTAAATTAAACTCTGGAGCAACAGCCCACGTAACGCGAAGGCCTGCCATTCCCCGTCACACCTTCACCTCTGGGTTGCGGAAGCATATGTGCCAGTCATGTGGCCAGCTTGAAGCGGAGCCCCCAGTGTTTAGTTCTCAAGCAAGAGACTCACCTAGTCCTCATCATGCTTGTAGTCATGATATCAAGCTTGGTCCTCATGTGCTTAAATCATGTGCCTAAGCCATCAGCAGTGCCTAAATCATGCGTACAGTTTTAGGCACTGCTGTTGTATCATGTGATACTATGAAGGCTTGGTACCGAAAATTCAAAAACAAGAACTTTGAGATTCAAGAAACAGAGCGTTCTGGCCGGCCTACTGATGTTGATGAAGCCCGTTTTCAAGAATTTGTGGAAGAAGATCAGTATTCAACCACTCGAGAGCTAGCTAAGGAGTTAGACGTTAGTGCCACGAGCATATTAGTCGTGCTATGTATCGTATAAACTGGAAGTAAAAGTTTTATCGCTGGGTGCCGCACGAGCTGACTCAAGCAGATAAGGACAGACGTGTTCAGGCCTGCACTTATCTGTTTGAATGTCAACGCAAGGACAACATTCTGGACCGGATCGTCACGTGTGATGAAAAGTCCATTTACTTCAGCAACACAAGCTGAAAAAGGGGTTGGTCTGTATCCCGTGAGCCTGTCGTTGGCGTCTCAAAGCGAAATTCGACTGACAGAAAGATCACGTTTTGTATCTGGTGGGATTGCCGTGGTATTATCCGCAAGGAGTATCTGGAAAAAAGGAAAACTATCGGCAGTAAGTTGTACATCGAGATTCTAGTCTGTATTGACGCTGCTATCATGACAAAATGTCGAACTGAGTTTCGGCGCAAGAAGGTACTCTTCCATCAAGATAATGCAAGACCATATGTGTCTGCATTGGCCGGCTGGAGAGTCCGTACAGACTCGGATGAGATCTTTTGCCGTATCCACCATATAGCCCCGACATTGCTCCTTCGGACTTCTACATTTTATCACACCTGCGGCTGCATATTTCTGGTGCTATCTTCGTTCAGCACCGAATCCCCAAAATAAAGTTGATATGCTTTTGGTCTCGCCCCCCATTCCCCCCATGTTTCTGGGCCGAAGGCCTTGAAAAACCACCAAAACGTTGGCAGAAACTCAGAGATTTGGTTGGTGATTACAACTTCCACTAAAGATACTTCTTTCAGGTTCTTAGAAAAAGAATTTTTTTTGACGGAAAACTTTTGTTACAACCGATATTTTTGTAGCGCCTGTTGTAATTGCCTCCACAACGGGCATTATCATAGTTTAAAAAATAATTTTAAAAGTATTGGCGCAAGGTAATAGGATGGAAACGCATACTTTTACCGATACTTCTAATTGATTTATTTAGTTTCTTCTGTAAGTTGGGTAAAATAATTTTAATCAATAGTGTTAATGCATTCTTATCGGTTATTCTTCAGAGAAATGAAATAATAATCTCTTTACGAAGCAATAATTTTAGATTAATCATTGCACACTCCTTCCAATCTTAAAAGAAAAAAAAAACGGTATTTAGTTTTTATAAAAACACCCAAATGCAAAGTTTCCGGCTAAATTTTCCCAGTCTGTTGGGAGATAAAATCATAAAATACGGTAATTTATTTTGTGGCGAAAAATTATTAAAATAAAATGATTTTTGCCAGAGATATGCGATGTAATTTACGACTTCTTCCTCAAAAATATCAATTTATTTATTGGTAGTCGTAAAAAGTTTAATAATATAAATATTTCAGGATATATATATCTTCTTTGTATTATTTCTGCTCTCATAGGACTGGAAAAATATTCTACGGTGAGGGAAATATACTGATTTAAACTGAGTTTTCTTTTACACTGTGGATATTTTAAGAATTTTAGCTGAAGTAATAAATAAATAAATAAATAAATAAAATAAAATAAATAAAAAAGTAAAAAGATAAAATAACTTAAATAAATAGATTGATAAAATAAAATAAATAAATGAATAAATTATATAAATCAATAGTTGTGTCATGCTTATTTAACATTCGCACAATAGTTTCATTGCTAATAGAATTTCGAGATGCACCATTTATTATGCTATATTTTCGTATTTAAGTATACAGGGTATGAATAGTTGAAGGACTCTGTTTCAGATCTGTCTACAGCCAAAAGAAGTCTTCAGAAAATTATGAAATTTTGTGAATTCCTTTGAAACAGAGAATTCGTTAAGAGAAACAAACAAACAACAACAACAACAACAACAAAAAACCCAGAGACTGCATTATTAATAAAACACAGACTTAACCAATACACATTCTTACTTCAGAGAACTTTCCAGAGTTTTATGATATTTTCTACGTGATGTCGGAAAATATTGACGTTTTCCTCGGAGATTTTCAAATTAATATACCATCTAGTAATGCTATTTGAAAGTTTTATTTTTCACCGAAACAAATCCTCATACCTCCTTCAGGCAATGTTTAAATAAACATTGCCTGAAGAACACATTAAAGTACGTTTTCCGCGAAATAGTTATAGAACGTACGGGAAGAGTTTCACCCTCATAATGAAAATTTAAGCCCACAGTGAAATAATTTGTTCCTCAGTATCAGCAAAAGACATTCGAAAGTTGCCCTCATAAGATGTGTTAAGTCATCAACAAAATTTCATAATTTCTTGATGAGTAGTTTAGACTGAAAATAGTTTTCTAAATGGGACATTTATTTCTGAACACTCAGTAGCTTGATGATGCAGTCGTGAAAAGAGTGATAAAGAAACTTAAAATCCGCTAAAGTTAGGCAGGCAAAAGTTACAAGACAAAAGTTAGGCAGACTCGACTGGACAAGATTTCGTACATTCCATCGCTGGTGAGTAAAGAAAAAAAAATGACAGACTTTTGTTCATTCATTGGTGGAATTTATGTTGTTTTAATCATTCTTTTTACCGTTTTGTTGCTTTCATTAAACTTTTGAGTCATGCTTTTTTCGCTTACTGTAAGATTAAAAATAATGAAATACTATTTGATTTATTTAAAGGTCAATCATATTAGGATGGACGCAAAACAGAAAAAAAAAATATGTTACGTGTTAAATTACAATATACAATTGGTGACCCTTGCAATGCAAGAGTGAGGGTCCAGTTGTAGAGGTACCTTCAAACCAGATTTGGACAGTATCACAAGTACAAGTATTTGAAATACATTTTCAAAATGCATTTGTATTTTATACTTTCACTAGTAAAAATATATTTTTCAAATGTATTTTAAAATAAGTTTCAATGCATCTTGTATTTTCAAAATTAAAAAAATACATTTTGTTTTGTAACATTAAATAAGTAATAACACCTCAGATTGCTCAAATGGCATGCCAGAATGAAAACTATAAAATTGCTGATAGTAACTCTTTCCCCCTCTTGATGTAATTTAAGAGCTGCATAAGCATTACAAGTGGTAACTGAAGAAGTAACAAAATCTTTAGTGATCTTAAGGTCCAACTAAACAGGAAAATAAGACTTTCATGCTCCTATTTTGAACAGTGTATTGGAGTTCAGTCTAGAAATTTTTCTAGATTTACAAATGTACATGAAGCCGTAACAAATTAAAGTGATATATATCCTTGAATTTGTTTAAATACTATTACTCTGTATACACACTACACTCAAAAACCTTCATAAATTCCAATTATACGTATTAGTTTCGATTCTTGTCAAATGACAACAATAACATGCATAATTTACTTGGCGATCGAAGCATATCTATACAGTTGCAGCAAGGACAAACAGATTATCAGAAAAATCGAAATGATAACCACTTTTAAACTTTGTTTAAGGGGAAAAATAACAATCTAATAACAAATAAAAGACCATAATGCTTTTAAATGAAATTCCCTTTCTTTTATAAGAACTGTCAGGTCCACATGTGGAGTGCATTTATTAGATTGCAAAACATTTTTTAAAAACTTCTAGTGAGGTATTCACACAATTTTCTCGAAAAGACTGCGAGAAACGTTTGGTTAATGTTTGGGATTATTTTGTGTTTTTTGTTTTTCTTCTTCTTTTTTTTTAAAGAAGAAGAGAGAGAGAGAAGAAAACTAAAATCTAAACTAAACGAAAAATGACATATAGACTTTTTTACTAATGTATTAGTTATTCTCAAACTTTTAAATACTGAGTCCCACTCTTTAGAAATCAAATCTATAGCGACCCCTTTCATTCTTGCACTGATTTTTTTCATATACTTGACAAGCCAATCGTGGAAAGGCATATCTAGGTATACACAGTAAAGATTTTGTCGGACGTACAATTTTGGAAGCACTGCATTAATGAAAATGGAACATTGAATGTTATTTGTATTCTGTTGAACTGAGCTAAAACGAAGCAAAAATAGTAAGCAAGTTAATTAATTATCAAACACATTGATTATGAGACAATTTCTAATATAAGAGTTGCGTATGCGTAATTTTTATCTTTTAGTAAGTAATAAAGAAAACAAAAAAGGCGGAAAGTTGAAAAATCGTGTATCCTTGAGGCATTGAGATACGGTTTTTTGCAAGTGAGAGTGACAATAAAAAATTTTGAGTGAGACAGTTCCACTGCTAAGAGATCAGGAGGTTACAGTAAAATATTGGATATAATATTTTCATTTTTTTTTACTGTGGTAATTCGACTTTGGAAGATTAATTAATGGCTAACTAAATTAATAAGATATAATTGTCTTTAAGTCCTTTATCTTTAAGATCCTTATCGCCGTAGGCAGCCTGAAAAACATGTCGATGGGATATATCTGTTGCAAGTGCAAAAGTTGATGGTTTCAAAATAAAAGTACTCCTGTGGGATTTTAAACGGAAAATCTCAGTTTTCGACTGTCAGATCCTCATGTCAATGGCTTTATTCGATTGTTTGCTATTTTTCCTTCCGTCCCAGCAGGGTATCTACTAAAAACTTTTCTTCTGGAAACACCCTCAAGCAATATTTGATTAATGTTATATGGTGCCTTAAGTTTTCTTCTTATTTTTTCTACTCAAGAGAAGTAACATGTAAAGTTAATAGGGAAATTAAAACACTGCTAGATTTAACTTAACAGCAGTTGACATTTTAACTATGTTGACAGTTAAATTGTGCGCCCAAAAGACCTACTGCATGTTTTTATGGAAATGTGAGTATGGATAATGACCAAGGGATTAGCTCGGGATGATGGGAAGTTTTTCCTCCACCGACCAAGGTTAACATTAACCAGTTAGGAAATTATTTATACAAAAAGTCAGAGAACATTGCTAAAATACAGGAAAGTCTTGAAATGTGATCTGGAAAATTAACTAAAGTCTGCATTTATAAATAACTTTTCTTTTGCCGTATGTCTGAAATGTTCTGAGTTGATATAGGTGCGTAGCAGTGGACGGATACAGAATTTGTTTTGGGGCAGGTTCAGTTAAAAACAGAAACAAAACAAAACAAACAAAAGCATTGCTTTATGGCAGTAGTCTGCAAACCATGGCTTCCCCACTAGCAATTTTGCTCGGGCCATCATCTGCCGGCTACGTGGCCGGTGGTAGCCCGAGTAAAATTGCTAGTTGGGTTGTGAGGCACATGTTTGCCACAAATGACCAGGTTTGATACTGCAATTTTTCTTCGATGAGCAAAATGCTTTGAAAGACCTGGAAGAGATAGAAATGGCGATTTTTAACACCTGAACTAGCATTTATGACTCATAACTTGAAACACCAGTTGAAAAAAACTGGTGTTTCATTTTCTTTCCCTTTTGAGGTCTACATTTTTACACGAACAGTGTTTTTTGAACATTAACCTCATCAAGAGTAAATTAAAGTCTTAGTGATGAAAATCTGGTATCGTGTCTATAAATATGATCGCCATTAAGCATGTTTTCAAGTTTTTTTCACTGCACTTATTACGCAATAAGGACTCAAAACTTAATTACTAAAGAACTAAAATTTATTTAGTGAACAGAGTGCCTACTTATGTAGTTCAGATTTAAGAAATTAAGATTTATATTAAAATCTCGTTGTATTTTTGATATGTCGCTCTCTTGACTAGAATTTTGCCGACCACTGCTTTTGGGTAATTGTCTTACTGTAAATTTTGCAGGGTTAACTACGCACCCCACTCTTAAAAAAATCTGTATCAGTCAATGTTATGCACCTATGTCAAGTAATATTTATTTATCTGTTTTTCCAGATATAAGAGAAATGTTAATTTATAAGTGCAGACTTCAGATAATTTTTCAGGTTACACTTCAAAGTTTTCGAAGTTTTTAGCCAAAATTTGCAATTTTCTCTTACTTTTTCTGTTAAATTTTTCTAACAGAATAAAATTCTTCTAACAGAATTTAACAATTACAAGTTTTTGGGTTTTCCTTGATCACTGGCAACTCTTTATACGCCATTGAACCTCCGATAACCCTACATTGAGCCGTGGATTATCGATACGAAACATGATTTAAAAATTATCAACAGATTTGTTTTATTCTAAAAAAAATTAATCTTATAACATTGTATTTGTTTTTCAAGGCTATTGCAATCTGTTTAACTGACCTTCTGTTAATCTGCTCCCATCTGTTTAATGGTTGGGTTAAAATAATCCTGGCAGAGTGAAAATTTATAAATATATTTTTATATAACTTGTGTTGAATATCAAAACCTGCAAAATTAGTGTAGTGTTAACGAGTTTTTGAAAGACATCCGGCTTGTGTTAAAAACTCGTTAAAACATCTCATTTTTGCAGAGTAAGGTGGGGGTAAAACGAGTAGGTGTTTCTTTTTGATTCAAAATATATAAATATAAGCAATTTGTTTTTAAATGATTTTTTATCATTTATTTTCAGACACTAGCAGGCAGAATTTGCACTCATCAGAAAGTTTATTAGGGACATTTGGAATAGTGACTAAATCTAACGGTATAACCATTTTATCTCACCACACCAAACATAAATAGGAAGAAAAGTATTACAAAAAAAATCTTATTTTTTTCCGATAATAAGCTGTTTAGACCTTTGTTAAAAGTAATCAGAAAACTTTTCAAATTTTCAAGAATGTATTAGTTTCTTGCAAGGATTTTGGAGACATAAGAAAAAAAAAGGAAAAAAAAAAAAAAAACAACAACATGGATTCAAGAAGCAGACAAAAGTTAATAGTTTCTTTCCAAATGATATTAATAAACTTTCTGATGAGTACAAGTATTGCAAACTAATGTGGGCTAAAAAGAAATTTAATTTAAGAACTATTTATTTATATTTTTGATCAAAACGAAACACATATCCATTTTATCTCGCACTATATTATCTTGCGAAAATTCACCTAATTCAAAGTAAATAAAAAAATATAAAATACCTTTAAAAACTCGGCTAGTGCAAAAATCACAAGGAACATAACGTGTCCGTATTGTTTTTAAAAGTCTGCTCATTTTTGTGATATAATGGCTTAGTGTGGAGAGAAATTGTTCGAAATAGTTCTTTTTGAAATCCTGGCAACATTCCAAAAGTAGTTTATCGGATGCAGGGATGGAAATAACGTCTTTAGTATGGTATTAGTTTTCTCTGAACAATTACCTAATAGTTAGAGAGGAGTATGCAGTACATAGATGCATTCTTTTAATGTGTATAAACACATTGGATTTGCCTAGTTTGTTTTTCCTTCAAATGGACAAACGAGCTGCGTTACTGGAAGTTGAATCTATTAACCCTTTAACGCGCAGTGTTCCCGATCTGGGAACACCCAACTCTGACGTTTTGACTGTTGCCAGTCACGAAGAATAGATTTGATTTCTACAAAAATAGTTGCGGGTGACATAGCTCTCACGAGAATCCGTTACTTTTTAGCACGTCATTTCCCGTCAAAAAAGTGCCACGATTATTTTTAACAGCATTGACATCTGCTGAAAAATGGAAGAATGCGAGAAAAACTGGATAGATTGCCCAATGCTGAAAAAAGGGCAGCCGTTGCATCGCTCGACTTAACGACCAGCAAGATGGCGGACGATCGAAACGTTCATCGCGTGCCACGGATCTAGAGACATATAAAACTTTTTTTGAAGCAGACCTTTTATGACGCAGCACAGCATTATGTGCCGCACAGCCAGCTGCGTCAAAAAAAGTTCTCTAGATCTGTGGCACGCGATGAACGTTTCGATGGTCCGCCATCTTGCTGGTAGTTAAGTCGAGCGATCGCAACGGCTGCCCTTTTTTCAGCATTGGGAAAGGGTTGCGCTTCAAAGGGTTAACCCTTTGAGGCGCGGCGGTTGCGATGGGGAACCACCTTATTTCAGCGCTTTCACGGCTACATGGACGAAAAAAAAAAAGTACCGCTCTCATCTATAGTGAATAGATGGTTGTATTCTGTGTTCCAAATCTAGAAGAATAGATCGTAGAATTAAGCATGTAAGTCGATGATACACACAACTGGTAGACGAAATGGTCAAGGATTTCTAGTACGTAGTATTCTAGAGAATCACAGCAGCGTGACCAGTTTACGTCGCGAGAAATTATCGTTTGATAGACTCATGCCCTAGAATTATAGTTTGCAAGTCTACCCGCCTGCGTAAGCATTGATTTAGAGATATTTTCATCTAGGTACAAGCACCAGCTTATAGAGGAGAGTTCCAAAAATTGGGTAAATGGGTTCAGAAGTGTCTTGTTCTGTGATCGAGTATTTATAGGGAGTACATAGACTAGACAATTCTAGTTACACCAGTTATTTTCTACGTGATAGTGGTGTATTTATTTTTTGAGTAGTCTCAAAGAAATATTAAATGGTTCCATTAATGAAAAAGTGCAGCCTTTGCCATCGATCCATTTAGATAGAACAGCCCATGTGGTGCCATAGAGGGGCAACCATGAGCCGCCACAGAAATCATGTATGTTTTTTGACACAGCTGTCTGTGCACCCGCAGCCAGCTGTGTCAGAAAGCTTCTTTAGCTCTGTAGTGCCACATGGGCTGTTCGAGCTAAATGGATCGATGGCAACGGCTGCACTTTTTCAGCTTTGGGTTGTCTATACAGTTGGTCTTCTATGTTGATGTAAAAATGCTTGCACTTCAAAGTGTTAAAAATACCCTCGCTGTGCTTGAATACACAAAAAATTGTTCTTATTTGCCCATTTAGTTATAACAAGTTTTTTTTTTACACACAAAGCACGAAAAACTGAAATTTGCATTTTATCATGAAACTCCCATATTCAGCCAGAAAAAGAGAGATAAACGAAAAAAAGAAAAAAGAACAGTGCCCTACAGTGTTTTCAGCTAAACTATATCACGTTTTCTCAAACACATCTTAGATATTCGTGCGGTTTTGAGCTCGAGAGTTCCCACACGAAAGATGTAAACTATCAAGAAGAAAAAAAAATATATATATATATATTGGGTGGAAAATTCCAAACTGTGCATTCCAGTCACATCTATTCGAGTGAAGAAAAATATTTTCAAGTGTCGGTGGGATGAAATGTACACAGTATATTGAAAGTTGTGTGTATGACTCGGTTATATTTACCTTCAAAGGTATATCCCTGCAATATTTTATTGATCATGCCAACGCATTAAAACTACAGATTTGGGGCTCTTATGGTCTTTCATATCGCTGTGCATGGAGCATTCGGAACTTTGATTTACATGCGACAATTTCGGCGAGTTTATAAATTTAAGACAACAAGAACACACGCACAAACACGCCCCCCCCACCCCCACCCCCGAGAGAGAGAGAGAATCTGAAACATTTTCATATTTAAAATTCGCACTAAACGTATATTAAAAGTGCATCATAATCAATGCGTCTGCCCAATTTGTTTTTCTTGCTTCATTTGGTACGAAAGTGTATCATTATCCCTGCATAAGCTCTGTTCGTCTTTCTTGTCCCATTATATTGGAAAATATATAATAATCCACGGATATGCCATATTTTTCTTTCTTGTTCCATAAAGCACTTATTCAGAACTGAAATCTGTATTAAAAGCCGTTAAAAGTTTTTCTGTATCCGCTACTGTGTGCGTTCTTTGGCTACAGAAAACGAAATTTTAGAATGCAACTCAGAGACAATTTAGACGTGAATTCAATAAACTGTTGCTAACGAACAATCAGTTAAAAGATGGTTATAACAGCTTTAGACCAGTGTTGAGGGGAATGGAAATCGAGAATAAATTTGATACTCTCAGTAAGCTTTTGGCTGCTGTGCCAATGAAAAATTCAGGCGTTGAACATAATAGGCGGCTGAAGTGGGAAGGCCCAGTGTTATGGCCTACGGCTGTCTATCTAATAGTATGGAGTTCTGTACAATTTTCTCTAGACGTAACGTGAATACGAGTTAGAACCCTTTAAAAAGTCCTCTGTACAAGGCATCCTCCCTTAGGCAGATACCCTTCATGGAGGTTAGTTTGCCTTAAACACACGTATAGAGATACGTATGTCAATGGAAAATAATTAACCAATTAAATTATACGAATTCTGCCGTCTAAGACATAGCGAATCTTTCTCTTTTTTTCTTTTCATCCAACTATTTAAATAACATACTTTAAAACTAACAATTCATTACTTTTTTTATACATCTTTCTATTTTTACATTGTTCCATCTCAAAACTCAAGACAACTGCTTAAGTCTCGAATCTACACGTGTTAAAAAAAAAGAAAAGAATTCTTGAAGCATGTTAGAGCATGTTTTGCACGCATCATAAATCATATAAAGAACCTTATACGCTCAGAGAAATTTCTGGTTCTCACAATGTTTTTTTAATTGCCAACTAAAAATCATAGAGTCTTTTCATACTACCTCTCATTCTGATCAAATCTTTAACCCTTTGAGGCGCAACCCTTTCCCAATGTTGAAAAAAGAGCAGCCGTTGCCATCGCTCGACTTAACTACCAGCAATATGGCGGTACTTAAGTCGAGCGATGGCAACGGCTGCCCTTTTTTCAGCATTGGGCCATCTATCCAGCTGTTCTCGCATTCTTCCATTTTTCAGCCAATGTCAGTGCTGTTAAAAATAATCGTGACCATTTTTTGACGGGAAATGACGTGCTAAAAAGTATAGGATTCCCGTGGAGCTATGTCACCCGCAACTATTTATTATAGAAATCCAATCTATTCTTCGTGACTGGCAACAGTAAAACGTCAGAGTTTGGTGTTCCCAGAGCGGGAACACTGAGCGTTAAATTGTTAACCGGTATGTCTGCGATTTTAAGCAACGCTGACGCTCTAAAGAAAGGAAAAAAAAAATACCACTTCCATTTTGATGTACGTTATAAGGAGGTTCTAGATTAGTCCACTTATATATATATATATATTATTTAAAATCTGGAAAGTAAACAAGACTATCAGAAGAGAGAAGAAGTATACGAGTTGAAAGCGAAGGAAAGAGAAATATATGCCGTGAAAAACGTGGTTCGGATATAATCTCATTCTAAGCACATCTCGAAACCAATAAAAAATAGTTCTGACACGGGGGGAAATAAATTGCGCTCTGGAGAAAAGCTACACCCCGCATACAAATCTACGTATTAGATAGTTGTATAGATATATTATATCTATGTAATATTTTATTTCCGCTGAAATATAGTACTAAAGCATGCTTTCAAAATATATGTATGTTTATGGGTACTGCTACCCTAAGGGAGACTGAGGATGCCTCCTTACCGATATTTTCTGAATTTAATTGTAATAATTAAACTTTTCAGTTCGAGTTTACTTTATTTTATTTCTGGCAGAAAATAATTCAATTTTTTATCCCTGTATGAAAACAGGACGTCTAACAAGGCCTCCTTGGTATATCGCGCCTCAATATAACGCGTATATTGTGCTTTTTCTATCTCCCCTCCTTCCCTACCCGTTTTCCATTTTTTGCTTCAGAAACTCTGCCGTGAAAAATTCAACGTGTCAAATAATGAATCATACAAAATGAAGAAAATACCACCCAAGATGTGTGAAACACGGGTGGCATGGCAAAAAATGAGAGGGGGGGGGGAGGAAGCAGATACCGAGTAACTGTTCATGGATTTAAGACAGTTTCTTTAGCTCGCAACGAAATGCGTATTCATACATAGATTTAAAAAGGTAAATTAAACTTCTTTGTTTATTCTTAAAGTGTCTCTTGTTTATTACAATACTTACACAATTGATTTTACTATATTTTAAGTGCACGTGTTCATAAAAGTAAAATTTTATCATGTCAACCCCCCCTCCCCCCTTTTCGCCGGTTATATATATCGCTCATTTTTCTTGTCTCCTGGCAAGTGCGATATAATGAGGGGCTACTACAACTAGTGAAACAAATTATTCTTTTATATTATCGACTGATAACATGGTCAATCTTAAAGTGAGTTAATTTACGAGTGCCGTTCGGAAAGTAAGTTTCCCACGGCCAATAAGAAGGAAAACATTATTTCCTAGAAAAATTTATTGCAAGAGGTACAGCAGTATTTCAGCTACTTCCCGAAATAAGAATAACCTGAACTGTAACACACTGCATATCGTGGGATAAGTTTTTGCAGTCCAGTGTCATAGAAGTCTGCCGCCTGAGAAAGGATCCAGAGTGTCACAGTTGCTTGCAGTCTTCGTCTGCGCAAAAGTGATGCCCGAACACGAATTTTTTCATGTACAAGTCACTGAAAGCAAGATCAGTACTATAGGGAGGCAACATAGGTAGGGTGAAAAAATTAAGAAATAACTAGATTACGGCATGGTAGCACCTTGAAAAAATTTGATGTTTGCACTACATGACTTCTTTAAATGTCTATTAAATTATATACATTTTAGATGTTCTTCATTTAAATTTATTTTATCTGAAATTCAGATACGATACTTCAATAATATTGAGATTTGGCAATTTCTCCACAACTATCAGAGATATCAGATCATGAGGGCAGTTGGCGAAACTTTGAGCATGAGCTAAACAATCACTGAACGTAGGTTGTTAGTGCATTGAAGATGTCCATAGTCCTGAATGTTTTGAAAGTCTTTTGAGCGATCCTGTAAATAAACCATAAAATCGATCGCAATTAAAAAGAGGTGCTTAATAAGATGCTACAACAGTATTAGATACAAAATTTCAACATTGTACAACTAATAATTTTTAAGGTATGCCAGCAAATACTACATATGTACATACTTTCGTACGTACAGACATCGCATCAAAACTAGCCAAAATGGATTATGCATTACACGAACATACATACGTACGTTGAGACGGCACGACGAAACTTGTCAAAGTAAATTTCGGAATGAATAAAATCTATTTTTCGTCAAAATATCTTAATACCTAAATTTTCGCTATCACAATACTTCTTCTTTGTTCAAGGGAGGTAAAAATCTTTACATTTGTGAGTTATAGTTAAAGATAAACAGAATGTGGTGTTTAGAATAGAGAATGTAAAAAAATATGTTTTTAAAGAAAGAACGAATGTATTATAATATGTCTGAAATAGTATCTCTACTAGGAACCGGACACACGAAAAAGAATTTCTAAGTCTCTATAATGATTGTTAATGCATTTTCAACGGAGAGTTGTCTAAAAAATAAGGAAGGAATTTTTTCACAGATAAAGATCGTCTTTATTTTATGCATTTATTTTTTAAAAGCTGGATAGACTTTTTTTTAATACTTAAAGAAATTTAAAGCATTGGGCGTGTCACAAAATGACAGTTCTTTATTTTAAACAAACATTTTTAAAATTTAGATACGATGTTAGAAATATGTAATTTAAAAGAAGAATTTAAAGATATATATATAGTGCATATCACAAAATGTCAGTTTTATTTTATTTTAAATAAAATTTCTTAAAATTTACACTACCATGTTAGAACTAGTGCTTAGCTTTGGGGAACGAAATAACAATATTAAATTGTGTATTAAATATTAAATGATTTTGTAAAACAACAATCCATTTAAAATTAGAATAATGATGATTAGGTTGTATTCTAGAATATTTTTTCAGTACCACTAAGCTCATTAGTGTTCTTAACTATGATAAAAATGTCATTAGCTATAGGGTTTGAAGTTCTTTCGGTTAGATTTCCTACATTTTTTAGTTGCGAATATATTTTGACAGGATGTGTCAAATTTACCATAGGTATCTTTTAAACGATGATTAACTCATTAAATATTATTTTAAAAATATGCATATACAATAAAATTTATGATATACTATTGTGTAGTTAAACGAGAAAGGTAAGTCATATTAAACATATCAACAATAAAACGCATTAAAAGCCAACTGTATTTGAGCCCATATTATACAGGGTGTTTCAAAAAGATGGTAACACGCTTTAATTCTTTATCTATTAGAGCAGCGGTTCTCAACCTTTTAACGTCGCGTCCCCCCAACAAAGGCTCACTTACGGTGGCGCCCCCCTCACATTTTTCAGCATACATTCAGTTTTTTAATCTTTAACAATGAACATTTAGTCGAATTTTCTACAAAATAATGTTATCAGTAAAGTTTAAATGCACATTTTAAGCGAAAATGGATATATTTTTGAGTAAAAATGAGAATAAATAAGATGATTTTAAAAAAACATGCATCACTACTTGCTCTTTGGTTTTTCTCGCGCCCCCCTTGAGGGGCGGGCACCACAGGTTGAGAAACGCTGTATTAGAGATAAGTGGGCAATGTAAATTGAAAAAAATCTTCCAAATAAAGTCGAAAAACAGACTTCGTTAAGAAAATCTATTTCCTTAATTTTCTAAAAGTTAAACTTTTAATTTTGTATACGACTCCCATACAAATAAATAAATAAATAAATAAATAAATAAATAATAAAAAAATACCGATGAATAAAATGTGCCCCTTATATTTATGAGATCATGTACAAAATTTCAGAATTATCAGTTATATCATAAAAAGTGCGAGGGGCATGAAGATAAATGTTAGAGACTTATACCACTTTTCAATGGATATCGAAGATGTAAAAATCTGACATAAGAAAAATTCTTTTTTGATAAAATTTAGGTTTATTTTTTCATTATTTTCACGATCAGTTCAAAAAGGAGGGTCAAATATTAAAATATCCAGTTTTAATTTTATAGTAATTAAACAGACACCAAAAATATACTAAAAAGAAACAGATATATATCCTTTTTACTCGTTTAGACAGATACTTCCGACTCACCTTTAGTTTATATTCCATCTTTTTTTTTTTGTATTCAATGCTTTTACCTTATTAAAAACTCGAATCGATTAGATTTTTGACTTTGTATACTTTTTGAAATGAGAAAGAATTGAATGCAGTATTTTTAAGAGAATAATCTATAAAATCTTTAAAAGGGAACCGTTCCCGTCACTAAAAAGAACTGTTAATGTTAGATGCATCATTTTTAACAGGATTTGTACATTGGGGTGTGTTTCGAAAGAAACATTTTTTTTGATACACCCTATTGTACATGATCGAGCAGAAAAAACGTACATAAATTCCGTATCAATCGATACATATTTAATATTTAGAACTAGGACTGGGTCGATGCCTCCAGTAGCACAATTAGTCCAAAAGACGTTTAAAACACGTTTTTTAACGTCAAAAAACGTGTTTCCAACGTAATTTAAACGTTTTTTGAACTGGTTGTGCTACTAGGGACAGGGTATCGATATAATGGTACTCAATAAGGCAACTATAAACTTAAAATATTAAAGAAATCCTACTTTTAAATTCTGCAGCATAAATAAAATGAACTTTTTGTTGAATGATAGATGGTTCATCAAGTCAAAACTCAGGTTTTGCAAATTTTTCGTTTTAATTTTGAATGATTTGTGCTAAGTTTCGTTTCAAAATTATTTGAAAATAGCCAAAAAAAAAAAAAAAAAATCATCGTATTATCGATGAACACTATTTAAAAGTAAAAAAGAAAAAAAGTATTATTATTATTATTTAAAAAAATTCCAATCAGTTTTATAAACAAGGCGGAAAAGGTATTAATTTTTTACCTACACATTGCATAAATATGCCTGTGGCGCAAGAATTGAAGTTTTAATAACTCTCTCAGTAAAATAAAAAATGTCTTTCCTTTTTTTAAAAATTTTGTAATGTTTTGATGAAAATTATGGAATTTTTCTTTTACCACCACATAAAATGGTAGAAGAAAGAAAATTTAGTTGCATGATTTGATTACATGCTGAAAATATATTTATTAAACTCATTAATTTAGCTGCTTTTACATCATTCAGAGACACAAACATATTCATATTTCATCGTATCTGTCTATTCTAAAAAAAAAGTAAGGGCCGCTGTCGTCGCCGCTGTCAAAAGCTTGTTCGCCTATCTTCTCCTAAACCGTGGGAATTTGAATTTAGAGAAACATGTCCACGTATTCGGAAAATTCCAAGGAAACTGATAAGATGACTTAAATTTCGAAAATCGAATTATTTTAGAAGATATTAATAAAAAAACGGAAAAAATAAACATAATGGTTGCCAGATTTGGCATAAAATCGTTCATTCCTTTGCAACAAAGCAATTCCAAGTATGTAGAATCGCGTGAAATTCACAAACAAAGTCGAATTACACCAATATTACGCCAAATTAAAAAGTATATGAAATAAATAACTCAAAGCGCGTTACACAAAGTTGACAATTTTCAAATAGTAAGTTCGCTTAGACAACAGGAGTTCAGAATTAGCGACTATTCGTTTTTCCAAAACAGAATAACTAATTGTAAATGACTTTAAAAGTGCCATCTTGGCATTAGGAATAATCTGACAAAATGGTATCTTTCCAAGCAAGGTGAACTTTGCGTTCCAGAATGTTAGAACCCAGTATCTTGAAAATGAAAAATAATTAAAATCAAGATTATTTTAAAGCCGGTTCGGTCCAGCTGGAGTATTTGCTACCAGTAGACATATTTGGCGGCGTTAACTATGCCATTATAGCAGTTTTATTACACTTTGGATATTTGCCAACACGGCGAGATGATATAATTCGTGGTGCTAAATACACCTATCTGCAAAGGATTATGTATATGAAAATATGGATAACGGCTTTCCGGGAACCTTACATGAGCAGTCATTATAGGTTGTGAGCATGTGTAAATCGCCAAATAATGAAAAATTGCCATGGGTGGCAAGCTATCCTAGCTGTTCCGTAGTTTTTATCAAAGAAAACTTATAAAGTACTGTTTTCTTAGAGCTAATTATTAACTATACATATACGTAAGCCGCCAAATTATGAAAAATCGCCATGGGTGGCAAATACGCAAGGTGTCCTGTAGGTTTTACTTAATTAAAAATACAGCTGAAACAGATGTTCTGATTTTATTACGCTTTAGCTCCTAATTAATATAACATTTGAATGGCAACATTAAATATCATTGTACTTCTGAGGAGTGCAAATAATTTTTCCAGCTATTATACGCGGAGTCCGCACTCCAGATGGAGTATAGCTCAGGACCCGTAGAACACGGATTCCTATAACAAAATATCTACCGTGTTATGGGGAGAGGGGGGGGGGGTCCACTGTAGTGTGAAGTTTAATTTTTATGTACCAATGAATGAACATGCAAGAACCAAGCAATTTGCAGCTCAGTAACATTCTATCTGATCCAATCTTTGGGTTTTGAGTGATAAATTATGTCTCTTTTACGAATAAGCCTTATTAGGGGCCGAATGCCTCATACGAAAAGCGAGCGTAGCGAGTCTAGGGGCCTTGGCCCCTAGTTTAAAAAGAAATCTAACATGTCTTTAAAATTTCAAACTATTATTTCGGACTGAGGAATCAGGTATCACGTATGCCCAAATTTTATTCAATTTGCTGCAGCTCTTTTGACATGCTATCACACATTTCGTACGATATAGAAGATTATTAAACATTTTGAAAAAAAAAAATAAGAGCCTAATTTTAAAACTGAGTAACCGTTTCTCATAAAATATGTAATTTATTTTCGTTCATTTTGGATAAATTGAAAAATAGGATCGCTTAAGCTATGATGAAATCGGTACTTCACAACTTTATATATTTCTTTACTTTATCATACACACTGTCCCGATTGTACGTAGAGCGTGGACAGACAGATTGGCATATCGAAATCAGTTGGAGAGTGTTCAAGAGGAAATAAAAACTTAAAACTCAATTAGCTAAAACCTTTATTTTTTGTTTTATTTTATCGAAGATACCAAGGCTAGTGACAATGATTCGTTTTTAACCGTAGTTCTCTTGAAAATTCCCTAAGATTAGAAATAGTAACTAAATTATACAAAATTGTATCGGTGAGACTCAAAAGAGTATCTTTACGCTATTTTCGAAGTGGAATATCGAATCTCATAAAATCATTCCTTTTCTTAAAGAATTCAGTTTCTGAACACGTGAATTATATCTTTCGGCCATGCTTTAAGTTTAAAAGTATACAATCGTAAGCCCCCACGGAGAATAATATTAAAGATCCAGTGCTTTAAGTTTCATGTAAATAAATTCCCATTAAAGTCTGTTGAAACTTTTTTCCAACATCATAAATCCAACTTTTGGCATTAGCGCTCGACTTACTAGGGAGAAAAACTTTATACGGCAAATAATAAATCTCTCATCTTCATCCTCGTTCAATACTTTTTTTTTTTTTTTTGAAATGGGGTGGGAAAATGTAACAATTTTGAAGTTTCGAGAATACGGGTCTCTCGGCGCTTTTGATGAAGCCATTTTCAAAATTCCTGACTCACGGTGTTAAGACGTGAGAATAAATTTTGCATAGCGCTGTGCGTGGAGTAAAATAATTTTCGACAGAAATTAAAATTGATGCTGATTTTTACCCTGTCTGGGCGGCTTGGAAAAGGCCAAAAGTGGTAGGAATTTTTTTTCCCCCAACTCCACAGTAAATTCGGAGGACAGTGGTGTAAGCAAATAAAGGGGAAGAATTAATCTTCCCATTTCAACCCTCGTTTAATCTGTTTGCACCCATTGTTGCAAAGACGAAACGGCGAAGCAAAGTTAGGCTCCATGGAGGCAGTCAACGATCGATGCACGGAGAGAAAATAGAACAAAGAGAGGGAATCTATTATTGTGTGAGAATGATAGTGGTAAACAAATCAAATCTGGGTTTAAAAAAAAAAAAAAAAGAAAGAAAAGCTCAGGAAGTCATCGTTTTGTTCATTGTAAGGCTCCCATTCAAAACTGAACTTTCTTTGCTGAACTTTCAATTTCACGAAATATCTATTAACACGGCGTATTGTGATTTAATCTATGCTAACCTATTTTTAACATTCATAATCGAATGCTGCCATTATATAACTACAAAAATTAAAAGATCATCTGGTGTCTAAAAAGTGTAAATAAATCGTGCCGAATCGGAAATGTACAATTTAAATATGTAAATCCTCCTTCGTTCAACAGAAGAAAATAGTTTATTTATTTTAATTTTTTGAAAATAGTATCAAAGTGTTTAATTTCGATGAAATTTTTAGAATCGTACAATTTGTAAATTTACTTTGACATGACGTAATTTTATATCATATTTATAAATTTCACGCAATTTTCAGTCACAATCCATCATTTTTGATAGGCAAGTAATGAAGGTTGAACAACTTTCCATCTGAGGACACTGTGGAAATCTCATATAGAAAAGCATGTACAATGATACTCTTTCCAATATCTTTGGGAAAAAAAAAAAAAAAACATTTTTTACTGTAAAACAACAGCAACATTTTTTTTTTAAACATGAGTAATTTTGTATGGATAGCAATGCAGGATATTGCGTAAAATTTTATGCACCGTGCTCACCGGCATGTCTAAAGAAGGGGCAAATGCCCGCGCACTGCATATTTGCACTGCACTGCTAGTCTATTGTAATACTGTAGACACAACTTCTACTGAGGTCGAATCGAAGCCTTTGATTTCCTTCCTCTGCCAGATTTCACTTCAAAAAAGACTTATTCCTATGAATTTCTTATTTTTTTTTCATCATACAATTGGCAGACATTGGGCCGCAGCTTTTTTTTTTATACCCTTTAATTTTCAGAATTTCGTCAAAGCTACTTACGCAAGTCGCCGTTTTTGTAAAATTGTTTCACAAGCAGTGAGCCATCCTTCATTGTGGGGGACTCATGACAAGTTACTCAGATGCAATATGACCAGTACGCCACGTATCCCGCGTTTTTATAACAAATGTGTCGTGCGGATGTGTGATCTTTTAATTTGCATAGTATGGCGCTTATACAGCACCCTCTATTGATACATTTTGGAACTTTTTTTTTCTTATTCAGTAGCATTTCCACCTTCTTCAAGAATAATTAGTTCAAATTTGAAGACATTCTGGCCAGTGGTTCTTTTTAGTACTACAGTGCTTTTAAAATGAAGCAGATTTTTTTAACGTAGACATAATTTATCTACGTACGTTGTCAAATCAAGGCACTTTTCAAATATGTTTCGCCAGATAACGCATAAGGCGGAGGGTGATGAAAGTCGCACAAGATTTGCAATGTTTGAAAATTGATCGCCAAGTTTGGTGCCAAAAAATAAGTCTCTTCAAAACTGAACCAAGCTTGGCGATATCTTCCAAATATGGCTAGAAACTGACAAACGCAACAGTTTATTACAAAGGAAAAGTATAGTTAGAATATGCTTAGCGAAGATTGTAAAATAGTTTTAGTAGGCGATTTTAAGATAGATTTCGATTCCGAAGATGTGTTTTATGGAACCAGAAAGAAAAATACGGCATTCTCATCAATAACGATTCACTTTCCAACTTAATGGAATAAGGAGAAAAATAGGGACGACGCATGGATTATGATACGCTTTTAATATATAGCACTTGAGTGCATATTTAAAATATGAAACTGTTTCAGATTTTTTTCTTTTCTTTAACAGTAATTTGAAAATGGGAGTTATAATCTGCTTTGTAAACTGCTACCATCAAAATATACTTGGAGTATGCCATTCTAAGGTTTCAAATGGTGGCTGCGAATAAAGCACTGGTCATGTTTCAGACTAATTACATTACTAAGTGATTTGAAATATTTTCAGTATTTGCCTGTTTTGTTCAAATTAAAGCATTGCAAAACGCCATCGGGTGATGATGTTTGAACTACTTTTTTCCCCCCTAAAAAACTACACTCCCGTAATCTCATTAAAGGTTTTCTGCAAATTTGGTAGTACCCTCTTCACTCCAGAGGTCCACATATGCTGATCTTTGCGCTTCCACTGTTAAAACGATCCTGCAAGATTTTTCATAGTTCTAAACTGATGTATACATCCTTGGATCTTTTAATTTTGAATAAATTCATTTTAACTCATGTGAATGTGTAAATTCTACACTTTTTTTTTTTCAAATGGCGGGCCTTAACAATGCCTTGGAGGCATTGGTCGCTATATAACTAAGGCCGGAGTTGTTGGTCACTTTATTATAGGGGCACCTAGTAGGTGGACCAACGATTCCCAATGTCAAGGGACGGACACAGTGATATTCAAGCCCAGTCGGGGATCGAACTTCGACCGCCGGGAGTTGAACCCGAAACCGTAGTACTGTACTTTACCCGCCATATAAAATCTGGTCGACAAATTCTACACATTGACGCACTCATTTTATTTTTGTTTGCCGTTATTTTATTTGATTGCCGTTACACAAAAGACTATTTGAATGTTATTGAAATTTCCTAAGTTGAATCTGTGAATATATATAACTAAAGTGAATGGATGATCACTGATATTCTTTTTATTTTTTCTTTATAGCAATATCAGGCAAACTCAGTTCTTTTTACTATTATAGTGATGTATAGGCGTAGTTAGATGTATACCAATTTAAGTATTATATACCTAATATATCATGCAAATACAACCATTTTTTTAATATTTAAATTTTTGTCATTATTTAACTTTTGAAATTTGGCATCTGATACTTCCCTCATCTTTTGGCAACAGTATGAACATTCTCCACTCTGTCTTGAAGCATGCCTCATGTTGTCGGCCATCTTGCCTCCATTTTAGTATTTTGATAACAGGATAGCCCCGTAGTTACATATTTAGCTTTCTTTGTGCTAAGTAACTGTTATTTTGTTTTTATTTTGGTAGTCAGTATTCGGTTCGTGGGGCCTGATGAGTATAGCCGATGCTTACTACTCATTGTTTTATTCCTTACAATTCCATTTCATTTTTCAATTTCACCTCCGTTTGGATTTTCTATTTATTGGATATACCTTCTTATGTCGTTTTTTGGATATGATTTTATGTTTATTGAATATATTGGATTACCATAAATATATATATATATATTTTCTTCCCAAAAATCATGTAGCTGAAAAGAGCTTGTGGGACATCATTTACCTTTAAAAGTTTCTTGGTGGTTTTTGTTTGTGGGTGGTAACAATTATTTACTACTGAAACGGAGATTGGGAATTGGGTTTTTATTCGAAAACTTATTTGAAAATACGCTTTCCAATTGCCGTTTTTGAGTGTAAAAAGGTTTTTTTAAAAACAATAATGAAATTATTCTTTAATTTGAGATGTGATATTTATGTTGGGGCCTAAAGAGGGTATTCTGACCAGTAGTTTTCGCTGCATACCGCCTCGAATCGGGAAACTTTAATTACGAACGCCTTATCTTAGAGGAACTGAAAATTATAACTTAAAAGCGAGAGCAATTATCAGGGAGTATAGGAATTTCCGCGCCTTTGCCGATTAAAGTATAGTACACTATACACTCGGTAAAATTTACTTACTAATTGAATAAAAGAAAGTTTCCCTTGCTCTCCCAATAAAGCGCAAAGTTTAATGTTAAATTATGTATTCTGAAGAGCTTTCCTGATTCAAGAGCCATTTGAAATCGAGGGAAACTTTCTTATTCCGCTGTGGTAGTTACACGATTTCCGAAATCCTTTTCTAAACTGAAACTGCTGTAAAACACATTTTAAAACGTTGGATAAATACTGGTGCTTGAAATAGTAGTTAAATGAATTTAGAAGGTATTATCATTATTCTTTACGGTAAAGTAGTTGAATAATATTAAAAGTTTGAAGTCTGACTCCTTTTACATTTAACTTGACTACGTTTTAATAAATATGTGTATTATTCTGATTGACAAAGGAGTACATTTGATATTGTTTCGGAAACTGGAAAGTCAAACATATCGTAATCGGTTTGACTCACAATTTTGCAAATTTAATATATTACATTATTCATAAAATATAAAAGAAAAAGAAAGATCGGCTGAAATGGATTGAAGTGTTCTTACTTTACGTCTATTTAATTGTTTTTTTAAGCATCCCCATAAAAAATAATTGCAAGGAACACAGGCAGGGGATGATGATAGCCATTTCTCAGGAGGAAGAAATTAGTTTTTTTTTTATCCTTCAGCCGTTTTACAGTTGATTTTGCTGTATGACTTAGGGCAGAATCTTCGTGAAAAACAAAGTTTCCTTGAGGATAGAGAAGTTTACTGTCTTTGATCATATGCTTCAAAACTTTATTCTGATAGTATTTAGCATCAATTTTAGCATTTGGCTCTACAAAAAATAGCTTTGTTAAGCCTTGAGAGGACAACTTGCCTTTTGCAAAACAGCTATGTCTTTGAGACGCTGTTCGCGTGAAATATATTGTATCTTCGTTTTGCCAGATGTGGATGGCAGATGAAAACATGTTTCATCCGAAGTTATCTATGTTTTGTATCTACCTTTGCGTAACATGAAATACAGAGGCCACGAACATTTTCTTCGTTTTTCTACGTTCTTTGCAGACATATGATGACAGACTGGTTTCTTTTCTTTTTTATAGCCAATTTTCCTTATCTGACGACAACTTGCCGATTGCGATACCTGCAGTTTCTTTGCAAAAGTTTTTTGAGGCAGAGGATTTTCTACAGCAATAAGTCTTCCGCCTCTTTTTTCCTTTTCCACCCAGGACTTCCTTTCGTCCACATTTTCCCTCTGGATCTTTCAATTGCCAGCCAAATTTTATTTCTTTTCGAAGTTTAGATAGTAATCCACTAGAAAAATGCCTTTTCTGATTTTTAAATGCCTTATATGTAACAGAATTTGGGCAACCATCCTTCGAAAGCTTTAAAATTTTGTTTCGGGTTTGAGGATCTAATTTCAGAGTCATAATTTATTCCCACTAATAAAAATAGTTCGATTGGCAATTTAAACGTTTCATTTTTAAAGTAAAACTGGTGGTAAAGCGATTCAAATTTACCATAAATAGTTATATACTTTTAAAATTAGTCACACTAATTTTGAATCAGCCTGTATTATCGCAAGAAAAAAAAATTGGGGATCCATCGCTGTTTGAAAATTAAAAAAAAAAAACTATAGTTCAAAGAGAGAGAACTCCAACTGATATAATATAATGTTAGTTAGCTACTGTTCATTAAATTAAAAAATCTGTAGTGACTCCGCTCGACTTTCGAACACTGGATCTTTACCAAGCGTTTAAATAAATTTGATTCAACTCAACGTGCTGATATCATTATAATGCAGATATAACGAGCAAGTTTTTGAAATTTACTTAAGAAATCAGTGGAGCATCGTCAATAAAATAAACCATACCGACAGTGGATAACTTTTGAAAAGTTGGTTTACTGGTAAATTGATATTATTGGGTATGCACAGAACATGCACGGGAGGTTTGAAAGATGTCTACTTAGAAATCGTTATTCTAATTCTACTCTGAAATTTCCTTTATTCCAAGTATGCCCTAAAATTTTTCCTAGCACAGAAATAGCAAATTTATAGAACACTATCGATAAAACAAAGTATGATGAAAAATCAATATAATTTCTTTTAAATTGCACTTAGTTTCGCGTTTTGCACATATATAGATCACATAACTGGCAAAAATTTCTTGTCATTACGTGATTTGTTTCGGAAAAGTGAACCATTCTTTACGTGGTCGAAGAACGTATACTTTTCTTATCCTGCATCTCGTATATCGTTCAATGATATATGACTTAGAAGGAAGAAAAGATACATCGATTTTTCGATAGTGCTTGTTACTTAGTCATTGTCTGAAAGAACGCTGTAACACATGTTCCGTTTCCACGAATTGATGTAACGTTTAAGGGCAAGAATTATCCGGGAAAAAAATTTGATCAGGATGTTTCCGGAATCTGAGAATTTTTGTGAATTGAGCTGAGAAAAGGTTATGAATTGCACGTACGTCGTCATGCACTACGTCGGAAAGAGAAATCGTGACGTTCTTTATGCGCTGTATTTTCTTTTCTTTTATGCAGTACTAGCTGAAGTACCCGTTCTTCGCACGGGAATGAATGGACTTTTTGATATTACGATTTGTGGTGATTACTATTCATTGTAATAAACAGATATAGCAAAATGGATATCGCGTTATATTGTGTTCAATAATCATGCATACCGAATTTCAAGGAAATCGTTTGTACGGTGCAGAAGGCGATACGACGTAGCGCAATCTAGTGGCGAGTTTTAGCAAAACGGATATGGCGAAAATATTCTTCGCATTCAGATATCGATGTATACGAATTTTCATGACGATCGGCTGAATAGTCCTGAAGTTCATGTGTGGACGCAACATCGAGTGGCAAGTTATAGGAAAATGGATAGCGCCAACCTCATCCCCGTGTTCAAATATCTATGTATACCTATTTTCATAGCAATCAGTTACCATCTAGTGGTCAGTTAACCATCTAGTGATTAATTAAAGTAATGATTTGCTACAGCGCCGTCAAGTGGCGAGTTGTAGCAAAATAGATAACGCCAAAATATTCTCATTGTTGTAAATAGCTATGTATACTGATTTTCATAGCGACCGTTTGAATGGTCAGAAATTTGGCCTGCTGCAGGGTCATCTAGTGCCGAGTTAAAACAATAATGCATTGCAGTGCCATCTAATGGTGAGTAACATCAAAAGGAACACAGTTAGAATATATTTTTTGTGCTCAAATGTGTAAGTATAAAAAATTGTATGCCGATCAGTCGAACGGTATAGAGGTTGATGCGTTGCAGTGCCATTTAACGGCAAGTTACAGCAAAATGGATAGTGAAAAATATTCTCCGTGTTCTAATATCCGCGTGTTCCAAATTTCATCGAAATGGGTTGGACGATATTCGCATAGCAAACGGCTAAACGGAATAGAATTCGACGTTCTGCTGCGCCACCTAGTGGCAAGTTAGAGGAAAACGTATAGCATAAAAACCTTCTCCATGATAAAAGACTTAGTTGAACCAAATTTCATGGTAATCGGTGAAGAGTTTTTCAACCTCCTACACACATACCAACATTCATTTTTATCTATCACCAGTCTTATTATATATACCAGTCTCAAGTAAAATCCAGTTTCAAATCTAAGCCTCGCCAAAGTGCCAGCATACGCCATTTTGCAAGAGTTTTTTCAGGGAATCATTCGAAGCATTGACTTAGCAGCAATCAAAATGGGAAATGGTTCGATTGCCAGACATTTTTTTGAAAAGTGGAATCCCTTACCCCCCATTTTTTAAATTATCAACTATAACATGTTTTATTCATCGTTACCTCGATGTACTAAATGCGAAGATTTCAATTTTCTGAAATTTGACGGATTTCCCCCAAGTTAAATCAATGTACTCAATTGGCGAGAATTCTGAAGCTACATCGCTTGAAATGCCCTAATAACAGCATTATTTCTGCACGGATAGTTAAAATTTAATGCTGTATTCTAAGAAAACCTATACACTTGTTTTCAAAAATGCTATTCCCTTAAGCTCTCAGTAAATTGCACCAAAACGCCTAAAACTGTGCAAACCGATAGAACTCACTTTCTAAAAATCGGCCTATCAGCCATTTTATTTTTCGCCAAACTAAAAAAAATTACATATTAGTCTCGGAAATCTTCGATCCTCATTGTTTTGCGTATAAAACATTTCATTCCTGCTCTCATTTCTTATGCGCACTCGATATTATAATTAAAAAAATAACCTTACAAATATAAACTAAAAAAATCATTATTATTCTTTTATTTTCACTTTAAGAATTTAAAACATTTTATTCGGCAAAATCGCCACACATGGCAACCAAGATGCTTATTTCCCACTTTCACTACAGGGGTTACAATTACATAAAGCTTTCTGCGTGGAGAACATAAAAAATCTCTTAAATTCCGGGAACGGGTGGACTTTCAAAGTTTTAAAGTGGACTATAATTTATTCTATATTATTTTACATATATCTGTGTAAAATTTCAGGCTGACAGGTCCATTTTTGTGGAATTGTATACTACCCAAATCAACAAATTGACAAACAGAATTTCATTTTTATTTATAAGATAACCTACGCTTGTTTTTAAAAATACCCTCTCATTAAATTGCGCCAAGCGCTAGAATCATAGAAAATCTGACACACTTTCAGATTTTAAATACGCACTAAAGTGCTATATATAAAAAGAGTTATAATCCATAGGTCTTCCCTATTTTCGTTCCTTATTTTATTAAGTTGGAAAGTGTATCATTATTCATGAGTGTGATTAAACAAAATTAAAATTGATATTTCTAACATCCTTTTTCTGGATGTAATATATTAGAAATAGATGCAATAAAGCTGCTCAGAAAAATGCACAATTCCAACTGAATGAAAATTTCAACAACTTATACGCAGGTGTATTCATAACCCAAATAGCAGACTATTAAATTACGATAAATAGCGCCAAGCGTTAGAATCCCCCTCAAAATCGCACATAAACCCCTTTTATTTTTCGCCCAATTAAAAAGTTGCACATTTATTTTCGGAAAATTTCCAAATTCTATTTTTCTTTTGAGTATAAATCATTTCATTCCCGCTCTGATTTCACATGCACACGATATTTTAATTTAAAAACTACCTTACAAATAATCTAGTCAAAATAAAAAAAAATCGTTATTCTTTTATTTTTACTTCAAGAGTCCGAATCATTTAATGAACTGCCGAATGTGGCAACCTAGATAAGCTTAATTGTCGCTTAATGCACTGTGTGGTTACAATTACGAAATGGCGGAAAGCAAAAATTAGCCTTTTGCGATACGTTTTTATCGATATTTCCTAAAATAGTTCGAATTTTGAAAAAATCGCTTCGAGGTGTGTCGGGACCTGTCATGGAGAATTTCCGTTCAAAAATTGGTAGGTCTACGATCACCCGTTTGCGAGCTACGCGAGACACAGACAAACAAACAGTTTACACACATTGTTTTATTAATATAGATACCAGTCTCAAATAAAATCCAGTTTCAAATCTAAGCCTCGCCAAAGTGCCAATATACGCCATTTTGCAAGAGTTTTTTCAGGGAATCATTGGAAGCATTGACTTAGCAGCAATCAAAATGGGAAATGGTGCGACCGCCAGGCATTTTTTTGAAAAGTGGAATCCCTTAATACAGCCTCATTTTTTAAATTATCAACTATAACATGTTTTATTCATCGTTACTCCGATGTACTATATGCGAAGATTTCAATTATCTGAAATTTGGCGGAATTCCCCCAACTAAAATCAATGCACTCAATTGGCGAGAATGCTGAAGATAGATCGCTTGAAATCCCTTAATAACTGCATTATTTCCGCACGGATCATTAAAATTTAATGCTGTATTCTAATAAAACCTTTGCACTTGTTTTCAAAAATCCGTTTCCTTAAGCTCTCAGTAAATTCCAAGCCGGAAACAGTGCAAACCGCTAGAATTCACTTTCTCGGCATTTGAGCCATTTTATTTTTTCGCCAAACTAAAAAATTTTAACATATTAGCCTCGGAAATCTTCAATTCTTATTGTTTTGCGTATAAAACATTTCATTCCTGCTCCGATTTCCCATGCACACGATATTATAATTTTAAAAAAATAACCTTACGAATATAAACTAACAAAAAAAAATCATTATTATTCTTTTATTTTTACTTTGAGAATTTAAAACATTTTATTCGGCAAAATCGCCACGCATGGCAACCACGATCCTTATTTCACACTTTTTTCACTACAGGGGTTACAATTACGGAAAGCTTTTTGCGTGGAGAACATAAAAAATCTCTTAAATTCCGGGAACGGGTGGACTTTCAAAGTTTTAAAGTGGACTATCATTTATTCTATATTATTTTACATATCTGTGCAAAATTTCAGGCTGATAGGTCCATTTTTGTGGATTTGTATACGAATCAAATCCACAAACAAACAAACAAACAAATAAACAAACAAACAAACAAACAAACAAACAAACAAACAGAATTTCATTTTTATTTATAAGGATATGCACCATTAACATCGTATGAATAATGAATATGCATTTCAATGTTTGAAAATTTCTTGTCGTCATTTTGAGCATGAAGATCTTAAGAAAAGTTTAGGACAGTTACCAACAGAACCTTCCATTTGAGGATTATGATAATGCGACCATTAATTTTTTTACTCAAAATAGGACATTCGCTAATTTCTATAATTGTTATGTAACGTCCCTACCCCTAAAAAAAGGACATCTACTAATTTTTAGGTAATAGTATGTGTATTCAAGAAAAAAACATGTTCATTTTAAGTTAAGAATCAAGTTCTAAGCATAATTTCTGAAAGTTTACTTTCATAAGCATCATGGCGTTAAGAACTGCGGCATTCAACTGTTTTGTTTTGCTCATCCGTGACTTATTCACAAGAGAAAAGACCCTTTCTACTTAAGTAAGAAGTTTAAAAGATTTGTGACTAAAAACTATTAGGCTCTGCCATCGGATGGTTTTTAGATTATTAGCGTCCTTCTTTCAATTTGTTGCTGCCTATCTAAATCGGGACATTTCGGCTGTGCTTAGGGACAACGGAACAGGCAATCCAAAAGTGGGACGGTCCCACTCAAAACGGGAAGTATGGGCACATTATTCATGCATACCTTTATAAATTTTAAATTCAAAATATGCACGAAACAGAATGTTTTACATATTAAATTGATATTATAAGTAGAGTTTTAGTATTTTTAAATATCCACGATTAACTTCCGTTACCTAAATAGATGAAAAATCAAAACAATTAAAACTATAGGAGAAGCTTCGAAAATTCGTTTGCTGCGATGCAGTAATGGTAAATTCTTTGCAAGATTTATAAGATGATAAAAATCGTGTAATTATGTACAGTAGTAAATTTGGAGGATTTCGTATTACAACTGAAAAAGTATGCGCTCATATCGAATGCTTTATATACGCTGACATCTTAAAATCATGTTAGGTATACAAAAAAGAAGGTCTTAAATTAAAATTATGAGTATTCTGATTAAATGTTGCAGTGCAGTATAATGAAGTTAGCACACGCAAGGGACAAATCTCACCACATCAGGTCCCCCATTATAATTTTGGCTAAATGCGTTTTAAAAATAAATCTATTAGCGCAGATAAGCCGAGAAGTAACGATTGGGATAGAAGAGAATCTCTGCAGTCACAAGTCTTAAACGATTGGCGAAAACAGGTTTAAGCTAATTCTTTACGAAAATTTTCTTTTCTTTTGCCTCATATCCTTTATCCATAAATGTCATGACTATCCTTTTCAATGCATAACCTTATGTATTATAAACAGAGTTTCTTAAAAAGAATTGAAAAGTCGTAAACTTCATAGTGGGTAAAGCGTTACCCAGTAACACAGATTCAATAAAAAAACCCGGATGTAAATTAGATGAACGTTATTTTATTTAGAGATCAGACAAAAATTACTATGTACCAGTCAGTGGTACTGTGGCTGGATCAGTTCAAAGAAACAGAAAAATAATGTCCTTTAAAACCAACGATAAACCAAGAGAATGCCCCATCAAAGCCTCTCGGAAAGATGTAATAAAGCAGCAGCAAATTACCTCCAAAAAGAGCTCCAACAGACATTGTCGATTTTGACGCCGTATAATAAATTTGGAGGTATCCTTAAGGAGGACACGTCCTCCTTTTCTTTGTTTTCTGTCCTCCCTCCCTTACTATTTGCTTATCTTGCAAAGAAATCTGACGGTTTATACTAATGATCATAATATGATTTGAAGTTGCATGAATAGTGGACAATTAACTTCAAAGTGACTAAATCATTGATTGCTTTTCGAAGGTGCGGAAAATCTGCGAGTTGAACTATTGCATGAGCGCACATAACACAAATGTCTCTTACGAGTTTAATCGCAGTGCAGCATAGGAAAGAACTGACTTAGTGCAGAGTCAGAAAAAACCTCGATTCTAACAAAATATAATATTTAAAATATGTCATGTGAAGATTTTCATAATTATTTGCTAAAAAAAACCCCAGAACTTCTCTCTAAAGTCAGTAATTCAGCCAAGTTCAAAATAAAATAAATTTAAAAAATTGTTTAGTTGCATATGTCCTCTCTTTTCAAAGAAAGCCTTCCTTTGTAGGTTCTTCAAAGGTTTCTGCTTTTTTTGAGGTTTCATTTGGCAACTCCACCATGGAAGGAATTTACGAAAAATGCTAAATAAATTTTTAAACTCCTTTACAAGCCAGCTAGATAACCTGCAATTCTGCTGGTCTGAAAGCGACATGGTAATGATTTGTTTCTCCAATTATTCCAAATACAACTGAAAAATTCTTCATCTCATATATGAGTAAGATTTTAGGAGGATTTAATAAACAAAAACTTTAAAAGAAAGAAGTTAGATAAAAATAAAATGCAGCCGCAAGCAAGATATCCGTTAAAGGCAGAACAATTAATTCACAAAGCGCAGATGAAAAGGACAAAACTCTGACTTGGCATTAGAATTTAGAATTAGGAATAAAAAAGGCGTTTAGGTACATAAATATTTGATCTGATTCACAAACCTTCTTTTACAAAATTTAATAACATGGGGACATCGAAGTCAATAATGTACTGTATTAAATTTGGTTGAAATGAACTAACATCTCAAAAACTAATTTTAAGCAGTGGCCGTCCATAAACTGTAATGCATTGGAATTCTTTCAGATAATCCCACAAAACAACTAATAACACGCATACTATTTACAAATAAGTGTGTGGCATAGAATTTATTAATCACATTGGTATTTCTAGGCAATCAATGCATTGTTATGGAAATTAGAGCACGGATGGAAAGACAAAGCAAAAGATAAACACTTTTCAGTATTTATAGCGACCCAGAATTTTAAATTGTGCACAAATTCTGAAAAGCGGGAACATTATTTGAAAACACCATTTTCAATTTGACTCATAGCATATCTGAAACAACGGCAAATATCTATTGACGTATAATTTATTGTGTTTAGTCCTGACAATTTTTTATGCATTAACACTACTACACGACATCTTAAAAAAGTGACAAGAAGTTTTTCCCCTTTGATATTTAGAATGTTTGTGTATACAGTATTTTTTTAGTTCAGGTAGTTGATGGAATAATTAATAAAACACGCGGATATAATCGGATTGCATTCGGCAAGTCTGAAGAGTGCTTCCGTTATCTCCCGTGATCCGGAAAATGTTCTATTAGGACTCCAATGCTTTAATATATTAAAGCGTTGTTTCGAAGAATGTTTTCCCAGCTTAGATGTCTTTAAAGCGGTATCTTTTACGGGGACTTAAGTACTTTTGTATACAATGTAAAGATTGTTGCTTGTACTAGGCTCTTGCGTTTTTTTACATTTTTCAATACGCTTAAAGGCAGGGGAGACTGGGGAAAAATGGAACTCTTGCGTGCCTGTAGCTAGCAGGTTGGACTGGGAGGGGAGTGCCCCAGGATTTCTATGCATTTTAAAAATAGTTGTCTTCCCCTCCTCTCCTTAGAGGAGTTGTTGTAGTGTAACAATCATCACTTCTGAATCAAGAGAAAACTGTTGTTCGCTCCCTGCGATTGATTCCCGTTTTTTCCCCCTTGTTGTATGGTGTCACCGCTGAATATGGGTTTAAAACTCCTGTTCTTATAGCCTTTTTCCTCTGGTAAATGCTGATTTATGCAGAAGCAATAATGTGCAGTAGATGGTGGTTCTTATATAAGATGGCGCTTTACAACTTAGTGGTGGTAAAGCTGAAATTGAGACCTTTCAATTGTGTAATTTTTCAAAATTTCAACTTTCTTTATTTTTAAAATCGCAGTTATATCTAAGTTTTAGAGATATTCAAAATACGTAATCATTTTGGCTCCAAGTTTTGCGATATTTTGTCCCAGGCCAAAGACAGTTGACGAGATTTTGGGCATGGTCCAAACAATGACTGACTATAGGCATAATGAATTGAATGTGTCCATAGACCTTCATGTATAGACATTCTTTTGGGGACCCTGTAAATAAACTATCCAGTTAATTGGAACCAAAACGAGAGGTGCATAACAACATATTACAATAATCTTAAATATAAAACTTCAACATTCAACGACTAATAATTTCTAAGATATTGCACGGTTTACGTGAATACATACTTACGTACAGACGTCAGGAAAAAATACGTCAAAATGAACTAAAATGGATTGTGCATGCATATATATATACTAATACACATGCATGCGAATATTGATGCGACTCACAACTCTTCGAAGGATTTTTAGTCATAGGCAAAATCGATATTTTTCATCAAAATATGCATACTGAAATTTTTCGCCATCACTATACGCCCTCTTACTTCGCACATGGAAGTAATAAAGGATTTTAATACCTAGTCTCATTTCCCACTAGACCAGAATGTTTACCTTTTTAGGAAATGTAAAGACGGAAAAAAAATTTTTCGCAACAAATATAACTGTTTTTTAATAGTCCTCGATGTTTCGTCATTATCCCCCCCCTCCCCTCCGAAATCTTGACATTTGATAAGTCTCAGCAAGCAAATCAATTAAAAAAAACTGAAACAAAGCAACTAATCAGCCTAATATGTTTTCTCAATGAATTCAATTTTCTTTTAATATTTTATGTCTCTATCGAAAAATCTTTCTTACGGATCTTCACTAAACATATCTTAATAATACTCTAGAGTAAAGTATGTCAAAATCTTTTAAGATTTCAGACTTTTTCCCATCAGAAATATATAGCTTTTCCTGTAATTGATTTTGGAGACAATTTATTAAATAAATAATTTATACTTAAAGTTCAGTCTCTCTGAAGAAAAGAACGGTTATGTAATCTCTAGAGTTTAGACGGGAAATCTTTCCGAGGGAACGATATTAAATAAAATTAAAGGACATATAACAACAGTGAAGAGAAACCCTGCTGAATTACGTTAAGAGGATCGCTGAGACTTCAGCTTACACCAAAAGTAAATGGATTATTCTTGAAGAGAAATGAAGACCATGTCTATTTATTAATGTTTTTATATTACATCGTAATTAAATGATTATAGAGTAGGCTCTTCGGAAAGTACTTTCTTAAAACTAGATGGCGCTTCTTGTATTTTTGTAGGAATAAGCATTAAAAATATTTTGAGATAATAGAAAATATATAAGTCATGAGAGAGAGAGAGAGAGAGATAAATTAGGTAGATATCGCAAACTATGTATTGAAACGGAATGGATTGTTTTAAAATGGTAACGCAAATGTTGTTTTGATCGCTGATGCATTTTATATTATGTCTTAAAAATTGATTAAGAAAGCTGTCCCGGAAGTACTTTTTTAAGTATTCAATACTTCTTAAAGTTTTATCTCCCTGCTATAGTGGCGGATTTCCCATGAGGCTTAATAGGCGTACGCTCGAGGCCCCGCGCTTTTGCCCATGTGTGTGCGTGTGTGTGTGTGTGTGTGTGTGTGTTATGTGTGTTTAACACTTTTTTAATGTAATGATAAAACAATGAAAAATACCGCACATTTTTTTTTTAAATTTGCATTTCCAATTTGAAATATTCACAGCATCGCTGATTTATTAGTCTAACACAATAGAATTCTGTGGTCTGTGGAGGGGGGGGGGTGGTCTCATCTTGAACGGACCGACAGCGGCTCATGTTGGTGCTGTTTGGTTACAAACTTGTTGACAAACTTGGATGTTTCTTTCTTTCAAGGTTGGATAGAAAGGTGATAACAAAAGACTGAATGTTGCGAATAAGATGATTTGAGCCGCAATCGAGGCGAAATCTAAGGTCTGGTCAAAAGTGGAAATTTCCACCAGCCCAGTAGACGGGCACCAGGCCCTTCTCGTTAAACCTTGTCCAAAGATCTTCCCTTTATGCTATCCGGTCTGGATGTGTGAGTTATCCGAGTATTTCTTTTACATGTACGGTTTAATAAGTTCAGGTTCTTTGAATATTGTTCTTGAATAGAGGTTTCTTCGTTCTTCAGACATTGCTGGAAAGAACTTCTATTTGTGAAGTATATTCGTGCAGAGCTCTGTTTATTTTACAAAAAATTAATAACATCAACTATAAATTAGTCAGCTTCAGCATCCTGGTGAGTAAATCATTTCCTTTTTGTTTTGTATCAAAAACAAATGAATCGGTGAGTGCAGAAACCACCTCAGTCACAAAAAGGAAATTTTTTTCAGGAGAGAGAAAAAACTTCATAAATTAGGTAATATTTGCATGACAGAAACATAAATGCATGTTATGACAGAGGAAAAAAATAAGTTTAAATATTTGAAAATTTGGAGGAGTTATGAGGTTTTTTCTCTCTCCTGAAAAAAATTTCCTTTTTGTGACTGAGGTGGTTTCTGCACTTACCGATTCAAATATTTCTTATACATTTCTCATTCAAAACATAAGGGATTCATTTTTTTACATATTTCATTGTCAATATATTTAGCTGTTAAGACAGGCATTTTTATTTACTTTCGAAAAAACATTGTTAATAAATTATCCTAGGTCATTGAAAAAATCTTTCTTAAATTACGCAATTGTATTGCAGTATAATTTAAAACTTTGAAACTGGGTAAAAATTTAGATATGAAGTGAAAAGAAAAAAATCTTTCCCAGTGCAAACACGCACATTAAATGGTTTTTCTATTAAAGTCATTATTTATTATATATCTATAGTTTTTGAATATGAAATTTTTATAATCAGAAGTAATCAAAATAAGCTGCTATGCTTTTATAAGTATGCATTTTGGTATTCATTTACTCAGTGGCGTGCCAAGTGGCTTTGGTACCATGGACGGTCATCTATTTTGTCCCCCACCGCTCACCCTTCTCCGGACTGCAACCACTACCCTGAAACTATAACCACATAACATTCTTAAAGAAATACTTTTTGCACTGTACAACTGTTGAAATTTTAGTTTTTCGAAAATTAATTAATTAAGAAAGCAAAGGATAGGTGCTTCAGCTAGTTTCTACATAACATTTGAAGGAGGGTAATAGGTAAGCAAAATAGAATGCATTCTATTTTGCTTACCTATTCCCATAGATTTTGAAAAGGAAAAACGAAACCGAACTCGAGCGTGACTCGAGGCCCCGCATTTATAGGACGCTTAGAGCCCTGCTTGCTTTAAATCCGCCATACCTGCAATATATATTAACCCTTTGAGGCGCAACCCTTTCCCAAGGCTGGAAAAAGGGCAGCCGTTGCCATCGCTCGACTTAACTATCAGCAAGATGGCGGATGGTCGAAACGTTCATCGCGTGCCACAGATCTAGAGACCCTTTTTTGACGACAGCTGTCGTCACAGCTAAATGATTTACTCACCGGGATGCTGAAGTTGACTGATTTATAGTTGATGTTTATTAATTTTTTGTAAAATAAACAGAGCTCTGCTCGAATATACTTCACTAATAGAAGTTCTTTCCATCAATGACTGAAGAACGAAGAAACATCTATTGAAGAACAATATTTAAAGAACCTGAATTAATTAAACCGTATATGTAAAAGAAATACTCGGATGACTCACACAACCAGACCGGACAGTCAAAAAAGGGTCTCTAGATCTGTGGCACGCGATGAACGTTTCGACCGTCCGCCATCTTGCTGGTAGTTAAGTCGAGCGATGGCAATGACTGCCCTTTTTTCAGCATTGGGCAATCTATCCAGTTGTTCTCGCATTCTTCCATTTTTCAGCAGATGTCAGTGCTGTTAAAAATAATCGTGATAATTTTTTTAAGGGAAATGACGTGCTAAAAAGTAAAGGATTCTCGTGGAGCTACATGTCACCCGCAACTATTCTTTATAGAAATCCAATCTATTCTTCGTGACTGGCAACAGTCAAAACGTCAGAATTTGGTGTTCCCAGAGCGGGAACACTGCGCGTTAAAGGGTTAATAATGCGAATAGAAATATTTTGATGCAACTGTTAGCTTAAACTTCGGTTTATTAAATCGTAATAATAGTTTTAACATAGCCGAAACAGCGAGTTTTGAATCTGTTTTTGGTGGGATCAGGTGTCGAATGGAGGGTGATCATTGGCCGGTTTCTTTTTGAGCGTCAACTTCTTCAGCTTCTGCCAGCAGAAGGGACTTCTGGCTCGATCGAGAATTTTGGGAAACGTATTTCGTCGCTTCTACGACTTGAAGATTGACGGGATTGACAAAATTTCAACGGTGATTTTTAACGGCGGGTTGGAAATCTTAGCCAACCTCTCCACTACATTTGTGGCGACAATGGAAAGAACTACACCTTAAAAACAAACATCTAATTTTATTTGAGGAAAGCCACTCGCAACATCGATGGGCGGGTACAATTGCCCAGACTGGTGAGAGACTAAGCTCTTGCATACATTCAATCACAAAAAAATTCAATTTGTATAGAGTAGTGATGTAGTTTTATATAGAAACCATGGATAATATTTTAAAATACAATTTCAGTCTTGGCTGAAAACTGTCGGGGCTGGGAATCAAACTCTCGCCTAATCGATCCACAGGTTATTTTTCTTTGTGCAGCAATATTTACGAAAATTCCATAATTTTATTAACGTAAGCATAAAAAACTTTCTGTATTTATCGTATTTTTGCAGCTGGAGGCTTCATCAATTAATCTTTCATGTAATGAGAAATATTTTTCAATCATAACCACCCTCTCAAAAAGTATTTGAGCTCAAGTCAAATTTCGTGAGCCAGTTTCATATTTAAAGTATTGTTCTCCGTAAAAGAGAATCTTGTCGTAAATAATAACGTCTTATATTTCTTTCTAACGTTGTGTTTTTTCACAAGCTAATTTATCATTAACGTCAATATAATACGAAATATAATAACGTCTTATATTTTTATATAATGTTGTGTTTTTCTACAAGCTAATTTATCATTGACAAAATTAAAATAGGAAAGTTGGTGTTACTCGAATAACTTTTTGAGTGGATGTACATCTTCGGAAAAAACATCCGCCCGCTTGCTTTTTATTTGGCCGTCGTTCGTCGCACAGAAGTTTTAAGTCTCATTCGTTTGCAAATAACGTATACTTTAATTTACTATTAATTTAATTTACATAAGGAGCCGTCTTCATATGTAATTATGCAACAACAACGTTTTTTTCACACTCTAGTTTGACTTTATTAAACGAAAGAAAACCTCCAAATTACCCTAAATATCAATTTTCACCAATTTTCTACGATAATTTCAGGAGATATTGTTTATACTTAAGTGCACGATTTTAAGGGACTTACTGAAAAATTGAGAAACGCTATTTGTAGGTTCCGAATTTTTCGCTTTTCATTAATTTCGATCGCGGTAGCTAAAACAAATGATTATTATTTACAGGGAAAATACTGTTTCTAGTTATAAAGGTTTTTATTAGGTGCAGAGGCAGAGGTGGAAATTAAAATATTTAGTCAGTGGTTCAAATGAACCGTGATTCCAAAACTTGGTCCGTTTAAATGATTTAAATAAAAAATGCAAAACGACTGCTTACGAATACGATTTTGAAAATATTTCTAATTTTGAATTTGTTATCGAGTATTTGAAGGTTCTCTTAGACAGGTGAAATGGTATACGTGGAAAATGTTTGCCATAAGTGAATATTAGTCAGCTTACGGTAGAACTTGAAGAATGGTTTCTTGATTGAAAATTTATTTGCTTGAATTTCCTGTAAAAAACGCAATTATTATTTTTTTTTGCCGATGTAATATTACACTGGTAACACAAGGTTATTTTCACAAGAAATCTGAGTAGTGAATCTAGTGCATTTTTTCATCCTGAATTCAGATATGTAGTCAGAATTTTCCCATCAGGCATAGCTTTTCTGTGAAAGCTACTTTTCAAAATCTGATTTTAGCATTTTCATTGACATGTCATAGGAACCGTTACCTCATATGTAGCGATTTTACCCAAGCTGTATCTAAGGAAATTATTTGTAATAATATCACGCTGAAGCACCATAAAACAAGACTGTGCAGGTTCATTCATGTTTGGACATGCTCAGAGCTGTTAATCTGGCATTGTGATGCGTCAGTATTGAGCTGACTCAAAAGAATTCAGATGAAAATCAAAATGATCCTACATATGAAGCCAATAGCTGTTCATCAGAACCATACTTTCCCAATCAACAAGGTCTTAAATGACCTGATTAGGGATTTAAATCTGTCAAAACAGCAAGCTTAAGTTTTAACTTCCTGACTCAAAAGGTGGAATCTACTCCAAAAAAATGTAAGAATATGTAGCTATCGTAGCTGCCATAGTGTTTTCAAAGACTGCTTTTCTGAAGAAGATGGTCATTCCATGTTTTGTAATGATATTTGCTCAGTTATGGAAACTCTTGGGCATCAACACCGGCCGGATGAGTGGCGATTGTTCATAGACTCCTCTAAAGTTAGTTTGAAGGCTGTGCTGCTACATATTGGCAATGAACTTCCAATAATACCTGTAGCGCATGCCGCTGATATGAAACAGACATATGAAAATATGAAATTAGTTTCAGATTAAATACACTATGAAAAATATGAATGGAATATCTGTGGGGATTTAAAGGTCATTGTTTTATTGTTTGGTTTGCAACTTAGGTTCACCAAAGTTTGCTGTTTTTTGTGAGAATGGGGCAGCAGAGATGACTAAGAAAATCATGACCCCAAACGAGAATCTCTTATCCCTGGCCAGGAAAATATGTCATATGTCCCTTTAGTGAATCCGAAAACATATTTTTACCTCCATTGCATATTAAGTTAGAGTTAGGAGTAATGAAAAATTTCATCAAAGCTACGGATAAACTTTCTGATGTGATTCTTGTACTTAAAATCAAAATACCCCAAAGTCAGTGATGCTAAACTGATAGAAGGATTTTTTATAGGACCACAAATCTGGTCATTAATGGCTGATGAACATTTCGAAGGACTGTTAAATCCACTGGAGAAAGCAGCCTGGCGGTCTTTCAAAAGTTTATGCTGCAACTTTCTTGGAAACCATAAAGCAGAAAACTATCGTGACATAGTGGCTGATCTTCTGCATTCATATAAAGCTATGGGATGCAACATGCATTTAAAGATTCAGTTATTGGACTCTCAATTAGACTTCTTCCCCGAAAATCTTGGAGCTGTGAGTAATGAACACGGTGAGCATTTCCATCAGCAAAATTCTGCCATGAAGAAGAGGTACCAAGGCAAGTGTAGTTCCAATATGCTGGAGGACTACTGTTGGACCAAGAAGAGAGACATTCCAGATGCAGAATATACCCGAAAATCACTATCTACCACTTTCTAGGTCGGTCACAATGAGTAGTTGTAATTTTGAGTTAGATAGCTAGTTACGGATTTTTTAGAGTATTATAAAAAATTCAAATGAATATCACACAAAACTCCTGCCCGATAGGGAAAAACTGGAAATGATATTAAGCCTGGAATGTTGAGGATGTTAGTTTTCCAGAAATAGGACGTTGTGTATGGGAAGACATATATATCTACTGCATCTGATTCTATACATGGAAAATATTTATTTGAGGGAAAATAGTAGCGGACGCAACAACAGACGCTTTATAGAATCGCCATCAAATCGTACAAACCTCCAATTTATTTGCTCAAAATTTAATATTTTTTAATACCGCTAACTTTTATTATTTTTTATGCAAAAGAAATCTAATTTAAGTTTATTTTATTCATTTTTCAAAAAAAAATGTCACTGAATAAATTTATATATGGTCCCTTAACTCATGAAAATTACTCATTTTATTCAATATAAATTAAACTGCTGAACGTAAAAATTTGAAATATTACACAGACATGTAATATTACTTTCTGCATCTATTTTCATTGAAATTTGGCTAAGTCGCTCATAATTTTTTGAATATTAATTTAATAATCCATAATTTATATTAATATTTTATTAAAAATTACAATAATAGTAAACTATGTTTGTTTCGTTTAGTTCTAATAGTACGAATAAAAATCAGCTATTATAAAAATCCATATTATGAGATATGAATTAAAGTCTGAAAAAATATTTTAACACAGCGGGAGGGGATTTTGTAAGTACACAACTCACTCATTTTCAGTTCAAATTTGTTGAAAACTGGAATACTGGGTTAAAATGAGCTAACTTTTTAAAATATGAAGTGAAATCTAGGAGTTGCTATTGGGGGGGGGGGGGAGAAGTTGGTGCAAATTTTAATATGGAGATGGTCCCTTATGCAATTTTTATGTATAGCAAATTAACATGTACGTCAATCGTAAATGATTGGTATATGTAACTTTGCTGTACGACGAACGACGGCCGAATAATGTGAAGTGGGCGTTTTTAGCTGTACAATTCCTAATTTAAAAATTCAATTACAAAATAATTAAATGCAAAATAAAACTTTATTTATCAAATTTACTTTCCAAAATGCAAGCATTAATATCAATAAAATAAATTAATTCAGCAATTTGAAGTAGAATAAATGGATTCACTCTTATAGTTTTCAGCTAGCATTTGATTACTTTTGCTTATCTGTTGAGAAAAACGAGACATGCAATTAATAGTTTGTTTACTGAACATGTTAATATATAATTGTCAGCAAAACCCGTTTAAATAGAATTCTAATTTTGTTATCCGAACATTTTCGAATTAATTTCTAAATTAATAACACTTGCACCAATCTCAGTTAGTACTCTATTCTATCCAAAGACTGAGAGAGAGAGCGATTTTGGGATTTTCCTTTCTTCTCATTACTTTAATAATTATTACTATTATTTTTATGGTCGAGAAATAATGTATTATTTACGGCAAATCAGTAAAAAAAAAACTTTACCAAAGAACAAACGGAAAAAACTTTTCCATGGTTATTTTTCTATTGAAAAGTCCATCATGCGTGTACCAGTTAAATTAACCATTCACCGAGAAGATGATTAATTGTGCTATATCGTGAAGGGAAAGCAAGAAAAGTTTCTCCCGTATTATCGTCTTAAAATTTCCTCTGAGGGATATACCGAATACTTAGTGGCATAGAGTAATTAAACGGTTGTCTGGAATATGTCTAGATGAATATAATTTTATAAAACTTAAGGAATGATGTGAGTATAAACAAAAAGTATTGCATTTGTACTGTAATATAAATACCACACACTGCATGTACAATATACAAAACTAGAAATTGAAATCTTTTGTAAAACTCGGGTGAGAGCAACGAAATCAGATGACATTTAAAATTATACGAGCGATTCGTAGATTTCAATTTCAATTTAAAGTCTTCTTATAATTAGTTTGGAATATGATTTAGATTATAGTATGCAAGGACTTACAGATTGTATCAACTCACATCAAGCCATTGGAAGTCATAGGGGTACAGATTTCTAGATGTGTGCAGTGCTAAATGTTTACATATACGCTTTCTGGAGATCTACTGTTTTCGAAAATTTCAAGCTTATTGGATAATTTCTTCGTGGAGTTCAGTTTTAGTGAAATGGTTAGAAATGGGATGCATTAGAATTCATGCAACGCCACTCGTTTTAATACTCTTCTCAAACATCTATGATCTTATTAAAGTTAAAAAGCAGAAGAGCCTAGAACTTTTTTGTATGCGAAATACCACATACAAAATAAAAAAGTTGGTCGGACTGAAGGAAGCATGCATTTTCCTTTTTTAGAACACAGTGCATTTAGACGTACTTGTTATTAATTATTAAAAAAGTTTTTATTCGTTTAGTGGAACATGAGCACTACCATCTGCTGATTATTAGAGAGGAGGAAGACAAGAACAAAATATGTTCCCTTTTCCAGACATTTATTAACCCTTTGAGGCGCAACCCTTTCCCAATGCTGAAAAAAGGGCAGCCGTTGCCATCGCTCGACTTAACTACCAGCAAGATGGCGGACGATTGAAACGTTCATCGCGTGCCACAGATCTAGAGACCCTTTTATGACGACAGCTGGCTGTGCGGCAATCTTTCCAGCTGTTCTCGCGTGCTTCCATTTTTCAGCAGATGTCAGTGCTGTTAAAAATAATCGTGACCATTTTTTGACGGGAAATGACGTGCTAAAAAGTAAAGGATTCTCGTGGAGCTATGTCACCCGCAACTCTTTTTATAGAAATCAAATCTATTCTTCGTGACTGGCAACAGTCAAAACGTCAGAGTTTGGTGTTCCCAGAGCGGGAACACTGCGTGTTAAAAAGTGAATAATTTAGATTATTACCAGAAGGTATGGGGAGGGAGAGAACGTCCTGAATTTAATAGTATGCAATGGCAATTCAGAAGAAATACGTTTCCTGATGAGTCGTTTTGCCGGAACAAAATTTGTCTTCGTAATTTTTTTATTATTACAAAGCTTACCTACACAACAGTAATCTCGTAAACAGTTAATTAGTTCAAATACTGCTACTTGCCATGCTGTTGGGTAGTAATTTATGTTGGGTCGACGTGATGTCTGGTCGACGAAAATGTTCAACAGCTGTTGTTCACTAACAAAAGTTATTTTGCAAGACAAGCACTTTTCAAAACTTTTAGGGAAACAAATCCTGGTTGTGCACTTTTGATCTTCTTAGTAATCCTTTTTTAGCGTGTATCTGAATGTGTTTTAATTTTGCGCAAAAAAATAAATAGAGTCAGGTAGGGGAAAATCATATATTTTTGTGAAAGGTCGTAAAATCAAGCTGTTAAATTTATGTTAATTAAACTATTCATATATATTACATACATTCCAAAATATAGAATTATTTTTTAATGTTTTCCAAATACTTTTCTAGGGTGTCATTTTTAATCAGGCAAGCATTAATACACCCATTTTCTCCCACCATGGGGAAAATGGAGAAAGTACAAAAGTAACAGTATAATATTAATTAATATCATGCTAATGCTATGAATGAAATAAAAAGCACTCGATTTAATGTATTCTGAAATATACTGAAAGAAAAACATGCACAGAAAAAGGATAATTTTCCAAAATATTTGGCTGAAGGAATAACGTTCACAATTATCAAATTCAGGTTCACTCAGTAAATGGCAAATGTTACTTGGTCCCACAAAATTAATTTCTGACAACAAACAGTAAAGTAAAATGTCAATTTAATTGACTATAACTATTGTTTCAGGAATATTCACTAGGGAGAAACATAAATGTCAGTATCTATAGAACTTTGCTAAGTTTAACCATACCACCATTTTACCTCATCTCAGAAAAAAATTAAAATTAGAAATTAGAATTTTATTCTCATTTTTTAAAATGTAATCGAGTTTTCTTGGACTGTTTCTACTAATATGCATCACAAAATATAAATGTTTTATCTAATTATAGGGAATTTAGAAGGAAGTTTTTCATCACTTGTTAACATGCAGTAGAGCAAAAACAAGATGTATTACACGCATTAATACTGCTGAAATATCATGAAACTTCATTAGAAATACTTGTTATTAAAAAAAATATTCGTATATCTCCTTAGAAAAATATCATGAAACATCTCAGTTTTTACAATGAAAAAAGTTATTTTTCAATATATCCCCCCATTTCCTCCCACCTGACCCTATATTATAAAACATTTTCTCAAGGTGTATTCTTTGAGAAAATCACAAAATTAACAAGGTACGCGAAACAACACTATGTACATTATAAAATTTATCTTCATTTATGGTTCATTTTTTATAATTCCACCCTTTCACTTCCAGTTAACTATTTTATTTCTGGTACTTGAAAATAATTTAATTTTTAGCTTCCGTTCTCCTAATGGATAGTAAAATATTATTCTTTTTATACTGTCAACCATTATTATAACAAGGATGTAGTGAGTAAAAATAAAAAATTGGTGGATGGCCACAAAAGAAGAAAGGCAAAAAAAAAAAAAAAAAAAAAAAAAAAAAAAAAAAATAAATAAAGTAAAATAAAATAAAAAAAAAAAAATTGATTATTGTCATGAAATGAGCAACAGTCGATACCCGACAACATTGCAGAACATTATTAACAACTTTTTACAAACAATAATTTTTAAAAAACATTTTTCTAACATGCTAACCCCGCGCGCGCGCGCCCCCCCCCTTATTAGGTATGAAATTTTGCTGTATTCTAAATAAAAAATTACTGCTTATGAAAAGTGGTTACTTATTTTCCGCAAAAGTTGGCAGCTATGCAATAATCCTAATTTCGGGAAGGGGCTACCCCTGGTGCGTCTATGACATATTTAACTTAAATATAGTAAATGAATTCACTTGAAGAAAAAAGGATCCATTAGAAAAAAATATAGATTTAAAAAATACATTCTAAATAAACCTTAAAAGACTGTGTTTTATTGAAAAGACGCATCTACATACAGTCGCAGTAGGCAGTACCCATTGTGAATGGCAAACAAAAAGGTGCGAGTACAGCTCATTATATAATGCAAATGGGTTAATGCTTTTGCATCGAATTGTATATAACGAAGTGTCCACTCCGTAATATGCAGTTCTCTTATTTAAACAAGGAAAATGATAATTAGCAACACATGTCGCCGAACATTGAAAGCATTATCAAATTGTCTGTAATACAACTAGTGTGCCTATGCGTATCCTCGATGACAACTGGTTCTCGAGTTTGGTAATATATGTAAAGGCGTTGTTATCAACTAATATCCGGAATTTTACATAGACTTAAAATTCTTATGTTTAATAACAATTGCGGTGAGTTGTAATTTAATGAAAAAATAAAATTACTCAAACAAAGATTTGATGTATATCATTTAGCACTGCAGCACTGGGAATTATCTTATAAATAAAAATGAAATTCTGTTTGTTTGTTTGTTTGTTTGTGGATTTGATTCGTATACAAATCCACAAAAATGGACCTATCGGCCTGAAATTTAGCACAGATATGTAAAATAATATAGAATAAATCATAGTCCACTTCAAAACTTTGAAAGTCCACCGTTCCCGGAATTTAAGAGATTTTTTATGCTCTTCACGCAAAAATCTTTCCGTAATTGTAAACCCCAGTAGTGAAAAAAGTGTGAAATAAGGATCGTGGTTGCCATGTGTGGCGATTTTGCCGAATAAAATGTCGTTCGTATACAAATCCACAAAAATGGACCTATCGGCCTGAAATTTAGCACAGATATGTAAAATAATATAGAATAAATCATAGTCCACTTTAAAACTTTGAAAGTCCACCCGTTCCCGGAATTTAAGAGATTTTTTATGCTCTTCACGCAAAAAGCTTTCCGTAATTGTAACCCCAGTAGTGAAAAAAGTGTGAAATAAGGATCGTGGTTGCCATGTGTGGCGATTTTGCCGAATAAAATGTCGTTCGTATACAAATCCACAAAAATGGACCTATCGGCCTGAAATTTAGCACAGATATGTAAAATAATATAGAATAAATCATAGTCCACTTCAAAACTTTGAAAGTCCACCCGTTCCCGGAATTTAAGAGATTTTTTATGCTCTTCACGCAAAAATCTTTCCGTAATTGTAACCCCAGTAGTGAAAAAAGTGTGAAATAAGGATCGTGGTTGCCATGTGTGGCGATTTTGCCGAATAAAATGTCGTTCGTATACAAATCCACAAAAATGGACCTATCGGCCTGAAATTTAGCACAGATATGTAAAATAATATAGAATAAATCATAGTCCACTTTAAAACTTTGAAAGTCCACCCGTTCCCGGAATTTAAGAGATTTTTTATGCTCTTCACGCAAAAAGCTTTCCGTAATTGTAACCCCTGTAGTGAAAAAAGTGTGAAATAAGGATCATGGTTGCCATGTGTGGCGATTTTGCCGAATAAAATGTTTTAAATTCTCAAAGTAAAAATAAAAGAATAATAATGATTTTTTTTTTTGTTAGTTTATATTCGTAAGGTTATTTTTTTTTTTATTATAATATCGTGTGCATGGGAAATCAGAGCAGGAATGTAATGCCTTACACGCAAAACAATAAGAATTGAAGATTTCCGAGGCTAATGTGTAAATTTTTTTAGTTTGGCGAAAAAATAAAATGGCTGAAATATGGATTTTGAGTAAGTGAGTTCTAGCGGTTTGCACAGTTTTCGGCTTGGCGCAATTTATTGAGAGCTTAAGGAAATAGATTTTTGAAAACAAGTGCAAAGGTTTTATTAGAATACAGCGTTAAATTTTAATGATCCGTGAAGAAATAATGCAGTTATTAAGGGATTTCAAGCGATCTAACTTCAGAATTCTCGCCAATTGAGTACATTGATTTAAGTTGGGGGAATTCCGCCAAATTTCAGAAAATTGAAATCTTCTCATTTAGTACATCGGAGTAACGATGAATAAAACACATTATAGTTGATAATTTAAAAAAAATCGTCTGTGTTAAGGGATTCCAATTTTCAAATAAATGCTTTGGCGGTCGAACCATTTCCCATATTGATTGCTGCTAAGTCAATGCTTCGAATGATTCCCTGAAAAAACTCTTGCAAAATGGCGTATGTTGGCACTTTGGCGAGGCTTAGATTTGAAACTGGATTTTATTTGAGACTGGTATATATAATAACACTGGCTATAGATAAAAATGAATGTTGGTATGTGTTTATGAGGTTGAAAAACTCCAGCACCGTTGAGCACCGTTGCACGATGAAATTTGAGTCACCTAAGTCTTTTATGATGGAGAAGGTTTTTATGCTATCCGTTTTCCTTAACTTGCCACTTGGTGCCGCAGCACAACATTGAATTCTATTCCGTTTAGCCGTTTGCTATGCGAATATCGTCCAACCGATTTCGATGAAATTTGGTACACGCGAATATTAGAACACGGAGAATATTTTTCAATATCCATTTTGCTGTAACTTGCCGCTAAATGGCGCTGCAAAGCATCAACTTCTATACCGTTCGACCAATCGGCATAAAATTTTTTATACTTACACATTTGAGCACGAAGAATATATTGGAACTGCGTTCCTTTTGATGTTACTCACCACTAGATGACACTACAATGCATTATTATTTTAACTCGCCACTAGATGACGCTGCAGCAGGCCAAATTCTTGACCATTCAAACGGTCGCTATGAAAATCCGTATACATGGCTATTTGAACAATCAGAATATTTTGGCGTTATCCATTTTGCTATAACTCGCCACTTGACGGCGCTGTAGCAAATCATTACTTTAATTAACTACTAGATGGCCCTGCAGTGTATCACTTCTTGACTGTGCAAATGATCGTTATGAAAATTGGTATACATAGATAATTGAACTCGGTCGCTATGAAAATCAGTATACATAGCTATTTGAACAATGAGAATATTTTGGCGTTATCCATTTTGCTATAACTCGCCACTTGACGACGCTGTAGCAAATCATTACTTTATTGAACCACTAGATGGCTCTGCAGTGTATCACTTCTTGACTGTGCAAATAATCGCTATGAAAATAGGTATACATAGATATTTGAACACGGGGAAGAGTTTGGCGCTATCCATTTTTCTATAACTTACCACTAGATGTCGCGTCAACACATGAACTTCAGGACTGTCCAGCCGATAGTCATGAAAATTCGTATACATCGATATCTGAATGCGAAAAATATTTTCGCCGTATCCGTTTTGCTAAAACTCGGCACTAGATTGCGCTACACCGCATGGCCTTCTGCACCGTACAAACGATTGCCCTGCAATTCGGTATGCATGATTATTGGACACAATATAACGCGATATCCACTTTACTATATCTGTTTATTACAATGAATAGAAATCACCACAAATCGTAATATCAAAAAGTCCATTCATTCCCGTGCGAAGAACGGGTACTTCAGCTAGTATATATATATAACTAATAAGTAAAACACAAAGTATACTGGAAATATAACAGGAAAAGTATCCTAACTAATATTATAAATGCGAAAGTGAGTTTGTTTGTTTGTTTGTTTATTTATGACGCTTGCACGCCTAAACCGCTGAATCGATTAGGATGCATTTTGGTTTAGATATAGAGGGGACCCTGGAGTTGGTTATAGGCTAATTAGAATTTTAGATTTTTAATTACCTTTTTAATTATTAATTAAAAACCGTTTTTATATTGCCCTGGTTGGCGAGTTTCGCCTGTATCAAATGAGTCATGTTTTGAGCTAACTTCAATGCTATTACTTCAATAAATAAGCGCGCGTGCATCTGAAAAACATTAAATACCACGGAAATTAAGCCAGTTTTATGCCAAATCTATCTATCTGTAATAATAAAAATGAATGTTCTCCAAACAAATCTACAGAAAGCAGAGCTTTGAAAATTTGAGCATGATTGAGCCCATAACTTCGGTAAAGTGCACCTGAGGCTCAAAATTTTGAAATTTTAACTACTTTTCAAACTATTAATTAAAAGCCGTTTTATCGCCCGCACAAAATGATTTATGCTTTTGAAATAAAGCAAAAATTCTATTTGCAAAATCACATGCATTTGAAAAACATGGAAATTATGTTGATTTTACGCCAAATTAAAAAGCATAAGTAAAGAAAAGGGTACTTACGTATTATCCCGGCGGTCCGCCAAGACAAGCGATTTTTTGCCGAAATAAATGCCGGGCACATGAAATTATTAATGGTTTTTAATACGATTGGCAACAGTTATGCAACCCATTTGACGATAAAACAGTTTGGCGGGAATGACCGCTGGGATAATACGTAAGTACCAAAAAAAATCCAGATGTGTTTCTTAAAGTTCGTAAATTTCCAAATCCTACCAATAATATAAATGTGTACGTTTATGTGTTTGGATGTTTTTGACTGAATCACACAAAAATGGTTGGAAAAATTTGTAATGAAGATAGCTTATGCCGTGGATTAACATACAAGCAACCTTTCAAGCATATAGCATAAATAATTCTTTTACAAAGATACTCAAAATACTGCTAATGCATTGCGCTCTATGGAAATTTTGCAGCTACTAAACAGATTTTAAAACTTTTTTCACTGATTGAAAGTCCTAGGCCTATAGGGTCCTATGCCTATATGGGGAATTCCTCTGTGTGGAATTTTCTAAGGGATCCTAGCCCGTATTTTCGCGAGGTTTTAGAAAAAAACACGGAAAACTGCGAGCGGCTAGGTCGACAGGCGCGACCGGAGTTTGAACCTGGCACCTCCCGCCTTCCAGTTTTGAGAGCAGAACCTCTTAGACAATGGGGGAACCCTGAGTGCTATAGGCTACCTTTTATGCAGATATCACAAATCCTTCTTTTACAGGGATACTCATAAGAATTACATTACGCTCTATGTGTATCTCTGTAAGTACTGAACCGATTCCAAAACTTTTTTCTACTGACAGTAAGCTACACTATTCTTGAGTTTTATAGGCTAAAATTCATGCATGTAGCGCAAATAGTTCCTTTACAGGAACACTCAAAATAATTCTAATGCATTACGCTCTATGGGCATCTCTTTAACTACAGAACCGATTCTAAAATTTTTTCGCTAACTGCACTATTCCTGATTAACATAGGCTAAAATTCATGCATATAGCATAAATATTTCTTTTACAAGAATACTCAAAACAGTTCGCAAATACTGTCGTAACTGTCTGTATTCGCCCAATGCCTGAAAAAAATCTAAATTTAGTGATTCTGCATACTCTCTTATTTTAAATGAAGTATACTACCATGCATTATACTTCATTTAAAATAAGTAAAACGGCAAATAATATTTAAATGTAGTTTCTTTAGTCGAAAACATATTAGTTATTCACACATGCTTCGTTTCTCTCGGGACCTAATTCTAAAGCCGACGCGGATGAAGTCGCGGGTAGCCGCTAGTCTTATAAATAAATGAAATGCCGCATATCAAATTTGAAATTTTTTTGCACTAATTTACATCTTACCACATTTATTATTAAGCCCAGATATTCTTAAGTTAAGGCAAACAACCGAACAGCTGTTGACGACAGCGCTCTCTGTCGTATTCGTCGCTTTGTGTAACCTTATTAGGGAAACTGAAGGGAACATGTTACCCTAGACATGGGCGTAGCCAACACCTTCTTGATACAGAAGACCTGTGAACAGAAGCTTTTACGTCATCAATAGGTCTCAAAGATGACGTCATCACAGTTTTACTTTGACAAAGCAAAACAATTTAAAATTTCTGGTTAAGGATACAAATTTTAGAAACTATTTTAAGTTGAAGATAAAAATTAAAATACCTTTCTGATAAAAAATAATTTATTATGATCTACTTCTGTATCATGTTATATAATTAGTGATCGTTAAAATTTTCTATTTATCGTAAAACTAAATGTTTTATCTTAAATCATTAAAATGTTTTGTGCGGGAGTAAATTCACCAGAAACTTTGAATACTTTTACTTTGTGAAAATAAATGTGTGATAACGTCATTTCAGTGGACCTATTGATGACGTAAAAGTTTCTGTTCTCAGGTATTGTATATCTAGGAAGTGTTGGCGTAGCCCGCGGGCTGACATTGAGATATATCTGCCCCACCGCGAATTTTTTCGGATCAGAAACATAAGCGTAAAGTTTTCAAAATTATTGGAAGGGGGGCCGGGCCCCACAACCCCATATGTTAACGTCAGTGGCGTAGCCAAGGGAGAGGGGTTAGGGGGGATCATAACCACCCACCAGGAGGAATTTCTTGCCATACAAAATGTATATTCTTCACTCCCTTATCATATTTAGACACAACTGAACTTTTCTTCATTTCATACTTTAAATTACATAATCTGATTTTAATTAACCAGAGCCTGGCGAGGGCAGCTTATAGTAACATTGTATGTTACGTGGCGTCACAATGAATACTAAATCATGATTGAAATCACAAGAAGAAAAATTTTAAAAGTAAAAATAAAGGTTTTTCTTAAACGTTTGTAAATGGCGTGAATACATTTTTTTTTATGTTAGTATAAATTAGTTTTCTGTATTTAGTGATAAATTATTGGGTGGGCTCAGCCCCTATTCACAATTTATTGGGGGGGGGGCTCGAGCCCCACGGGCCCATATAACTCTACGCCTATGATCAGAAAGCATTATAGCGACTTAAAGCATAAGCTTTAAGTCGTGCAGAAATTCCGTCTATTTACTCACGACTTATTTCATAACCCCAACCCCCTCCACCCCACCCGAAATATTTTTCTGCGTACGCACCTGACACTAGACACTTTACCATTATTATGAAAAAACATCAAAAGTACGTCCTCATGGCACAGTTTTAGGGTCCCGCCTTAGTCGTGTGGATAAAGACAGTGAACATTGCACATGGCCGAAGAGTGAAGGTCGCGGGTTCGGGCCATTCAAACGGCCTGGAGTTTTGGGCGCTTTCCTCCAGATTAAATGTGAACACACGTTAGACCTCCTTAAAAAGCCCTTCACCGACGAAGGCCGACGCCTCCTAGATATGGAAAGCCTTACAACTCCTACGTCACCATGCTTTGACATCATCACTAGGCCTACGTAAGTGCCGGCATCACAGTTTTAATTTCACAAACTAAAATTATTTAAAATTTCTGGTGAATGATACAAATATTAGAAAATATCTTAAATTAAACATTAAAATTAAAATACCTTTCTCATACAAAATTATTCAGTCTGATCTATCTCCTTATCATATTACCTAATTACTCATGGCTAAAAACTGCCACTTGTCGTAAAATTATATTTTTTATCTCAAATTATTAAAACATTCCTATTCACCAGAAATTTTTAATAGTTTTATTTTGTGAAAATAAAATTTTTAAGCGCAGTCATGCTGATGTCAAAGCTTCGTGACGTAGGACTTGAAAGGCTCAGTGGCGGACCGAGCAGAACTGGCGCCCGGGGCAACATACCTTTTTGGCGCCCGCCATCCTATTTTTTATCAAGTTTTCTTTGTCTCAAGAGACGATTTAACGCACCTCTGCAAGCAGCGCCCGGGGCAGGGGCCCCGGTTTGCCTACCCCTAGATCCGGCACTGGTAAGGCTGTCTGTATCTAGGAGGTGTTGGCAAGGCACTACTCCTTAGGCAGATAGCTCTCGAGTAGCTTTGCCTTTAAACCAACACACATACGCAATTTATGAAACAGTTTTGGCGTGAAATGAAATAGTGAAACGAGCAATACAAAACGACGAAAATTTCTAGAAGTTGTACAAAAGTAATTTTATTCCGAATGATAGCTAGTTAAATCTCTACAAGTAATTTATTCACATTTATCTCCCATTTCCTGTTTCCTCTAGTTAAAAATAGTAATTAAAAATAGGCTCCAAGTCAAATCTTCCAAGATTACTGGACGTTTCTCTTTTTCAAATAGATTTACCTCCAAGTAGAATTCATTTATTATTTGAATTGAATACAAAATGAAATACAGTAATAACGTTATGCTTTAAATAACAGAAAAACTAAAATAAATCTTAATAATCGTTGAAGGATAAGTCTGTCTAATCTTTTAAGTCGCGTCACGGCGATATAGAAAATGAAAGGAGAGACAGCTTCTATTGTTATATGAATTTTCAGAATGCGAGTTGTCAAGAGTACGGTTCAAGAGACTGCTACGTTGATATTTTCTCCACTGTCATTGGAAATTCTAATATGAAGTATTCTAAAGAATTGAATAACCAACTTTAAATATCAGGATAAACTCATAAGGAAGATACTTTCTGCGGTGCTTCCCGTGCTATTATTCTTGATAAATTTAGAGCCATTTACCATCGATGGCTTGAGAAAATCAACCCTAGAACGAGTTATTCATGCCAATGAACATGAATTGAAGGAAAATAACAACTAAATATCGAACGTAAACTTGAACCAACAAATAAGAAACGACGCTACATCGTTTGTTTTCTTTTGACTTTGAGGTAAAAAAAGCAATTTTTTTTTCCGGGAGGCTTCTGCAATGGTGAGAAGATAGATATACTATGAATGTTTCCAGTAGCGTAGCCAGGAATTTATTTCGGGTGTGTGTTTGTGAGTGTATCAAATTGTAAGCTCAGTTTCAAATGCAAGCTAACTATCAAACGATCTAGAGCATTATAGCTACACTGTTACAGATATAAGTTAAACCTATCGCGGAATAACTGGTGAAATTAGTCCGTTATAAGCAATGTCATAAAGGTTTCACCGTGATAATGGTTCAGCCAAATTTATACATTAGAAGGGATGTTTTCCAAGTGCTTATGTATATTTTAGCAGACAACTTTACAGCGATTGTCGAACACAGTAGCATTTCGTCCACTCGTATTTTACAACAGCTTTGTGTACCTCACTTGCCTCAACTTTTTCAACACCTCCTTGATACAAAAAACCTATCACAGCTGTATTTTTACAGACAACTTTACAGCGATTGTCGAACACAGTAGCATTTCGTCTACTTGTATTTTACAACAGCTTTGTTTACCTCAACTTTGTTAACATCTCCTTGATACAGAAAGCCTAACTGCAGCTTTGGGCTAGTACTAGAGCGTCTTAAGTGGCGTCTTCACTAATTTGTCTTCAAAAAGTAAAACTATTCAAAATTTTTGGTGAATGCTACAAATTTTAGAAAATATCCTAAGGTAAAAAAATTAAAAAACCTTTCTGATACAAAATAATTGATTATGATCAATTTCGCTGACCGAGTTGTATGGTGGATAAAGCACCGTACTTCGGTTTCGGTTTATGGGGGCTTTTGGACGCGAGCTTCTCCCCACATCTGAAATGCCAAACCGAAGAAATCGTTTCCTGGTTTTAGAGGGGGCAATTGGACGAGTCTCTCTTCCCCCCGTTTATGGGACGATTGGTCGCGAATCTGTCCTTCATTAATTTACAGCTTTTCGAAGAACGCGGTGAAAGAACTTTCCACGTAGAAATCCCTTCATCCTTCAAAATATCCTGAAAATTTTTCCCTCGGTAAAGCTTGTGTTTTGAGTGCATTTTCAATGCAGTTCTTGAAGATGAATTTTAATGTAATGATGTTCTTTTAAAATGTCTGAAATAATGTTTGAATTCATACGCCTGCCTATTCTTTTAAATTATGTTAAGATAGCATACATTAAAAAATAAACTGTGTGTATATTCGTATAAGCAAAGACCTCATTCAAGCTTTGTTTGATGCATTCTGTGTACATTTAAACTGCACGTAGAATTATTTTATTTTCAAATTTTTAATGTTTAAACAACATTCTATGTATTGCAAGAGCAAAATCTTGCAAAGCGAAAAGGTATAAAGTTGGGCTGCGAGGTGTCTAACACAAATCCAAAAGAAAATCTCTATTTATTCATATAGGATTGTGAACAATGGAGATGGGAAAATTATGTCTTGCTTAAGCTGCTGCTAATTAAAATTACATTCTTTTTATAAACACTTAATTAATTTTACCAAACAATTGTTAGTAATAATATATATAAATAAAATTAGACTTTTGTCTGTACATTACTTGGAATTCAAAAATTTTGCGATTTCTATCCGTTTCAAGCACCTGGGAATCCAGTATATTAAGGGTGTCGAAAAAATAAAATCTCCCTCACGGTCTAAGTACACAAATCAGAATAAGCTAATTGCACCAGGGGCTCGAAAAAACTAGGTATGATTCTTTCTAAGCTGTATTACACGCCGCAATAAAGGAGACAACGATGCCTTTTATAAAACTTTCGAAAAAATCCTTCAACATAGAATTGCACGGCCAAAAAGTTTTAAAAAATGGCATATCCTGCTAAATTTTCGAATTTTAAGAATTTTTCTGATAGTTTCGCTATTGACACAGGTTTATCGTTTATTACAGTGTATAATACAGCTTGTAAAGAGACATTATAAAAATTTTGAAGTGCATTACATTATTAATTTATTTGTATTTATGTACCAAAATCACGTTTCTTTTTTTTCGAACTACACCGTTAATAAAGTATTAAAAATGAATAACACAGATTATTTTGCTTATTGATTTTTGAATAATTATATTGAATGAATTCCACACAAGTTACACTTCTTCAAAATTGAGCGTCCCTCACTTTTTTTCTTAGGACTACACCACTGGATGCGACATAAAATTACCAAAACTTAAGCAATTAAACAACAAGTGTCTTTTTTTTCTTTATTTCAAAACAATCTACAATTCGTATTATTAAAACGTAATAAAATATCATTTAAATTTTATTCCAATGATATCATCAAATCTATGGGGGAAGTTGAGTTAAATAAAGAACCGAAAAAAATCGTTTAAAATATAATCCTGGTTAACATTTAAAAATTCTAAATAAAGAAATAGGAATTCAATTCAATAAAAAACTTTGCACTGCAGGGTGAATCTAAACTCTTGGGCAAAACTTCAAGGGGTGACAGTACACATCAAGACAAACAATAATTGCATAGGAACATAGAGACGCAAACTTTTCCTTCATGTACCTATTAATAATCACTTAGGAAGAAATCCTCAAATACTAGTGAACTTTCCGACTATGGTTCTTCAAAAATAAATGGACCTTTTACAGAAAGCACTTGACTAAAATTGATACTTTAGACATTCCATTTCATTTTATTGATGAAATTTTCAGAGACAAGCTCATTGTTAATGAAACTGAGTTAAGAAAGTAGACGAACACTTCAGCATTTTTTGCAAAGTTATTATTAAAAGGTACATCAAGGAGGTGCTTGCGACCCTATGTTCCTATGCAATTATTGTTTGTACTACCACCCTTTAAAGTTTAGCCCAAGAGTTTAGATTAACCTTGTATATATTTTAATGAATTTGCATACTTGCTAGTAAACAACTCCTTGCTAAAAAATATATGGGAAGTGTAATTTTGTATCGAAATATATACACAAATATACTAACTTATCAAGTTTTCTTTTGATTTCTATAATTTCTCACGCTTTTCTTCCGTAATCTTATGCATTTGAAATGGCTCAGAAATTCGGAACTTTAAAAATTCGATATTGGTATTTGAAAGGAGGGAATATAACAGTAAGTGTAAAATTGTTAGCAACAGCCAAAATTATCAGCTTCATTTTTTCAAGCTTTTTTCTTTTTTTTAATGGGAAAGTACATTCTATTATTATTGTTTTTTCCCAAATAATATTTTGAATTTTACCATTAATGCAAATACGCAGATGAAATTTTTTAATTTTTTACGGGGGGGGGGGGGTTAAAGGTTGTACTACGACAAAAAAAAAAAAAAAAAAAAACCAGAAAAAAAGCAAGGGGAAAAAGTACAGGACATTTAGGGAAAATGACCCACACGAAAGATAAGAAGTAAGATGACTGCTTTTTATCGCCCAGCAACTGCTCTTTTCTCCCCTAATTGGACCACCCTCTACAAAGAAGATTCTGAATTCTTTCGACAGTGGGAAAAAATGGACGTCTTTTTCGCCTTGCACTTCGGGGGTATTTTCTTATAGCTCCAGGCAATCCGCGTCCAAATGCCCCTTACACGTCGGTTTCGGGTTCAACCAACACTTCCTACACATAGAAAGCCTAACAACTGGAACTTTGACGTCATCATTAGGCCTTCAAGTGATGACGTCATCACAGTTTTACTTTCACAAAGTAAAACTATTTAAAATTTCTGGTGGATGCTACAAATATTAGAAAATATCTTAAATAAAAGATTAAAATTAAAATACCTTTCTCATACAAAATTATTCATTCCGGTCTATTTCTTTATCATATTATCTAATTAGTCATATGTAAAAACTGCCATTTTTTATAAAACTATATTTTTTATCTCAAATTATTAAAACATTATTATTCATGAGTCAATTCACCAGAAACTTTGTATACTTTTATTTTGTGAAAATAAAACTTTTAAGTGTAGGCCAAACGATGACGTCAAAGCTTGGTGACGTAGGAGTTGTTAGGCTTTCTTCATCTAGGAGGTGTTGGTTCAACTCCCGGCGGCCGGGATTCAATCGTGGGATTCGGCGTGGTTGTCATGTCAGTCCCTTCACAGGGGGCGACGTTGGTCCACCTACTAGGTGCCACCATAATAAAGTGGCCAACACCTTCGGGCAGTTGTAAGGGACAATGCCTAACAGGCAAAGTACCCGCCCGTTAGATAAAAAAAGATCAATTTCTATATGATATTATGTAATTAGTGATAGTTAAAAATTCCCATTTGCGTAGAATTAATTTTTCTACCTTAGATGATTAAAATGTTTTTTGGTGCATGAGAAAATTCACCTCGAATTTAAAATATTTTCCCTTTGTGAATATAAACCTGTGATGTCTTCATTTAAGAAGATCTAGGAGAAAGACAGGCTGTAGTTCTGACATTTAGATCGCATCCCTTTTGCCAACTAAAGCCATGATCAGTCAAGAGAGTGATCTAGGGGGGGGGGTGTCTACCTCGAAATTTTATGAATAAAATTTCAAGATAGGTTAGTAATTTATACATAAGAAGGGACTTTTCCAAGTGCTTACATATTTATATGAAGACTTTACAGTAATTTTCAATACAGTAGCATTTTGCCCACTTATATTTTGAAACAGCTTTGCGTACCTCATTTGCCTCAATTTTGCTCGACCTCATGGTCTTCGCTTTCTGGATTTACAGGTCGAATACATTCCATACCGTACTTGGAAGCAAAGAAAAGGAGTTCTATTAAAAATAATTTAATGTTGTTTTAATTTCCGGTTTCTACAGTTATCGAACTGGTTTTGTAAAAAGGGATTCTCTGAGCAGTTCATAATGTTAAGTTAGTGCACAAGCAATAATTTATAGCTTGTTTTAAAACAACAACAATACATTTGAAGAAATAAGGACATTCTTCTATTTTGAGAGGAATTTCCTCGCCCTTTAAGAAAATAATTTTTGTTTCTGTAGTAAAGATATTAATTTAATTTAAATATGATTATTTTTAAAGCATGTAAAAGTGCGATAATGTAATATACGTGTTTATTATCCCCATTCTCACTAGGTTTTACAATAATTAATCACCTCTTTTCAATGAATATGCCGGTAAAATTAACTTTCTTATTCAAAATTTAAACAGATGTAAGGAAAAGGGTACCAGTAGTTGTCTTTTTAAGGTTACTTAGTTTCCTCTTTTGACTGCTTACGCTTACACATTGCTTTTTCCTGAATTCGATGAGCTAATGTTTTACAAAATGTGCTATAGCACGTTAATCAATAAACGAAAAAAAAATTTGCTTTATCCTGTTATTTTTGTTAAAGAATATGAAGGAAACAAGGATTTTGAGAAGTTGACAATCAGAAAAGAACAAGAAACTGATAGTTGACCACCCAGATTTATTTAGCTTTTACAGGACTGTGTTGACAAATTACAAAAATGTCGGTAACAGAGTAACTTTACACGTGTTTTTGTTTTATTGACACTTGAAATACTAAAGCTTGTCTGAAGTTATCTAGGTATACTTAAAAGAAGAAATTTCGCAGCTCAGGAACATCAAATACATTAATCGCACAGCTTCACTTTTGGCTCCTCTACTCGATTCACTACAGCTTTCCACGAGTAGTTGTGAATGTTTAAATGGTCCGACCATTCTTACAACCGATCATTTGGTTGAACAAATGAAATTGTTTCTATTCATTCTATTATTTCCACCGTCTTCCTAGGGTATAATTTCTTTTCGTATTTAAAATCACAAATTTATCACGCTTTTTAGGGACCTTCCTACCCACGACATTTTTATCTCTTTTCCTAAAGATACTTTTGACAGAATAATCTTTTAACTGGATTGAAAATTTTCTAAAAAATTGAAGTCTTGCTTGGTGAGCTTGATTTTCTGTTTTTGAAATCTGTCTTTGTTCAGCTTTTCTCTCTTTCGTTGCCCTTCCTCTGCTCTTTCGGCCTTCAGTCCTTAAAAACCTCCTTTCTTTTTCATATTATTCTTGAAGTATTTCTGCAAAAGCTTGCCCTTCACGACTGATGGCATTTTATCTTTTGGTGACCTTTTTTGAATCCTTATTTTAACGTTTTATAAATGAAAAGGTCAAGTACTGTCATCCTTTTCTTATATGGATTATTTATAAGTCTAAATTTAACAAAACTTACATGTGCAGTTAAAAAAAGAATCTTCCATTAGAATTTAACAACCTGTAAAGTATACTGCCAGTGCCACTTCCTGTGTAATGTACTAAATTAAAAAAAAACAATCCTTTAATTTTCGTTAAAATGACTTGAATTTCTTAGTGATTGATAGTGATAAAAAAATTTGGCTTTAAAGATATGAAAATATTATTTTCCACGGAGTTAAAAGATACTAGGTCAAACGATGTCGGGTTTTACAGCATTATCTTATAAATAAAAATGAAATTCTGTTTGTTTGTTTGTTTGTTTGTTTGTGGATTTGATTCGTATACAAATCCACAAAAATGGACCTATCGGCCTGAAATTTAGTACAGATATGTAAAATAATATAGAATAACTCATAGTCCACTTTAAAACTTTGAAAGTCCACCCGTTCCCGAAATTTAAGAGATTTTTTATGCTCTTCACGCAAAAATCTTTCCGTAATTGTAACCCCTGTAGTGAAAATGTGTGAAATAAGGATCGTGGTTGCCATGTGTGGCGATTTTGCCGAATAAAATGTCGTTCGTATACAAATCCACAAAAATGGACCTATCGGCCTGAAATTTAGCACAGATATGTAAAATAATATAGAATAAATCGTAGTCCACTTTAAAACTTTGAAAGTCCACCCGTTCCCGGAATTTAAGAGATTTTTTATGCTATTCACGCAAAAAGCTTTCCGTAATTGTAACCCCTGTAGTGAAAAAAGTGTGAAATAAGGATCGTGGTTGTCATGTGTGGCGATTTTGCCGAATAAAATGTTTTAAATTCTCAAAGTAAAAATAAAAGAATAATAATGATTTTTTTTTGTTAGTTTATATTCGTAAGGTTATTTTTTTTAAATTATAATATCGTGTGCATGGGAAATCAGAGCAGGAATGTAATGCTTTACACGCAAAACAATAAGAATTGAAGATTTCCGAGGCTAATAGGTAAATTATTTTAGTTTGGCGAAAAAATAAAATGGCTCAAATGCCGATTTTGTGAAAGTGAGTTCTAGCGGTTTGCACAGATTTCGGCTTGGCGCAATTTATTGAGAGCTTAAGGAAATAGATTTTTGAAAACAAGTGCAAAGGTTTTATTAGAATACAGCGTTAAATTTTAATGATCCGTGAAGAAATAATGCAGTTATTAAGGGATTTCAATTGATCTATCTCCAGAATTCTCGCCAAATGAGTGCATTGATTTAAGTTGGGGGAATTCCGCCAAATTTCAGAAAATTGAAATCTTCTCATTTAGTACATCGGAGTAATGATGAATAAAACACGTTATAGTTGATAATTTAAAAAAATTCGGCTGTATTAAGGGATTCTACTTTTCAAATAAAGGCTTGCTTTACTTTTTCGCGGTCGAACCATTTCCCATATATTATTGCTGCTAAGTCAATGCTTCGAATGATTTCCTGAAAAAACGCTTGCAAAATGGCGTATGTTGGCACTTTGGCGAGGCTTAGATTTGAAACTGGATTTTATTTGAGACTGGGATATATAATGACACTGGTTATAGATAAAAATGAATGTTGGTATGAGTGTATGAGGTTGAAAAACTCCAGCACCGTTGAGCAAGCACCGTTGCACCATAAAATTTGGTTCACCTAAGTCTTTTATAATGGAGAAGCTTTTTATGCTATCCGTTTTCCTCTAACTTGCCACCAGGTGGCGCAGCAGAACGTCGAATTCTATTCCGTTTAGCCGTTTGCTATGCGAATATCGTCCAACCGATTTCGATGAAATTTAGTACACGCGAATATTAGAACACGGAGAATATTTTTCACTATCCATTTTGCTGTAACTTGCCGCTAAATGGCGCTGAAAAGCATCAACTTCTATACCGTTCGACCGATCGGCATAAAATTTTTTATACTTACACATTTGAGCACGAAGAATATATTCTAACTGCGTTCCTTTTGATGTTACTCACCACTAGATGACACTGCAATGCATTATTATTTTAAGTCGCCACTAGATGACGCTGCAGCAGGCCAAATTCTTAACCATTCAAACGGTCGCTATGAAAATCAGTATACATAGCTATTTGAACAATGAGAATATTTTGGCGTTATCCATTTTGCTATAACTCGCTACTTGACGGCGCTGTAGCAAATCATTACTTTAATTAACTACTAGATGGCCCTGCAGTGTATCACTTCTTGACTGTGCAAATGATCGTTATGAAAATTGGTATACATAGATAGTTGAACACGGTCGCTATGAAAATCAGTATACATAGCTATTTGAACAATGAGAATATTTTGGCGTTATCCATTTTGCTATAACTCGCCACTTGACGGCGCTGTAGCAAATCATTACTTTATTGAACCACTGGATGGCCCTGCAGTGTATCACTTCTTGACTGTGCAAATGATCGCTATGAAAATAGGTATACTTAGATATTTGAACACGGGGAAGAGTTTGGCGCTATCCATTTTCCTATAACTTGCCACTAGATGTCGCGTCAACACATGAACTTCAGGACTGTCCAGCCGATAGTCATGAAAATTCGTATACATCGATATCTGAATGCGAAAAATATTTTCGCCGTATCCGTTTTGCTAAAACTCGCCACTAGATTGCGCTACGCCGCATAGCCTTCTGCACCGTACAAACGATTGCCTTGCAATTCGGTATGCATGATTATTGGACACAATATAACGCGATATCCACTTTGCTATATCTGTTTATTACAATGAATAGTAATCACCACAAATCGTAATATCAAAAAGTCCATTCATTCCCGTGCGAAGAACGGGTACTTCAGCTAGTCTTAAAATAAATTTTAATAATAAAGAGTGCATGAAAAATGTCCGTGAAATACCTTAAATCTTGTTGCTTCAAACCACGATTTCATCCGTTAGTATCGCCATCAGTAAACTGAGGAGATTGAAACAAATTCTATCGTTTTCGTTTTTTTCGTTAATTCTTGAGGTTTTTGCTGACCAAATTGAAGCCTCTTCATCCAAGTCTAATCCAAGCCAAGTGAAGCCTTTAATCCAAAAGGGACAAACACAATACAGAAATATCGAGACTTTTAACACAAGTGGCTGTCTCAGTTAATTCTGATGTACTAAATGTACAAAATAATAAGAGAGAAAATGAAGGAAGAAAGAAGACAAAGATAGGAAAAGTGAGAAGGAAACATAAAAATTTATACAACTAAAAAGAAAAGGGAAAGGAGAAAGGAAAGCCACGTGCAAACATGGCCATTTTCTATCAGCATCCGTTTCAAAGTCGACCATAAACATTGAAAGTGCAGTCAATCTTTGCGGAACGTAATCAACTACCTCTTGAAAACAATAACTTTTGGTTTACAAAGAAGTAAAATTCGCCAGTCTAGCTGATATTTTGAAAAAGTTCTTCAAAAATATACTATTTATAAAAAGTGGTTAATTATCAAGGTTGCAATTCTGTATTCACGCCCAATGGAAGATTACCCCATAGGAAGGCGATGGGCGGAAGGGGAGGCTTCCATTTTAAAGAGCCCCAGAGGCAGGAAGTCCGACTTAACTAAGGGTCCCTAATTTTGAACCGATTCCAGATGAGGGACCAACCATCTGAAATTGGCACCCCCAGAGGTAGCGTTAAAGATGGAGGACACTGGAGCCTCACGAGTGATTTTATGTGCACCAGCTCCCATTAGCGTACACGGTCCCACAGCAACCCAGCCGCGAGAGTTCACCCTCCAATCACTGTCCAAGCCGGGTGCTGCTTCACTTTCCGTGTTCTTGCAGGGACGGAGTTTAGTGGGACTGACTCTCTATTGACATTTCACGCAGCACTTAATCACTCTCTAAGCTGCAATCTTTTAACAACACAATTTGTATAAATTTGCTTTTTACACTCTTCCGAATATGCCAATTCCATTCTTTTGTAATCCTACAATGCTGACGAATCTACAGATTTTTGGGAAATATGCATTACATACTAATCAACAAGTCTATGTAAATAAATCTATAATAGAGAATGTTAAATAAAACTATAACAGTTATATAATTCATACATTCGATATTATATGTCTTTCTTGCGTTTAATGTTGGCTTTTTCACAAAAAACTTGAAACCGTAAGAAACATTTGCAGAAATAAATATCAGAAAAATGGCTCCGTTCTTTTCACTTTTGCATGGTGAAATTTGAAAACCACGAGTCTTATAATACAATTCGAACAGTTATCTAGTTTGCTTTCTTAGGGAAAAAAAAAGTTAAAGCTGCTTTTTACATTGCAAATTGCATGCAGTTTAGAAATTATGAGAGCTGCACCGTATGTTCCACCGACTTAAACGGTGACTTCTTGCGGCATAATAATTTTCTTTTTTGAAGGTGAAGCAATGTCATTTACATTTCGTAAATGCAGTTACGTCCGTGTAAATTTTTTTACAGCTTGTCGTTTTGACAGTCACGGAAAATATTCTTCCAGAAAAAATTTAATTAACTTCCAATTAATGGTCGAGTGATTGTGGCCGTGAGATTCTGAGAACTTTTCCCTTGCCGTTCAGTGAACTTGGGTTGCGGTTAAAAGTAATTAACTTTCACTAATTAAAGCAAGTTTTACTTTTTTCCTTTAACTTTGTTTAAATTACACACGTTGGTTGGCGTGACACCTCAGTGCCCGCGTCTTACGAATTTTGTATGGTCTCTCGGTGAAAGCAAGCTTCAAGAATGTTCTTTTTAAGTATTCTCATTAATGTGCTGTATTTTGAAATTAAACTTGTTATTTGGGATTAAAACCTTAAGAGCATGCAAAATAATTGGTGAATTTTGCTAATTAGCTGAAAGTACGCGGTACATGAATGAGCCTATATATATCGATCCGTATCGGATAACGTGGTTTGTTTGTCAGAAGAGGAAAGTTCATATCATCAAATGTGTTGTTTAAATTAAATTGTCCTACCTGAAAAATTCCGCCACATTTTGGACCTTCATCAGAAGGTGGTTATTCTGAATATTGACAGACCTCGGAAACGGTCTACGATCGGCGAGGGGACTTTCAGAAAAACGGACTTCACATGCACGTGCACGAGGTCTTCAGCAGCACGCCAAGATTGAATCCACAGCCTTCCGGTTACTAATCCAAAGCTTCAACCACTAGGTTATCATTGCTCTTTTCTATTAGTTTGAAAAGTTGTCAGACTTAACGTAGCTGATGACATGATAAAAAGCCAAGGAAGTGAATAGGGTAGAAGACGGAATAAAATTTTGCCGAATTTCTTATGATAGCTGCCAACCTTCCCACCACTAATTTTTACCTAGCAATTCGTGCTTAAAATAACGCCATAAATTTAATGGAAAGTAAAACTGTTTAAAACTTGTGGTGGGAAATCTCCCGAAGAAATCGGGAAGGTTGGCAGCTATGTTTGTATGATAATTGAAACTCGTATTTCTCGAGTGATCAGGGCAAAATTTGAAGGCACGGGAGCTCATCACTGGTATTTTTCCTTTTTCTTCAGTGAAAATGAACTCTAAATCTCAAATTTTAACAGCCTCCATAGCTGTTTCTATTAATTTTAATTGTGCCTTATAACCTACTAATGTATTAGAAAATGTGCAAAATGGAACATGCTACTCAGAAGTAAGGGCGTAGCAGGGAGAATGCTTCGGGGGAGATATGCAAAAGATCGTGAACAAATAAAAGAAATTTCTGAGCCACCTAGAGCTTGCTCTAACAAAACCGAAAATTTCGAGGGGGGATTGGGATACATCTTGACATCCACTTCCTCGCTCGGGAGAAGTAAAGGTTTTTGGCACTTATATTTATAAAGATTTTTCTCGATTTTTCATTTATGCTTAGCCTTGTTACTTTTCAATAAAGGTATATTAGCATGCATCCCCTTTAAGGATGGCCCCCTTTAAAGCATGGCAGTAATTATGTAGCAGATTTTTAGGGTTTAATCTCCAAAACTATGAGGTCCGTACTACTATGATTTTTGTAATTTAATTATTTTTCATATACTTTAAAAAATAAAATAAAATTGTAATTTTTTAGTCAGAAGACTGAGATAGATCTCATTTTTATCTCCTCTGATTGATAATTTTAAAATTTTGCTTTTTATAGAAAAAGCAAGAAAAAATGTCGCCAAACACGCTCATAGTGAAACAATTTCCAATACAAAATTCATGTTTGGTCACTATTGCCTGAATAGTATAGGATAGAATAATTAAATAGGACGGAGAACAATGAAATGAAACAAACGTTAAAATAGTTGAACCAAATTGAGGCAACGTAGCTAAAAAGTTTAATTTAGATGCAATTCAAATAGCCTGATATGAAAATTATCGTATGCATCTTAGTAAAATAAACTTTAAATATTATGCACGCCATTACTGTTAATCACTCACAAATCATACTGATTACTTAACCGAGTTCATATTTTTATTAACAGAATAATTTAATTAGATAAAGAAATTACGAGAAAAAACCTTAGTTTTGAATCCTAAAACAAAGCATGAACTATAGCACTAAATTCAAAATCTTATTTTAATCAATATTGCTTCACGAAACTAATTAACAACGCTTGAACACTATGAGCTTCTTCTCTAAAATTGCTTATTGATACTAATTAACAAACATTTATGCATCTAAGTAGTCACCTTTTAGAAGCTAAATTTTGAGTTAAATCCTTATGTGTAACGAGGGTCTAAATAACTTAATAGGCAAGTTACTCCTTCAAATACAAAAAATGTGAAGCTGTGAAAATCGGCTTAAGTTGAAGGAATAAACAAATATATTTACCCTGTATATGCATATATATATATATATATATATATATATATATATATATATATATATATATGTATATATATTATATATATATATATACAGGGTGTCCAGCCTTAATGTGACCCAATAGCTAATTCCCGTTCGGTTTAGATATGCACTTCCAATTTGAAAAATGTTTTTAAAAAGGTAAAGAATGTTTTTACGTGCTTTTCGAACCAAAAAACCCATTTAGAAAAAAATTACAAAAATTAAATTTTTATACGGTCCCCAGGTCCTATCACTTATATTTAGGAAAAGATGCAGTACACAAAAACAAAGTAAACACAAAAAGTTTCATTTTATTACGATAAAAACTGACCTAGTTATGGAACTTTGAAAATCATACATTTCATCCATTTTCTCGGCCAATTTCAAGAAGCTAGTAAGGGACCGTCTCCAAAGTGAAATTAATTGGAACTCTGCCAGGAAACATTCGCTCTTGCACGTCACTCTTATGTAAATCGTTTTTAAATTTAAAAGTACACACATTACGTTAATATTACAATAACTGAGTACTTAAGAAACAAAATTTATTCTGTGTACGTGTAAAACATAGATAAAATGAAATATTTTGGACGAAGAAAACTTTTCAAAAGCAGTTCCAAAAACTTAGACTTATTTGCCTGCGGCTTCAGACTGATTTGCTGCGGTACTGATCATGGCAAACGTTAAAAATCTGGTGTGTAGTCGCTTGCATGTTTGATTTTCAAAGTTCCATAACTTGGTCAGTTTTTATCGTAATAAAATGAAACTTTTTGTGTTTACTTTGTTTTTGTGTACTGCATCTTTTCCTAAATATAAGTGATAGGACCTGGGGACCGTATAAAAATTTAATTTTTGTAATTTTTTTCTAAATGGGTTTTTTGGTTCGAAAAGCACGTAAAAACATTCTTTACCCTTTTTAAAACATTTTTTAAATTGGAAGTGCATATCTAAACCGAACGGTTCGGGAATTAGCTATTGGGTCACATTAAGGCTGGACACCCTGTATATACATAAAAAAAGTACACGGAAACTGAATAGTCTCTCAGGATAATGCAAACTAGGTTTTAAAGATTTTTATACTTTTAGACTAATACCTCCCAGGGTATCTAAAATACACAGCAGTGAAAGGATACTTTTCGAACTAAAGCTTAAGGCTATCCCGATAAAGTTTCATGAAATGCATTTGTTGAACAAACTGAATGCTGTAAACCGTAAGAAATCGGACATAATAAAGTATTTGCGTAAAATGCAGTTTTTGCTCTCAGTTTAAATAACTATTCTTATAACGTGCTATAAAAATGCGACGGTCGTCTTTTGCTTTGTAGATATAATAACACTTGATAAAAAAGGGGGGTCTTTCTATAAAATTCATATTGTCAAATCAAAGTACACAATAACTGGGTGAGGTTAATAAAGATGACTTTGTACTTAGGAATAACTGAGAGAGATACTAAAAGAACCACAGATCTCAATAAATGCTTTCCTAAATGCCAATTCCCAAACGTGCTAATAAAAAATTTAAACGTACAAATGACAATCATTTATGCTAAGGTAGCATTTAAATAGACTGGGCTCTCAATATAATTATTCATGTGCACAGTAAGGGTCTATTTTAACATGTAAATGAATTTTCCATACTTTGCGGGAAACTTTTTTTAAATTATTAAATAGCATTCACTCCTGGAATATCAATTAAATGATATAAATAATATATTTATTCACAAATTTCAAATGCAGGCTTCATGAAATCAGATTTAAATACTGAATGAATTCATAAATTTATCGATTTTATGTGAACAAATAACCCTTATTCATAGTTATGTTACTCAGGATAGTTCATGACAAGTTTTTAGATATTTTGAAAATGAATGCTTTTAGTTATTTGAAATATGCAGTAAGAAAGATATATTTACCGTAAAACATTGCACAGGAGCTTTTATCTGATACTTTTAAAGATTCCTGAAATGTACATGTAAATATTTTAGAATATAGAAAATGAAATCGGAAAAAAATAATGTGGATTTGCTTTATTAATATAGATGCAGATACCAAACGGACAAAATTCGTCTAATATTTCAGTTTTTCATAACTTAAGGAACTCCTTTTTAAAGAAAAAATGCATCATGAAAGAATATAATGTATAAGATGAAATCAGCAAATACAAAGAAAAAAAAACCAGTTCAAATTAGTTTTTTGAAAGTAAAACAATCATATGTATTTGAATATTTTTTAGACTTTGGTAAGTCATGAATTAAATTTTCATAAGAAACCCATGAATTGCGTCACATATAGAGAAAACCAAATTCACTTGTTATATATATACATTAAATATTTTATCCTAAGGTACATTTGTTGTGTTATTAAACAGATGGCAGTTTCATTTAAATCGTAACACAGCATTTGGCCCTAAAAATGCTGCGAATTTTTGTACAGTGTATATTTACAGAGTCTGATATGACTTCACTGTCTAGGAAAATGAAAGTATAAAATTCTTTACAATTAGATAGTACCTACAGACAGGTATATGATAAAGGGACCTACTTCTTTAATATTTTTCAAAGGTTAAATTCACGTTTCTCTACAAGTGTCTCAGAATTTTATTAGTAATTAATAATTTCTTCGTTGCACTACTGATATTATTATGTGAAGAAAAAATTATTTTAATCTAGAACCTTAAATCTAGTGACAATCTAATGGTTACCTTCCATCCACGAACTACAGGAAAAAAAAAACTGTCTTATGTTTTAAATAAATAAATAAATATATAGTATGTACCGATACATACTTTATTACTATACAGAAAAGTAACCTGTTTTAGTGTGTTAAATAAAATTTTCGTAGTGAAGAAGTTAAGTTAAATTTAACAATATAAAGCAGCGTTCGCGCAACGGAAAGTGCTTCTAGGAAATAAAATAACAGAAACAAGTTATTTTCGTTCTGCAGAACTATTACCATGAAAATCGATTGTAAAAGTTTGCACTGTCAATATAAATAAACATTTATTATACTTATGTAAACACTATTATATGTGGCTTATTTATCTCTGGGGATCGTGAAAACAGATTTTTAACACTTACCAGGAAACTTTAAACGTCTTAAAGATTTATGTCAGTTTGTGTTCGCTTTAGGTACAGAAAATTTACTAGCTTTGCTGCGAAATCCATGTATACTATTACTATGTTCATTGTTCATGTATCTTACTGAAATAGTGTATGTAAATAATTTACAGTTCTTATAGGGCCAGTGCATTAAGATCTCTGAACAGCTATTGTTTAAAATATTTTTAAGAGAAATTAGTGTATTTTTAAACAAAACAAGCTTCCATGAAACCATGGTAACGAACAGTTAACTATTCGTCCTTCAGTAGATCTTTATGCAATTATGTCTGTGTTAGAAAGTGTTTCATAATCGGCGTTTCCGGAATGATTTATCTTTCTTGTAACATTTTCAAACTGCTAAACCTTCTGCGATCATAAAATGCATAATTGGATTGGAGTAATTATTATTCACATGCTTTACAGGCAACTTATATCCGATAAATCGTGGACGCTATATTTCATGAAAAATGCAGATTTACGTTCCCTTTAAATGAACATAATGACCACGTAATATACTACTTAATGATGTTTTGGATTACATGATATACGTAATTTTGGAAGAAAGATGCCATTATGAAGATTTTGGGTAACCATTCAAATGGCACAAGAATAATGGAGTTTAAGAAAATGTGTGCGTCAGTTAAGATGCTGAAAAAAAGAATATTTTCAACACCTTTTAACGATGTTTAATCCTTATTAAATTGTTACTGACAGATTCGGACAAAATAAAAGTAACGCATGCAATTTTCGCAAGTATAATACTACAAACATTTAAGTTGCTTTGTTGTTAACTTATTCATTAGCTTATAAACAATGAAAGTATGCATCCTTAAGAAGAGCACAAAATTATCTTTCATATAAAAAATTCCATTTTGATGTAAAAACTAATGTGAATTTTATGTTTGAGTATAATAACGGAGTAGGGGACACTGGGCTCAGTTTGCACTTCTTTATTTGTTTTTACGCAACTTTATGAAAAATTGAATACAAATTTGACCTAAACATAAGAGAACCTTTACAAACATTTCGGCAGTGTAATTTCGAAATAACAGTTGACACGAGAGTATAATTCGAATGTATGTACACAAATTCGAATGTATTTAACCTCTTATTACTAAAATTGAGACTATACTGCCATGACATTTCTAATCGCATTTCTTAAAGCTACCATGTTAGAGGAAAATTAATACCATTGTGTCCCCACCTCGATGTGAGGGATCAAATTAATTATTCATTCTAAATCAGTATGTGATCAAATGGTAGAAATGTGCTATGAATCCTTTTATAATCATAACTTTGGCATGATTCATACTTTTGTTACACTAGCAGACTCAAAGAATTAAATTACAACAGCTATTTCAGGGGAGAAACCCTAAAAGAAGTTCATTAGAAGTGAAGATTCTGATGTATGATGAGATTCTTTTTCAACGGTAAGGACCATTATTTTCCAATTTTTCTTCAATTCAGGCTTACCTGTTCTTCTTCAACACCTCCTAAATATATAAAAAGCCTAACAACTCAAGGTTTGACGTCATCACTAGGTCTACGAAAATGACATTATCGTAGTTTCATTTTCACAAAGTAAAACTATTTAAAACTTCTGGCGAATGCTACAAATATTAGAAAAATACCTTAAATGAAACATTAAAATTAAAATACCTTTCTCATACAAAATTATTCTTATGATCTATTTCCTTATCATATTTTTTTTAATTTGCCATTGTTAAAAACTGCCTTTTGTCGTAAAATTATATTTTTTATCTCAAATTATTAAAATATTGTTATTTATGCGTAAATTCCACAGTAATTTTTAATAGTTTTATTTTGTAAAAATAAAACTTTTAAAAGTAGGCCTACGTCAAAGCTTGGTGGCGTAGGAGGTTTTAGGCTTTCTTTATCTAAGAAGTCTTACCTTCTCTCATAATTGTAAAAATGGACCCTTGAAGACTCCCCCTTCTGAAGTTGCTGTATTGCTTCCGGGCAGGATTTTTCTCCATAGCAGAGATAGAAGGGGAGTTTTCACCTCTGCATTTCTGTCTCATATATATATATATATATACACAATTATTGGACCTTTTTCTAAAGTGAAATTCGAGGCACCCACAGAAATGCGAACTTCTGAAGAAACATTACCTGTTAATACATGAAACAGAAACAATTATGCCCCCAAAATAACATATTTTACTGAGTTAGTCTGTTTAATTATTTTTTATTAATTTAAAACCATTTTGTGTTGCGTTCTATGATGTTAAAAATGTACGAGACATCAGAAATTTTCACAGTAAAAATCAGCTTTAAATGCCGGAAATATAAAAATTTTAAGCTACCTAGTCACGGCTAATGTTAGTTGTATAAACAACTCTTAAGCGTGAGCTACTTGTCTCTTGAGATAGTATAAAGAAGGTTCTAGAGATCTTTGTATTTTCAACGGATTTATAAAATGTGCAATGGGAGAGTGATAAAATACACTGGATTTAAATGTGTCATTTTAAGGTTTTATAAATTTCTTGGCATAGGATAAAGTAAATTTTAGGCAATCTTCTCGCAGTTCTCAAGGCGGGACCGCATTTATAAATAAGAATGTTCTGTGGTCAATCTTAGTTTTATTTTCCTCAAAAGTAAACTTACCTTTCTTAGGCCACACAATATATATATATATATACAACAATAAATTTATAATTATAAAATAAAAAATTCTGAAGTTCATTTTAAATTGATCAATAAAAAGATTTGTTTTAATGGAAAACTATTCTTTTTTTGGAGGGGGTTAATCTTTTTTACTAAAAAGTAAATAAATATGTTGGCATTTGTACTGTAGATTACTTAGTTGCAGTTTTAAATTGAGAGATAGCTAGCGTTGAGACTAAAAACCTCAGGACCATTAAAATACACAATTAAGTTGTAAGAAATTATGACGACATACGTAATTAAAAAACTATTTATTTAAAAGGAATATTGCAGAATAAACATATTAAGAATAACGGCTGGTGACGGACAGATTAAAAAAAGTCCTGCAGCAGTACTTGAATAAAGATGGAATGAGTTAAAAACTATGCCAAGACCGGACTTCACATTGGCAAAAACAAAAACTTGGCGGAGATAACCAGCGCCAATAACAGAGCAACGATAAAATTTAAACTAATAAAATTAAAGTAATATAACCGAGAACGAATAATTTAAAAGTTATTGTATCCAATTTCATTTTCTTTTACTTAGAAAGCAGAATTAATGTAGTAAAATTTTTTTCAGTTACATTGTTACTTATTTCGTAATCTTGAAGCAAACGATACAGATACAGATTTTGCATCGTTGTTTTTTAAGATATATATCCAGTTAGTGGCTTTTCAAGATTTGCTTGCATTAATAGGTTTTCTTTGAGCATCTTCATCGATACACATTTTGTCACATTGTCCTGTAAAAAATACAGTAAAAAGCGATTAAAATTTCCTGACATATCTTTATTCTGTGCCACAGGCATGCCTTTCATTCTAAACCAATTAGAAACAGACTAACTTTACTTCATGTGTTAAATTGTTCAACGATAGGAAACATATTTTTAAATTAAAATTCACAGTGAATAGTATTTTTCTGTAAGTTTCAACAGAGATTAATAGATTTATATTTCACATCAAAAGTCATATTTTGTTGCAAGCAATTTGAAAAAAAAGCAGAGAAACCAACTTGTCTATGTGCTATTAGTTTGATTTACAGTTTGATATGATTTTAATTACTGCTTTCATTCTGTTCGCATTCTTCAGTAAAGAATTCAAACTCTCATATTTCTAAGTACATAAATGTTATTATAAGTGTTATTTGCTCAGTTAAAAAATTGATTTGATTTCAAAAATAAATGTTTTCATACAAGTTAAGTAATGTTCCTTTAATATCTAATTGGAGAGGATTACAATATAATTTGCTATAGAAAATTCTCTCAATGAATATGTAATTTTTTTCTTCCACTGGTTTATGAAGTAAACCTCATTTATTATTTATACAAATGTAAATATTGCTTTAGTTTAATTTTAACAACAAAAACAAAACTCAGAAACAAACACATTACATTTAAAAGAATAGACAGAAATTACTTACACATCTTTTACGTGCTAAGCTACAACTAGATACAGACAATTCTTAAGATAAAAAATTATTTTATCAAATGTGAGTGAATCATAATTGTCAAGTTTATAAAAACCCGTAAATGTAAACATCCAAATATCACAACGGAATTCACATATCTTTGGGAGCTCTGATCTCTAATTAAATCTGCATCAAATACTTGCAAGTAAATAATTAAACAAATGCATTTGATTGCGAATTAAAGAAGAAAAAAAACTTATTTTCTCTTTCTAGTATTTATTCAAGATAAAATACTCCTCCTTTAAGTTAATAGGAAGATTTATTTATTCAAGTGCTTTTATGAAAAGTGGTTTGTCAGATGGATTTCCATACTGAAAAATAATGAAGAAATGTGAGTTCCATTGCTTTCAAAATAGTAAAAGTAATTATGTGTTTTCTGATGCGCTTCCTAATGTGAATTCGAATAACAAAATATTCTAATAAAACTTTCGAACATATTAAAGAAATGCGAGTTAGACTTATGCTTAGGGATGTCGACAGCATAGCGACAAAGAGACAATCGTCGCCAAAATCGTAAACATGGACTACAATTGTGTCGTCTGAATTCATGTGTATGGAGCTTTTCCATCTTCTTTATACGCAAATCGTCAATTTGATTTTACGTCCAGTATTCATCAATGAATTTTTCGGCCAGGAAACTTACGATGAAAGTCATATTATTGTTTTCTTTTTTTTCTTTTCAAAAGATCATGTACAGCTGCGGAAAAAAAAAGTCCCACTTGTACTTTTTTCGCTGTCTTTCGTCGTACAGCAAAGTTACAGATACCAATCGTTTACGATTGACGTACACTTTAATTTGCTATGCATAAAAATTGCATAAGGGGCCATCTACATATTAAAATTCGCACCAACTTTTTTTTTCTCAATAGCAACCCCTAGATTTCACTTCATATTTCAAAAATTTAGCTCATTTTAACCCCGGACACCAATTTTCAATAAATTTGGACAGAAAATGAGTGAGTTATGAGCACCCAAAATCCCCCTCCCCCTATGTTGAAATATTTTTTCATACTTCAATTCATATCTCATATAATATTGGTAGTAAGAAGCTGATTTTTATTCGTACTATTAGAACTAAACGACCCAAACACAATTTAATGTTATTATGATTTTTAATAAATCATTAATATGAATTATGAATTATTAAATTAATATTCAAAAAAATTATGAATAGCGACCTAGCCAAATTTCGATGGAAATAGATGCAGAAATTAATATTACATGGCTGTGCAAAATTTCAAATTTTTACGTTCAGTAGTTTAATTTATATTAAATAAAATGTGTTATTTTCATGAGTTAAGGGACCATATATAAATTTATTAAGTGAAAATTTTTTGAAAATTGCATACAATAAACGTAAATTAGATTTATTTTGTGCAAAAACACAGTAAAAGATACAAGTATTAAAAATATCAAATTTTGAAGCAAATAAATTAGAGGTTTTTACAGTTTGATAGGGATTCTATAAAGCGTGTATCGTTGCGTCCGCTACCATATTCCCCCAAATAAAATATTTTCCAGCTATAGAATTAGATGCAGTAGATGTATGTCTTCTAATACAACGTCCTATTTCTGAAAAATTAACATCCTCAACTTTCCAGGCGTGAATGTGACCTTTTTTAATATCGGAAAGATTAGGTCTTTGGACTTCCCCATACTTTATCAAACATTCAAAATCACGTTTTTCTGTCTAAATTTTCATCTAACTATAAATTAAAATACCGCCAAAAGTCTTAAGAATATTGCACATTGCAGACGATAGTATTAAATGAAGAAAGTGAAATAACAAACACAATGATAATATTGGGTCGGCAAAAAAGTAATTGCGTTTTTTACATAAAATTCAAACAAATAAATTTTCTATCAGGAAATCATTCTTCAAGTTCGACCATAGCTGAGTAATATTCAAGCTTGTAGTCAGAAGAGCAGAGAGCAACCTCTAACTTCTCCCAACATTTCACCTGTCTAAGAGAACCATCAACGGAAATACTCAATAACAATTTCAAAATTACAAAGATTTTCAAAATCGTGAGCAGTCATTTTGCATTTTTCCCTTACATCATGTGTGCGAACCAAGGAAGTTATGAACTCACGGGTTATTTGGACTACAGACTAAATTTCTACCTTTGATATTCTCAGTACAAAAAACTTTAAGAGAGATGCAAACAATATTTTCCGTGAAAATAATATTAATTTCTTTTAACTCTTGCGAGCAAAATTAATGAAAGGCGAAAAGTTCGGAACCTACAAATAGCGTTTTTCAATTTGCAGAAAGTCCCTTAAAAACGCGCAAAAATGAATTCGCAATATCTCCGGAAATTATCGTAGAAAATTGGTGAAAATTTATATTCAGGGTAATTTGAAGGTTTTCTTTCGTTTAATAAAGTCAAAATATGGGGTTGCCATAGAGAAAAACGAAGTTGATGCAGAATTAAATATGAAGACGGCCCCTGATGCAAATTAAATTAATAGTAAATTAAAGTACGCGTTATTTGCAAACGAATGGTATATATAACTTTACTGTACGACGAACGACGGCGAAATAAAGAGCAAGTGGGCCTTTTTTTTCCGCAGCTGTACAATCTGTACATACTGTAAATACATATGTATTTACAGAATACTCAACGGTTAAATACATAATATATATGTAATATAAAAACCCCTTTTAGGCTTTTTAATTAAGTTTTCCTAATTAATATTTATATGAGTCACTGTTACTAATCTTTTACTCAAAACAACGGCAATTTGCTCGCCTCGTCGGAGCCATATGAGTCTTAAAGTCTTTTCCCTCTAAAAATCCGCCAGACATGGTTTTTCCTGGTAGACTTTGACTCCGCCTTGTCTAAATTACTATGGCCAATCAAGCCCATTAATACCCCCTGCTCCTGCCCAGTTAGTCACGTGTTATTACGTATCGCAGGGAATCTTTGTCTGCAACCTTCAATGCCTTATCCCTATTTAAATACAGCTGCACGCTGAACTTTACTCGCTTTTTCGCTTTTTGACTGTTTCTTGCTCTATAATTGTATTATGAGTGCTTTGCTAATCCAGATATTGAATCGTGTTAAATAAAAATGATTCAATTCTCAAACTGTGTCTTAATGACGGCCTGACTGCTAGTGGGGGCTACCCCCATATTACATATATATACAAAACATTGCCACAATTTAATGTAGTTTAAACTATGTAAAAAATATTTTTTATGCAAAGTAATTGTAATTAAACAAAAACAAAATAAAACTTGCAAGGTTTGAAGTTGAATAGATTTTGTGTGTTTACTTTTGTTATCAGAAAATACAGGCATGAACTAAAAGCAAAATTTATAATAAAAGAAAGTAGACAGCTGTTTTGGGTATAATAAAGAGACAATCGTCGCGCTGATGGCAACAAAATAAGAGGTTCAGAAAAATGATTAAAAAATTTTCACCAGTAGGAGCCAGCTGTAGGTTTCCTTATCTACATCCCAGACAGCACATAAGCTTAAATCAAGCTTGACATTTCCTTGAATTTGACGTATTAATGCAAGCTTGACAGTTCAACTCATTTTAAGCTGGCAGAAAGCTTGCAGGAGTCAAGTTGAATTGTCAAGCTTAAATACAGCTTGATTTAAGCTTGACAAGTGATACTAGCTTGATTTTAGCTTTCAAAGTGCGCAGTGATGGCTCCATCTGTGAAAGAGAATGGACATTAATTGTCTAGCGTCCTCAAATTTGCTGGTAATAAGTTCGTAAAAGATGTGTTTTATTTTATTACCAGTGCCATATTACCGGCAGGGCAAACGGTGCAACTGCCCAGGGCCTACAGATTTTAAGGCCCAAAAATCTTACTTCTTACACTTTTGTAGTTTTAAAATAAAATTACAAAGGATAAAAAAATTCAGAAGTTAAATAATTTTTTTAATTATAAAGTATGAACAATGAAAATAATTCAAATTTACATTTGTATAAATTAATTTAAACTTATTTTCAATTCTTCGAAATGCTCTATATCGATATAGCATACCAATATGTAGGAAAATAACTAACCACATTTGTAAAGAGAACTTTTAGCGTGAAAAAATAGCAAAATTTTTCAATTATTTGTTATTTTAAGAAATATTTACAAAAATGACTAAAGTGTTTGTATTCCATACATGTTAGCAACTGTGATATAGCATTTCGAAGTAACGTTTAACTATCTGTTTGTCTGATTTCAGATTACTTAACACAAAATTTGTGTTAAGTAAGTAAACCCATTCTATATTTCCAAATATGGAAATTCTTCAAAATAAAATACAATTATACTACGAAATTGATTTCAAAATCAGTCGTTTGTCTCGATTTTGGCCAGCAGTATTGCTCATGACTGTTGCGGTACTGAAAGTTTTAAAACGTGTGCTGCTCTTAAGTTTAAATTATGTTTATTTCCCTATTAGTAGAGTCTCTAAATCACACATAACATTATTTTAATTTTGATGCATCCCATGGAAAAATAAAAGAAACAAATAACACATCGCCCACTTATCAATCTGGCGAGAAAACGGCGTGATAAGTCACTTCAAACTTTAGTCATATCTGCGTGAAGCTTAGTAGCTGAACGGACAGCGAGCTGGAGTCCCAACCGAAAGGTCCCGGGTTCTATTCCAGCCACGAACACTCGATGGAAACAGATTAAATTAAATTGAAATTTCAGCGTAGAGGAGGAAAATGCGTTGCAAAGTAAAATATGTGGGGTGAGTTCGCCGACTGGCGCCCCGTGTATTTAGGAAATTTTTTTAAGCTTGAAATTAAACTTGAAATGTCAAGCTTGATTCAAGCTTGAAATGTCAAGCTTAATGCAAGCTGGGCAAGTGTAAACTAGAACACTTGATTCAAGCTTGCATTAAGCTTACACGCTTGAAATTTTCAAGCTTATTGACTTGATAAATCAAGCTTGCTGCAAGTTTGATGCAAGTTTACTGTGCTGTCTGGGATATCACTTCAACTCCCCCACTACAACAGAGATGAATCCGGATTATCGACGATACGGATTTTTGACGCACGGATTACTGACTATTTACTACCTACTGACCGACTATATAAAATTGATCACATGTAATAATATCCTCGCAAAATATATTTGATAAACTACGGTTTTAATACAACGAAAGAAAGAGAAACCAGACTTTCAGATTCATACAGTGTGGACGGTAAATTAACGAAGCAAAGGAAATTTCAACTGTTACTACAATCACAAGTCAACTTACTACAATCACAGTCAACTGTTACTGCTTCGAAAACAGTTACAAAAATTCGACTTTTCTAGCACACTAAATTCTGCAAATATTAGTACGTTGTCACGAAAATAAAAAAAAGTCACAGACGTTTATGATATGAAACTTAGCAGGGCAGGACATAAAAAAATTGCTGTTTCAGAGACACAAGCTGAATTACGTCATATTAGGAATTATTTAAACCCTATAACTTCGACCTTGATGGTGTGAAATTCGACGTAAATGTCGAGTAACTGGGTACGTATGCAAAGGAAATCACAACACAAATGATACCTTCTCTTATAATTGACATGCAGTCGAAAGAAAGGTGTACTTTTATTTCAATAAATATTTCCTGGATTTATGCGGAGTAAATATTAAGTTAAGGGGATAGTTAAGTTGCATATAAAAGTAGCAGCTTCAAAGTATCAAAAGGAACACCATTTTTTAAATTCAAGTTTAAATTCAATGTATCAACAGGAATAAAATAAGAAGCAATTTTTTATCCATTTGAAACAGTAGCAAGTAACCCTCCCACCCTCAAAAAAAAAAAAAATCTCATAATATTTTCAGGCTAGGGCCTTTAAATTTAGTTACTGCACAACCTTTTCTTCCGAAGCGCAATTTATAAATAACATAGTACGATAAAATCGTAATAATGAAATAAAGTAAAAACGCAGTCTCTGGCTCAATGCTGCGCTAAAGAAGGGCATTCTCAAATCAACTCCCAGAAACAACGACATTTACAGTTTGAGATTCGCGGGAGTCTTTGCAACGATGGTGCCGAAAACGATCACCGCAGGTAATTACTATGGATAGATAAAACTGCTTTCACGATAAGGTTTTAGAACAAGTTATTGAAAACTTTTCAACCATTCTTCTTTCCCCCATTCTTGGAATCTATTATATATTAAAATTCTAAGGCAGCTCGAGGCAGATTATTGGAGGACGCTTTTGATGAAGTTTGACCATGCGTATACTCTCCCCGACCAATCAGTAACCAGAATAAAAACTTTCTTCACACATAAGAATGGTTTTTCATAAGACATTACGTCAGTTTCACGTCAAATTAAAAAGCATGAGAAACAATTAAGTCAAAATGTATTTCTTAAAGTTCATAAATTTAAAAGTGGCTTATGCGATTGCGTAGATAACAGGAGTTTAAAGTTTCAGTCGATGCATTTTTCCGAAATGATACAAATAGCTGTATTCATTTAGCAGTTTTCTTCTGAAAGCATCATTTAATGATGTCGGATGCTGAATCATTTGACAACCACCAATCACTTTCGACAACCTAAAAAATCGCCGCACTTTGGAGATTTTTTCATCGTCATTGCATAGTTACTAAAGTAAGAACTGGCGCGAAACTTTTTGTTTACTTTCAGTCACACGTCATGTCACGTCCAAGTCGCACTTCGATTTTTCCTGTCCGTTGTGTCCAAGACCTCGGTGACATTCCTGATCTTTCTCATTTATTTTTGACCGTCTGTTTCAGTGACCGTCGAATTCGACAAGTTCCAGCTAGTGTTCTACTGAAAAGAGTTGATGAATGCTTTCAGAACAAGGAAGAAAATTATCTTAAACACTTTCAAATTTTAAATGCGCACTAAAGTGCTATACATTAAAAGCCTATCATAATCCATGCGTCGTCCCTATTTTTCTTCCTTATTCCAATAGGTTGGAAAGTGTATCATTATTCATGAGTGTGCGTACTTTTCGTCCTTGTTCCATAAAACACTTCCCTGAAATCGTAATCTACATTAAAATTGAATACTAAAACTATTTTACAAAATTCGCCAAGCTTATTCTATACTTCACCTTTATAAATACTATTTGGAATATGCATCATAATCCATGAGTGTGCCGTGTTTGTATTTCTTCTTCCATAAAACACCCTCTTTCCAGGATAAAAATCTACATTAAAATTGCCTACTAAAACTGTTTAACAATCTTCGCCAGGTATATTTTAACTATACTTCTAATTTTTAATAAACTGTAGTGTTTGTCAGTTTTTTGCAACATATGGAAGAAATCGCCAAGATAGTTTCAGTTTTGGAGAGTTATTTTTTTAATGTGTGCCAAACTTGACGATAAATCATCAAAAACGGCAAACCTTGGAGACTTTCAGCATTTTATTCCCCCTTCCCTGCGTTATCTGTCAAACCTATTGAAAAATGTAAAGAAAACGTGCCGACGTCCACAAAAATCTATCGACAGAAAATACGGAGTGACAAAAATAGTACTGTAGTGCTAAAAATTTTGAAAATTATTCGATCGTTTGTTCTACTACCTTGAATTTGTGCTGGCAATTTTTATAATAGATAAACATTGCTGTAACCGATTCCCCAGAGAGACTGTCGAAGCCCCTTAACCCTTTAATGCGCAGTGTTCCCGCTCTGGGAACACCAAACTCTGACGTTTTGACTGTTGCCAGTCACGAAGAATAGATTTGATTTCTGTAAAAATACACTGCTGGCCATCGTAAATGCAACACCCTGAAGGAAGCATGCAAATAATATGAAATTTACAACATGCATTAGCTGAGGTGAGATATGCAAATGATTAGAATTTCAGCGCAGACGCACATCAAGCGCGCCTGTGGCGCCACCTCAAAGCGCTATTTAAGGCTTGGAGATTTCGACGGTTTCAAGTACAGCAATTGTGTTTTTCTTGCTTTTTTTTCAAAAAAACGATAAATTATGCCTCGTAGGAAACAACGATCATCTTTTGATCAAGTATCCGAGTTTGACAGAGGAAGGATAGTGGCATACCGAGATTGTGGGTTATCTTTCAGGGAAATCGGTCGTCGTATTGGACGAAACCAAACAACTGTGATGCGGATATGTGATCGTTGGGTGCAGGAGGGTACGACGGACAGACGTGATCGACCGCATCGACCTCAGTGCACCACGTCACGTGATGACAGGCAGATTGTACGCATGGCAGTGACGGACCGCTCAGTCACATCACGAACCATATCACAGCAGATTCAGTCTGTAACGCATCATCCAGTGTCTGCGCGTACCATTCGACGTCGTTTACAGCAGAATGGTCTGTCCGCAAGACGTCCGTTGCTTTGTCTACCTCTGACGCGGAACCACAGACGTCTCCGCCGCCAATGGTGCGATGAAAGAAGGATGTGGACGACAGAATGGAATGAAATTCTCTTTACTGACGAGTCACGCTTCTGTATGCAACACCACGACGGTCGGATTCGAGTCTGGAGACACCGTGGAGAGAGGATGCTGAACAGCTGCATTATGCACCGTCACACTGGTCCTGCACCGGGTATTATGGTATGGGGCGGTATCGGATATCTCTCTCGCACTCCTCTAGTACGCATTGCCGGTACTTTAACCAGCCAGCGCTACATCTCCGAGGTGTTGGAGCCAGTTGTCCTTTCTTACCTTCAGGGCTTGCCAACAGCCATATTTCAGCAGGATAATGCACGGCCACACGTGGCACGCATTGTCCAAGGGTTCTTCGTCAATCACCAGATTGAATTGCTTCCCTGGCCGGCGCGCTCTCCGGATCTTTCGCCGATAGAAAACATGTGGTCCATGGTTGCTCAACGACTGACCCAGAGTTCATCCCCAGCTGTCACACCAGATCAACTTTGGCAACGTGTGGAAGCTGCTTGGTCTGCTGTACCCCAAGAACACATTCAAAGTCTCTTTGAATCAATGCCGAGGCGTGTGGCAGCTGTGATCTCCAATAACGGCGGCTACTCTGGGTACTGATTTTGGCAGGAACCACGCTTCATAGAATGCTGTAAATTTAATCATTTGTTACTTGGTCAACATGTTATCTACACAATAAATTTTGTTGTGATATCTCTTGTTTTTCTTGGTGTTGCAATTTGGGTGGCCAGCAGTGTAGTTGCGGGTGACATAGCTACACCGGAATCCTTTACTTTTTAGCACGTCATTTCCCGTAAAAAATAATTGTCACGATTATTTTTAACAGCACTGACATCTGCTGAAAAACGGAAGAATGCGAGAACAGCCGGATAGATTGCCCAATGCTGAAAAAAGGGCAGCCGTTGCCATCGCTCGACTTAACTACCAGCAAGATGGCGGACGATCGAAACATTCATCGCGTGACACAGCGTGCCAAAAATATTTTTGCTTAAAATATTATATTTGAAAAATATATATCTGTACGACAGCTGGCTGTGCTCGCGCACAGCCAGCTGCATCAAAAAAGGATCTCTAGATCTGTGGCACGCGATGAACGTTTCGATCCTCCGCCATCTTGCTGGTAGTTAAGTTGAGCGGTGGCAACAGCTGCCCTTTTTTCAGCATTGAGAAAGGGTTGCGCCTCAAAGGGTTAAACAAGGCTGCCTTAGAAGAGTGCGTAATCCACACGTTTAAGACGATTTGCATTACTTTTTTATTTTTATACATTCATCCATTCATTTATTTTTTGTGCGAGGATATATCGATGATAAAAGAAAAACTGATGATTGCACTCCAGTATCTCTTTCTTCAAGTTAAAAATGATAGGCGAAATGAGTATAATCGAAAAAATCAGCATCGTTTATTTCGAAACGTTTATCTCCGTCCTTCTCATCTCTGGGGAGAAAAGAAACTGCTCTTTAATCTGCTCATTACTTACGAGAGCTGGAAAAGATTTTATCGGAAATAATAAGATATTTTTCTGCTCAAACTAAACCCACGCATTCTATAAAACTAAAGAAAGCGCATCTGGTAATGATTTTGTACAGCGTTTTTCGTATACGATGAAGGGTTGTAGTATTGAAAAATCCGTTACATTTTTTAAAACCACATAATGTTTCATGCAAACATATGCAAACGTTGGTAGAGGGCATAAATTTAAAAGCATTTTAACATCACAATATGTTCACAAAGTATCGAACGTAAAGGCATTGGTATTAACCCTTAATTAAAGACAGAAAGGATCTTTCGATGAGAGATTGATCGATGCGTTTGTTATCCAAATGCACAATTTTTGAGAGGTCTTTTCATAACAAACTGTGTCATGAATATCTTTTAGATGATGGTGGGAAATCCTGAAAACTCTGAAAAAGGTTAACAAATGGTAAACGATGATTTGTCAAAATCGTGCCTAATGGTTTGGTAAAGACAGTGTCTATAAGCGAATTTATCCTGTCGCAAAAAATGACTTTTCGCAGTTTAGCTGCGTAAAATTTCCTTATTATTATTACTGCGAGTATTAAAACGTAAAATTATTACTGCGAAAATTAATAAATGTAATTTTTGATCTGTATTAAAAAAAAAAGTTTTCTTCCTTAACTGGTTATCACACACGTTCTTGTTTGAAAGGGGGTAATACCAGGGGAAAAACAGTGGAAAAAAGTTGTACACAATAAGTCACTGCACTAATTTTAAAGTTTAAATGTTCAAATTTTTCAAACGTTTTTATTACTTATGAAAGTAAAAACTGTCCCGCTGACAGCGAGACTTTTTTTCAATATAAAAGTTCAGGTACCTTCTGAGGTTCACGATAATTTTTTACTTCTTTTTAAAATAGGGTGATAGTAGGGGCGTAGCCAAGGGGGGGCGTTAGGGGCGTCATAACCCCCCCCCCACATGAGGAATTTTTTGTCATACAAAATGTATATTCTTCACTCCTTTATCACACACATGTATGCATATATGTGAGTTGCAATAGTCGTAACCCCCCCCCCCCCCCATGAAAAATTTCTGGCTATGCCCCTGGGTGATAGGGTTGGGGGAAACAAATTTTTTGACGGGTTAAATACACAAGTGAAACTTTAAGCAAATACTCTCGGTATGTCAATATGTCGTTACATAAGTAATAAACTTATTATGAAAAAAAATTAAAAATATAAGTAAAGCTTCTGCTTAAGTTTCTCTAAAACCTACACGACTTTCCGGTAAGGTGTAAATTTTCCGCAGCGCCATCTATTATTTTTAAATTTTATTAGTCCCTGAAAAAGAAAAGAATAAAAAAACCTGTGTACGCCCGTTTGTATCCTCATACAGTCTTTGAAATCACGGAATTTAGAAGTCAATAATCCGAAACTAACTTTGTTAAAAATATTCAACATTTTCTCTGTTATTACTAAGTAACATCTGGAGGCTGTTAAAGATTTATGAATTTTTTCATAATTCGAAAGCGTAAGTTGTTTTTCAAAGGAAAGGAATTTAATCTTAAATCACCTACCCTTGGGTTACGGCCTTCGTTATTGACAAGTCGTTTTAGCGACATTAAATGTGTGCTATTTTATAAAAATTAGAATGTTACTTTTGATTTAATTTCCCTGAAATTGATGTAACATTTTTAGCGTTGCAATTGTGGCTTTTCGAATTTGGGATATATTCTTTTATATTTCAAAATAATTAAAATTTCGGCATTCGGAATTTTTCTAGATATTTTGACGGTGTCATGGTATCATATTATCACAACTAGAATATACTCCAACGTATTCACCTCGTTAATTAGTTGTAACTCTGTAGAAAAACGTGATCAATACAAATAGATTTAATTGTTATTGATATTAAGTAATAAACTCATTCACATTGAGATGAACTCGCTTATTTGAATACATCAATTATCTGATCTCTAATTTATGAGCATAAAGTAAAACTACTAGTACAAACTTCTTTTAGAGTTATAAATATCCGAATTTAAGAACTGAGAAAATCTAATTAGAAACAACACATAGAATATCGTTATCAGTTTCATCAGCTTGCCATTCCTTTTAATTTCTGAATGCAAATTAGCATAATATTTCGCTTTTCAGTCTATCAAATAATACAAATACATTTTATTCAATTATTTAGCAATTCCTCGCTCTTGGATTGATCTGCAGTTATACTGAATGTATTTATGTTGAAGTAAATGAACAAAAAAGTAATTAAATTATTTCCTATATATATGTTCCTTTGCTTCTCGTTGATGAGAAGAAATTTCTATCACATTTCTAGAAATACATCGAGTTGTTAGCAATATTTCATAACAGCGTTATTAATTTAAATTTTCTATTAATAGAAACTAATTTTTAAGGTAACCCTACACAAATGTTGGCATTTATTTCTTTTTTAATGTGAAAATCATAGTGCAGGATGGCTGTAGTTTAAAAAAAAAATTATTTCATTGCTGCTTACAGTTGAAAGAAATCCCCAGAAAATTTTTTCGCTTTATCCAGACATAAAGACATGTCTAGAAAGCATATTATCGATAGGTTTTCAAACTAATTCGCCATCTGGTACTGATATTTAGAACTCTTTTTTTTTTCTAAAAAACAAATTTCCATGTCTTTAGTAGATGATCAACGCTTTTTCACAATTTTCGGATGTCTGCATTTGGCTGTAGACTGCTTTCAGAAAGAGTGTTTTAGTTATGGGAAATACGTAAATCAATTCATAAATGAAGAAAGAATTTTTTTGTACACCCTCCCAAAAAAAAAACTATTCGAGCAAGAGAGAAATTTCCTATTTTAGATTTGCGAATAATAATTGAGTTTTTGAAAAATGCACAACTTGATAGAAATATGGAAAGTCTTATTTATACATAGCCTAATTCATATTCTATGATAAATAATTTTTAATATACGAAACCAACGTAGGAAATTTCTCTCTTGCTCGAATACTTTTTTTGGATGGCGTACAAGAATACATCTTTAAGTTTATATTCCATTCATTTATGTTCATGAATAAACATGAAACTGTTGTAATTGTGTATGTACACTCAGGTTTTGAGAACCTGGAATCATTTTTACTTTCCGAACATGTACCATGTAAGGAAAGTATTGTAATCATGAAAAAATTCGACTTCGAGATTTTGGTGTTTTTACACGTTTTGAGGGCTTCTGAATCCATTTATGCTATTTTTACGAGATGTATGTATGTATGTGTGTATGTGTGTATGTGTGTTTGTGTGTATGTGAGTGAACACGATAGCTCCTGAACGGAGCATTCGATTGAGCTCAAATTGGATATATATGTCATAAACCACCGTCGCAAGACCGGTATTGATTTGGGTGTGTATAGGACTTATAGTTTTTCTACAGGGCTACGACAAAGATTTCTTTTACATTATGGCCTATGGGGGGAATTTCTTGAAAGTGCGCTAGCGTTTAAACGATACATTCGATTGAGCTCAAATTCGGTATACATGTTATAAACCACCATCCTAAGACCGGTATTGATTTTGGTGTGTATAGGACTTATAGTTCTCCTAAAGGGCTACGACAAAACTTTCTTTTATGTTATGGCATAATGGCATATGGGGAGAAATTCTTGAAAGTGCGCAAGCGTTTAAACGGTGCATTCGATTGAGTTTCAATTTGGTATATATGTTTGAATGATTCATCGATTAAAATTTATTTAAGTGCTTGGTCATGATCTTAATCGTAAGTGTTCGGAAAGTCGAGTGGAGTCACTCCAGATTTTTAATTTAGATTTCACTCACTTGTATTAATGAAGAAATATGAAACTGATATGACTGTTCATGTACATTCTGGATTTTATACAACCTGTAAATTGCCTCTGATAAAAAGGGACAGCTAACGTCCACTCCAGCAATTCTTTGATTCACAGATTACTTGTTCTACCTTACCCTTTCGCTTCGAGTTTACTTTATTTATGGCAATTGAAAAAAAATTAATTTTAAATTTTCACCTCACAATGAGAACATGACGCCTAATAGTAATATATTTATTTTGTACTAGCTGAAGTACCCGTTCTTCGCACGGGAATGAATGGACTTTTTGATATTACGATTTGTGGTGATTACTATTCATTGTAATAAACAGATATAGCAAAGTGGATATCGCGTTATATTGTGTCCAATAATCATGCATACCGAATTGCAAGGCAATCGTTTGTACGGTGCAGAAGGCCATGCGGCGTAGCGCAATCTAGTGGCGAGTTTTAGCAAAACGAATACGGCGAAAATATTTTTCGCATTCAGATATCGATGTATACGAATTTTCATGACTATCGGCTGGACAGTCCTGAAGTTCATGTGTTGACGCGACATTTAGTGGCAAGTTATAAGAAAATGGATAGCGCCAAACTCTTCCCCGTGTTCAAATATCTATGTATACCTATTTTCATAGCGATCATTTGCACAGTCAAGTAGTGATACACTGCAGGGCCATCCAGTGGTTCAATAAAGTAATGATTTGCTACAGCGCCGTCAAGTGGCGAGTTATAGCAAAATGGATAACGCCAAAATATTCTCATTGTTCAAATAGCTATGTATACTGATTTTCATAGCGACCGTGTTCAACTATCTATGTATACCAATTTTCATAACGATCATTTCCACAGTCAAGAAATGATACACTGCAGGGCCATCTAGTAGTTAATTAAAGTAATGATTTGCTACAGCGCCGTCAAGTGGCGAGTTATAGCAAAATGGATAACGCCAAAATATTCTCATTGTTCAAATAGCTATGTATACTGATTTTCATAGCGACCGTTTGAATGGTCAAGAATTTGGCCTGCTGCAGCGTCATCTAGTGGCGATTTAAAATAATAATGCATTGCAGTGTAATCTAGTGGTGAGTAACATCAAAAGGAACGCAGTTAGAATATATTCTTCGTGCTCAAATATGTAAGTATAAAAAATTTTATGCTGATCCGTCGAACGGTATAGAAGTTGATGCTTTTCAGCGCCATTTAGCGGCAAGTTACATCAAAATGGATAGTGAAAAATATTCTCCGTGTTCTAATATTCGCGTGTACCAAATTTCATCGAAATCGGTTGGACGATATTCGCATAGCAAACGGCTAAACGGAATAGAATTCGACGTTCTGCTGCGCCACCTTGTGGCAAGTTAGAGGAAAACGGATAGCATTAAAAGCTTCTCCATGATAAAAGACTTAGGTGAACCAAATTTCATGGTGCAACGGTGCTCAACGGTGCTGGAGTTTTTCAACCTCATACACTCATACCAACATTCATTTTTATCTATAACCAGTGTCATTATATATCCCAGTCTCAAATAAAATCCAGTTTCAAATCTAAGCCTCGCCAAAGTGCCAACATACGCCATTTTGCAAGCGTTTTTTCAGGAAATCATTCGAAGCATTGACTTAGCAGCAATAATATATGGGAAATGGTTCGACCGCGAAAAAGTAAAGCAAGCCTTCATTTGAAAATTGAATCCCTTAATACAGCCGAATTTTTTAAAATTATCAACTATAACGTGTTTTATTCATCATTACTCCGATGTACTAAATGAGAAGATTTGAATTTTCTGATATTTGGCGGAATTCCCCCAACTTAAATCAATGTACTCATTTGGCGAGAATTCTGGAGATAGATCAATTGAAATCCCTTAATAACTGCATTATTTCTTCACGGATCATTAAAATTTAACGCTGTATTCTAATAAAACCTTTGCACTTGTTTTCAAAAATCTATTTCCTTAAGCTCTCAATAAATTGCGCCAAGCCGAAATTTGTGCAAACCGCTAGAACTCACTTTCACAAAATCGGCATTTGAGCCATTTTATTTTTTCGCCAAACTAAAATAATTTACCTATTAGCCTCGGAAATCTTCAATTCTTATTGTTTTGCGTGTAAAGCATTACATTCCTGCTCTGATTTCCCATGCACACGATATTATAATTTAAAAAAAAATAACCTTACGAATATAAACTAACAAAAAAAAAATCATTATTATTCTTTTATTTTTACTTTGAGAATTTAAAACATTTTATTCGGCAAAATCGCCACACATGGCAACCACGATCCTTATTTCACACTTTTTTCACTACAGGGGTTACAATTACGGAAAGCTTTTTGCGTGAATAGCATAAAAAATCTCTTAAATTCCGGGAACGGGTGGACTTTCAAAGTTTTAAATTGGACTACGATTTATTCTATATTATTTTACATATCTGTGCTAAATTTCAGGCCGATAGGTCCATTTTTGTGGATTTGTATACGAACGACATTTTATTCGGCAAAATCGCCACACATGGCAACTACGATCCTTATTTCACACTTTTTTCACTACAGGGGTTACAATTACGGAAAGATTTTTGCGTGAAGAGCATAAAAAATCTCTTAAATTCCGGGAACGGGTGGACTTTCAAAGTTTTAAAGTGGACTATGAGTTATTCTATATTATTTTACATATCTGTACTAAATTTCAGGCCGATAGGTCCATTTTTGTGGATTTGTATACGAATCAAATCCACAAACAAACAAACAAACAAACAAACAAACAGAATTTCATTTTTATTTATAAGATAACCAGTGTCATTATATATCCCAGTCTCAAATAAAATCCAGTTTCAAATCTAAGCCTCGCCAAAGTGCCAACATACGCCATTTTGCAAGCGTTTTTTCAGGAAATCATTCGAAGCATTGACTTAGCAGCAATAATATATGGGAAATGGTTCGACCGCGAAAAAGTAAAGCAAGCCTTCATTTGAAAAGTTGAATCCCTTAATACAGCCGAATTTTTTAAAATTATCAACTATAACGTGTTTTATTCATCATTACTCCGATGTACTAAATGAGAAGATTTCAATTTTCTGATATTTGGCGGAATTCCCCCAACTTAAATCAATGTACTCATTTGGCGAGAATTCTGGAGATAGATCAATTGAAATCCCTTAATAACTGCATTATTTCTTCACGGATCATTAAAATTTAACGCTGTATTCTAATAAAACCTTTGCACTTGTTTTCAAAAATCTATTTCCTTAAGCTCTCAATAAATTGCGCCAAGCCGAAATTTGTGCAAACCGCTAGAACTCACTTTCACAAAATCGGCATTTGAGCCATTTTATTTTTTCGCCAAACTAAAATAATTTACCTATTAGCCTCGGAAATCTTCAATTCTTATTGTTTTGCGTGTAAAGCATTACATTCCTGCTCTGATTTCCCATGCACACGATATTATAATTTAAAAAAAAATAACCTTACGAATATAAACTAACAAAAAAAAAATCATTATTATTCTTTTATTTTTACTTTGAGAATTTAAAACATTTTATTCGGCAAAATCGCCACACATGGCAACCACGATCCTTATTTCACACTTTTTTCACTACAGGGGTTACAATTACGGAAAGCTTTTTGCGTGAATAGCATAAAAAATCTCTTAAATTCCGGGAACGGGTGGACTTTCAAAGTTTTAAATTGTACTACGATTTATTCTATATTATTTTACATATCTGTGCTAAATTTCAGGCCGATAGGTCCATTTTTGTGGATTTGTATACGAACGACATTTTATTCGGCAAAATCGCCACACATGGCAACTACGATCCTTATTTCACACTTTTTTCACTACAGGGGTTACAATTACGGAAAGATTTTTGCGTGAAGAGCATAAAAAATCTCTTAAATTCCGGGAACGGGTGGACTTTCAAAGTTTTAAAGTGGACTATGAGTTATTCTATATTATTTTACATATCTGTACTAAATTTCAGGCCGATAGGTCCATTTTTGTGGATTTGTATACGAATCAAATCCACAAACAAACAAACAAACAAACAAACAAACAAACAAACAAACAGAATTTCATTTTTATTTATAAGATTATCAACTGTTAGAGTTAGCTAATTTGCATTAATTTAAAGAAAAAGATACATAAAGAAGAAATGCATATTTAAACAACACAGCACAAACAATACACTCTAATTTAAATAATACACTCTAATTCGGGGGTTCCCAATCTTTTTAACACTGCGTCCCCCCAGCAAAGCACAGCTTGGAATGACGCCCCCCTAAATCACATTCCTCAGCAAACACACAGATTTTTATTCTTAAAAAATCAGCATATAGTCGCCTTTTCCACAAAATAATGTAATCGTTCAAGTTTGAATACACATATTCACGAAAGCAGATATGTTTTGGAGTAAAAGTCAGGATAAGTAAGAGATTTTTTTAAACATGCATTACCACTTGCTCTTTGGCTGGTTAGCTCATGTTTTTACTTATGTTCAATTTTTTTTTCAAACATTTATTTATGTTATGAAGTAAGTTTAATAAAATTCTCGTTTAGTGTTTAAAACATATATTTTTAATTTTTCCATGCTTACTAAAAAACACACATTCATGCACAATAACTCTAAATGTTGGATTTTCCTAGCAATTTAATTAATTAATTTTTGTTTTCGTGCTAAAAAAATGTACGATAAAATCAATACATATACTGTACTTGAATTTATTTTTGTACAATTTTCTTGAATAAGAAAACAGGCACTTTTATGCCCTTTTCCTTGTAAATAATACAATCTTTAAGGAGTTAAAAAAAAGGGCTCATAATTTAGGTAATTGAAGCCCTCACAGTATGACAGAAATGTTTGGGGAAATCGCTAGAATTTTAAGGCGGCAAAAGAAGAAGTATACAGACGACAGTAAATGCCTTTTCATAAGTTTATTATTTTTGAAATCTTTTTGTGATTTATAACATCTCCATAATCTCTTATTCACTAGAAAATGTTACTATGCATATGTGACAGCAACGCCGAAATTTTATCGGTGACTTTTGGTACACGTTTTCTTTTCAGAAGACATCTCCGCATGTCTTCTAAAATCAGTACAAATCTTCCAAAATCTTCCACAGAATATAGTTAAAAATTACTTTCTAGGACACACACACGCATACACACAGGATTAAATCACATTTCTGTTATGTCATCCAGGTTTTGTAGTGGCTAATGAGCCATTCCATCACACCTTGGTTCTTGCTTCGATTCCCACTGTGTCCTCCATGATAAAGTGGTCAATAACTCGGGCCTTAGTAGTGGCGAATGTTGGATAAACAAGTGACTGGCCTTGTAAAAAAATAATACTAATAACTACTTTTTTTATTAATGAAACACACTAACCAAATGTTAGGAAAGAAGAGAAATAACATTTCTTTTCATTTAAATCAAAATTTTCATTTAAATCAAAATTCTCGATTTAAATTAATTTTTTTGAACGCGGCTTTCGGTGAATCAGTGATTTATGAAAATAGAGTAAATATTTCATTATGTGAGCCACTTTTGAATATTTTCACTCCTTATTGCTTGGAGAAAATGAAATTAATTAATCCGAAAATTTTCTTCCAAATATTCATAAGCTTAGCATTCACTTTAATCTCTTCATACAAGTTGATGCTTTATTTGACATGATATTTAGCACAACACGTTAAAGAAGCAAGTAATTTAATTAATTTTTAGAAAGTCCTTTTTTTCCGTACTGTTGATATTAATCGAAATTTTGCTAAGTTTTTGTGTTTGATATTACTCAATTATAATAAAGAAAGCAATTCGATTAATTAAAAAAAGCCATTTTTCTAGTTATTTTCTAAAAAAGGGCAGAGTGATAAATTATACCCGCACACTTGTTTGCTTATTTATTTACGCGTTTAGTTAATTCAGCCAGGAAATAAACCACTGTATTTTTAAATTTTTGATGCATTATATTCAAAAATATTTTTAATACAATGTTCAGTAGTGTTTTAAACACTAAACACTGAAGAATATTTTTTTTGGTCATTATCAAGCTATTAGTTAAATTTTTATAACTGACAATGACTGAAACTATAGTAAGTTACTTTGCCGGATTTTGATTATTTTTAGATATTACTTAAATTATATAACACAGAAAAGAAGAAGAGAAAGAAGAAAAAGAAAAAAAAGAAGATGAAGAAAAAAAGATGACGAGATGAAGAGCAATGAAAAGATGATGAAGATTTTTTTTTTTTTAAATTAGAAAAAGACATTTAAACTCCCGATCATAAGTTCAGGGAAAGTTGTAGCTCTTAAATGTTTATCAAATATTTTATAGAACTTGAATTTATAAAAATAAAATTTGAAATGGTGCGAGTTATAATGACTTCAAGGTTTCAGATATACGGCCTTTGTCATGAAAGTGGTGTTGTTTGTACTCCGCTTTAGATTATATGAAGTACCACGAACTCATGGAAAATTTTAAACCCCTGTTTCCACAAGTAACGGTAATAGAAATAGCTAACAAGAACACTCTCCATATAGATTTCGCTATGCAGGGGAAGGAGGGGTACAATGAAACAAAATTTAATATTTTTTTTTCCTGGTTACAAATTTGCGTGTACAAAAATAAAATTAATGTACAATTTTAACCTACTCTCTTCCCCATCTAAATGAATTTTTATGAGTATGTAAATAGCATTTAATAGCTAAAAAATAATAAAAGGTAACTGTCTGCCAGTGTTTCATTGTAACCCATATACCGGGGTACAATGAAACACTTAATAACATTTTACGAACACTCAAATAATAAATTCAAATTTCTGCATATATGTTTTATATAGATTTATAATAAACATTGGTGAGACATAAATATGAAATTTAGTGAGACATAAATATGAAAAAACAAATTTGATTAAACTTTTATAGCTTAAGGTGAAAACATAATACTTTTATTAGAGATTAGCCTATTGTTTTTCATTTTATATTAAACTAGCTGAAGTACCCGTCGTTGAAGGGTTAGTACTTATTTGCAATTTTCCAAAAAGTCAGAGTTTTCGTCAGCATAGTAGGCTTACAAAGAATGGAATTAGTACATTCGCAATGGTACAGAAAGCAAATTTATACTTCTGTGCATTGTTAAAGATTACAGGTTAGAGAGTAACAAAGTGAAATTCACAATATAATTTTTATTTTAAAATTTTAAAATTTATTCTGGTTGAATGAGCTTTTCAAGTCAAGAGATCATTCCTAACCTGTAACTAAATTTTACTTGTTTAACACTAGATATTTTAACATTATACCTGAAAAATGTTTTGCACAATTTTCACCAAATCTAAAATAGCAAATGAACTTTCACAAGAAACTTTTAAGATTCATTAAAAATTTTCAAAAAATTCCAACGTTTGTTATTTTAGTGGTTACTGATCATGTTGATAAATTTCATTTTATTCTCTTAATCCATTTTTAAGGGATGCGTGAACAAACATTTATACGATTTTCTCAAAATATCTAAATCGATGAAATATTTTAAACAGTTTTTGCATTTAGAGTTTAAAATAACTTGCACCAAATATAATTTTAAATTTAATTCTATTCCATTGCCATTTTTCGGAAGAACAAACATGTGCTGAATTTTCACAAAATCTTTAAAAAATGTAAAGTACTTAAATGTAAAGATGCCTATAATTTAAGCGGCCACCTGTGACGATACTAAATTTTATTTCATTCGCTTCAGTGATTTATACGTAATCGACAAATATTTTAAAATTTTAAATAAATTTGTTCAAAATCTCAAATTCTAATCAATTTAAAAAAAAATCGACTCGTATAGTTTAAGTAGAGTGACTACCTATCATGTCATCCGAAATCACGTCATTCGGCTTAGTCGTTATTACGTGATGCACGAACAAAGATTTACGCAACTTGAAACGATTTTCGAAAAATATCAACATCTAATCAAAATTTTAAAAAATTTTGGCGCCTATAGTTTAAGTTGAATGATCACCTATCCTGTCACCCCATAATATTTCATTTGCTTAAGTCATTTTTACGTGTTGCGTGAAAAAAAAAAAAAAAAAGCGTCACGGACAGAATGACAGGATGACAAACCGACAGAACGACAGACAGACAAACATTTTTTTTTTTGGGGGGGGGTCTTACTGGGTTCCCAGTTGCTTGAAACGGATAGAAATCACAAAATTTTTGAATTCCAAGTAATGTGCATACATAAGTCTAATTTTATTTATATAGATCTACTTTAATCGCGTATTCAAAAATTAGCATTCCTGCTTTCCATACTGTACCACCTGAAGGAATAGGGGGTGGTAGCTTTTATACAACTTGAGTTTTTTCAAAAATGTATGTTTCCGAAGAACACACAGATTTGAAACCTGGAAGCAGTCGTTTGACGTACAGAGCTTCGTATTCCCTTGATTTAAGTTTATTATTTCCCCAACAGAGTACATTTCTTTTCGTTTAAACTCATCTTCCTTGATTAAAACATAATCATTTAGAGTGATACAGCTTGTAGCATACATGTAATATGAGGATAGCTCATAATCTGTACTGTTTGGATTGTTAGTTGAAAGTCAGTCTGGATTGTCACAATATTCAGAGTCTGAAGAAGATAGTGTACGATTTAAAAACAATTCCTTTGTTAGATTTATCTGCTATCTATCTAGATATTTAATCGTAGCATCTTTATTTTAAGTGAATGCATTCGTGCGGGAGCAACGGGATAAAATAAAACATGTTTCATTGTACCCGGTCAACAAATGTTTCATTGTACCCCACATTGAGGCCATAAAATAAACAAATTTTTACTAATTCCTAATATATTTTTTTTTTAATTCTTGCTTTGGGAGTATGAAGACCATAACAGAGTGATCACAATAATTGGAAACTGAATAATTATACCGATAAGAATAAGGAGGTAAAGCAGAATTACTTTTAGTAGTGAAACACTCTCAATGGTGAAAATCCATTATTTGTCTTTTGCTCTTGTTCTAAAAATGCGATTCTCTCCAAATCACATCAGTAACTGGAACATATATTTGTATAATACGTGTGTGAGTTAGAACTTTCTGTGACAAATCTTACTGATTTTAGATAGTGTGTTTCATTTTACCCCAACATCCCCTATAGGTGCGCATGGTTTTATATTTCAATTGTCGCAAAAGAGAGCTAACTTTATTCACGTTTCTTTTCTGTGACACAGTAAAAATTCTTAGAATATTTATGAACTTACTTTAAAAATGTTAACAGGATATTTTTATCAAATAGCTAAACCTTCACTGACTGGTTTCAATCAGTACAATAACATTGACACATTTCTAAAAAAGAATTCTGTTTCTGAACTGAAATCTTCAGTATATTTCAACAGAATATATAAATCTTATACCAATTTAGGTATACTTACTGCATGAAAAAAAAATAATTAAATATAATAATAAATAATTTTTTCATTGAGTGCAAAGTACGTCTATTTCAGGAAGGGAAAAAAATATAAATAGGTAGTCCTGGGTTCGATCCCCAGCTATGGAATTTTTCGCATCGTTGGTAAAAATAATTAACCTAAACACTCCAACTTGCCTAATTTACTTGAAAGGCTGATAAAATCACTTTCTAAAAATCAATTACGCAGCGTATCGGAGTTGTCGCGATTTCATTGTTTCGGCTGTTCAGTCTGCGGTTTGCAGAAGATGATAAGTCCAACGGTTCATATGCGAGAAATTTCATCTGGGAATCGTCCCAGAGTAGCTCAGCGGTAGCCCAGAGTAGCCCAGAGTAGAGCACCCGCACGTCAGTGGAAGTAGTGAGTTCGATCCCCAGTTGTGGATTTTTTCGCATCGTTTGCAAAAATAATTAACCTAAACTCTCCGCGTTGCCTAATTTACCTGAAAGGTTGATAAAATCACTTTCTAAAAATATGCACATGCTTCCTATTTCTGAATTTTGAGGACTACAGAAATACCTCTCTTACGGCCGGATTCACCAAGAACTTGACACCGTGTTAACCCCTTCCGATGATAAACAGACATCAAATATGCATTCATTCGACATCTGACTCTCGTTTTGGTAGGTTAACACGGGCGTCAAGTACTTGGTGAATACGGCCGTTGGTACTTTTGATCGATTGCGCAAAAGTACCAAATTAAAATACACTTAATGAAAAAACTGAATGAAAATTTGAGCCAAACATCAGATAATCTTTGCAAACGTTCACATAAATGCAATTTTGGAATAACAGTTCAAATTGAGTAGAATTTCATCTAGTGCATCGTGTTATAATTACTCCCAATACCCAAACATATTTGCATAACGATTCTAACGTATTTCTTAAAGCTAATATGCTACAGAAAAATGACGGTATCCAATGCGTTACATAATAAAGAGAGAATGTTTAAGGAGCAGAAAATCAACGAAATAATTCTCAAGCAAAGAGAAGACATTATTTATCATAGCATGTAAACACTTCAAATAATTTCTGTGCCGTTTCTGTCAGTGAACTATTGCAGGGCGTTTTACCATACTGAGATCACTTGATTGCTCCTATCTTCTATATCATGCATTAAATATGAACTATTACAGTTGATCCCTTTAGTTTTGTGTGTGATCCCAGTGTCCTCTATTTTATTTATTATCTAAGAAATCTGAGAGTTTTTTTGCACCAATCTTTTTTTGACGTATATTACAGGATAAAATATTATTTCATCTGCTGATTTTCGCATTGTTTCAAGGCTCAATTTTTAATTTCATTAGTCTTCAATCAATATATCACGTCCTTCCAATGACACTGATATGAAATGAGTAGTTCTTAATGATTGTAAAATAAGGAATTCTTTTTTTCTGTTGCTATATTTTAATTGTATATTTTTCTATTTTCTCCCTTGAACATAATGCGTACCATTCTTTTTGGCAGAATTATTTCAATTAGAAAATTTTGGCGATCTTCTTTCTAAACTGCACAATAGTGAAATCGGTCTTTATGGAATGATATTTATTACTGAAATTACCCAAGACCGACTTACACACTTGGGGACCAAAGCAGATGTACTTACAAGAGGCCCCTAGCAGTAAAATTTACTGAAGAATGTTATGGAAATTGAAAGTAATTTACATATCTTGCCTAAAAATTTCAAACAGTGCTGTCACATTGTTCGAAATTTCGTTAGGTTAAGCGCATAAAATATTTCAAATGAATTAAATTGCCTTCCTTGATAAAGAGAAATTATTATGAGCAAATTTTTAGTTTTACAAAAATCTTGATGCTGTTAACCCATTAGCGCCCAACTTTTTTCAGCAGATTCTCAAATTTATGTTGATGCCAGAAGTGATAAAGAAATTTCCGAACATTTGTGTGGTATGAAGAACGTAAATTGTTTTCTAAAAATGTGAATAAGACAGGGAAATATTCTCATTTAAACTAATCGCAAATTTTTTGGAAATCAAATTTATTATTCAAGAAATTAAACTAGGAATATAAACTTATGTTTAAATAGTTGAGTGACAAATTTTGAGACGGTCTAAAAATAGATTGCTGGCCGTTAATGGGTTAAAAGGTTACTCTGTTAAAATATTTAAGTTTTACAAATGCTCATTCAACAGTGTGTGTACATAGGCGATCTGTTTCAGAGAAAAATCTTCTTTTTCTGTCTTAAAATTTTTACAATTGTTCAGAAAAACTTCTGAAAGAAAATTGACACGACATTTGTTTAAAATTTTCACGAACTTCTGATTAATTATTATTACCAGGTATCACTAAAGTTATAAAATTTTACATTGTTACAGTCTTTGTAAAATGCCGACCAGATTGTATGGTGGGTAAAGCACCGTACCACCGTTTCGGGTTTAGATCCCGGTGGTCGGGGTTCGATCCCCGACTAGGCGTGGCTGTCATTGGGTTCGTCCCTTCATAGGGATCAACAGCTGGATTCTCCGCTCGTCGTTAATTTTTTGCAGTCGTTAACTTTGCCCCGCCTTGAGGTGGAGTTTTAAGGAGGAGCGTCAAGGGGTTCATGTGATTGGCTAAAAGACCTCCCGTTTCCCTCCGGAGTTGTTATCGCAGTCGGTAACCAAACAACTGGTTCTGCCCAGTTTGTAGCTAACAACCGACGATTTCGTGAACCACCGGCGGAGAATTCCACCCAACGTTGGTTCACCTACTGGATGCCCCCATGATAAAGAAACCAACAGCTCCGGCCTTAGTAGTGGGCAATGCCTCAGAGGCCCGCCTTCAAATGTAAATTTATTAAATTAAAATTCTCGAACACTGTCACTGGATCTCATTAGGTAATCTGATATTTTACTTTGATTTTCAGGTAGATATAATATTTTTTTTTTTTTAGCGTTTGAAATATAGTTTTAGTACATATTTTTAGTATTACCGGGGATTTTTAGTATTTTCTGGCCGCTGAAAAATCGGGGGCTAGGGTACGTTCCCAAAATTCGCTGCTGTAAATCAGTTTCTGTAATTGCATTATAATTGTGCTATAACAGGGTCAGCACAGAGTAAATCCGCACTAAGCGGTACATTCTTGTACATATTTGTAAAAATCACTGCAAAACTCCGTAAATCATTTTCAGATGAAAGCGATTTCTTTTTGCTCTCAAGAAATTTTAAAAAAAAATAAATTTAATAGAATGCGTGGCTGTTGAATCAAAATTTGTTTCGATATCTTTCTTTAATTACGTGCAGCAGGCAACTTAATTATACGAATAATTAAAGCTTTCTGATGAAATGAAATATTACATTTCAAATTGCTAAATACTAATGACAAAGTGTTAGAAAAGTCATGTGATTTAGAAACCTATTCCCAAAATTAATCAGCATAATGACGTTAATGATCAGATAATTTACGATAATCGTGTGGAGATGTATTTTACTGATCCCTTTTGTTCAAAGAAATCATTAATGTTTCAGAAAATTTATTCCAGCAGTATTCCAATGCATTGCGTATTTGTGCAGTGGAAAATGAAACATTAGAACAGTTTAAGTTATCGGCATTGAGTTTAAAATATGATAGAAAAACTCTAGGTTTCATAAAGATTAGAGAGTATTTAAAATGGGGTTAACATAATTTTGCAGACTCATTTACAAACATTTTCTTTTTAATTATAAATGATTTTTTCTCTATTATAATTTATGTAAATCACAATTTTCAGATGATTGAGCTGTATAGATGAATGTTTTAGTTTCTTGTTCAATAGATGTTCTAGTATATTAGGTGTGTGTTCGGGTATTATTTGTCTAAAAAAAGAATAAAAAACCCTTAGTCAGTTGCCTATGGTCTGACCTGTTTTGTTTTTCACAAATAACACGTATTTTTAAAATCTATGCGGTTATTCCATTTCTAACCATACATAACTGGGCTGTAGAAAGCTATGGTTACTTATTTTGGCTCCTTAGCGGGATACTCGGTTTTATATCATGCTTTGGAATGTGTTACAAAATTTAGAAATCTGTGAAAATCAGGGGAACCTTTTTTTTGGGATAAAAGGTAGCCTATGAGTTAAGTTAGGGTACTAGCTACCTTCATTTCAAATTTCATTCAAATGCATTCAGCGATTTCAAAGTGAAAGAGAAACCAACATACATAATTTTACATTAATAATATTAGTAGGATAAAACTGGATATTATTTTCAAGTAGAAATGCCCGTAGTAGTAGTGTAACTATGCTTCGCATTCATATTTGTTTGACATTTTTTATGAGCTGATATTTTAAGACTTCCTTAACAGCAAATTTTAGCTGTAAATTACGTTAATAGCTAACTGTAAAAAAATCTATTTCTTTTTTCTATAGCTAAACTAAATTGAAGAAAATAGAAAGGATTTCAACTTCTATGCAGGGAACCAGAACTATGAATAGAATAGCTTAGGATACGAGGAAAAAGAATTGCTATCCATTCGGAATTCTTCTCGAGTGCCACTCGTAATAGGTACAGAAACAAAAGAATAAACATATAATGAGATTTTGCTATTGTGACATAGAAAAAGAGTTAATTAACTCAACATTAAGGACCTATTTCTGCTAATTAGGGTGTGCCATGTACACTACTATTCACTCTAATTGCTACACATGTTGTTGAACTGTGCTTTTGTTTTAATAAGAAATCTTTAAGCAAGCATATTATATCTTATCCGAAAAGTAAATTATGCATTTTTTTAACCCTTTGAGGCACAACCCTTTCACAATGCTGAAAAAAGGGCAGCCGTTGCCATCGCTCGACTTAACGACCAGCCAGATGGCGGACAATCGAAACGTTCATCGCGTGCCACAGATCTAGAGACCCTTTTTTGACGCAGCTGTCTATGCCCGGCACAGCCAGCTGTCATCAAAAAAAGGGTCTCTAGATCTGTGGCACGCGATGAACGTTTCGATAGTCCGCCATCTTGCTGCTCGTTAAGTCGAGCGATGGCAACGGCTGCCCCTTTTTCAGCATTGGGCAATCTATCAACTGTTCTCGCATTCTTCCATTTTTCAGCAGATGTCAGTGCTGTTAAAAAGAATCGTGACAATTTTTTTGCGGGAAATGACGTGCTAAAAAGTAAAGGATTCTCGTGGAGCTATGTCACCCGCAACTATTTTTTATAGAAATCCAATCTATTCTTCGTGACTGGCAACAGTCAAAACGCCAGAGTTTGGTATACCCAGAGGGGGAACACTGCGCGTTAAAGGGTTAAAGTCTTAAAAATCACATAAGAAAATTTTCAATATGCATTTTATTTTTTCTATTCTTCTTTACCGTTCGTTCGTCTTCTATTTTTTATTATTTAGCATCCGTACTGAATAAATAACTATTGACAATAGAATATGCTATGAAGAATAAAACAAATACCATAATCAAAATGGATAAGGCTCTTTCTAAATTAAGAAGCCTAGTACTTCTACTACTATTAATTTTCATAATCAGTTAATTGTATTACCTTTTTTTCACCTCTTTTTGCTACAAAACTTCTAAACTTTTGAATTTTCGGATCTTGGAATGCTCAGAAGAAACTTGGAATTTTCTGAAAATTTCGGATTCAAAGTCATTATTAAACGTGTAAATAAACTTAAATTCTTCTTCCCCAAAGATCCTATTTCTATTGAGAACCGTTGGGGTGTTTATTATATTGCTTGTGGATCTTGTGATTTGGGCTATATTGATCAGACCAGAAGAGCTCTCAAATTGTCGGCTCAAAGAGCATGAGAGGTATGCTTCTAAGCATGAGTTTTCCAAATCTTCTATTGCCTCACATTGTTGGAATTTTAATCATCGTTCACGATTTCTGAAGCTAAGATCTTCTGCACACTTCAGTCTTTGTCCAATCTTGATTTTTTGAAAGTTTTTTCCATTACTCAGCATTTAGAACGCCTTGTGATTGTGAACGATGGTTCCTCCTTCTGTTCATTCTGCTTGGAAGCAGTTGTTATAAGGTTCTATTTACTTTCTTTTTCTACTTCCTCCCCTCCCCCCGTTTTTGTTCTGCTGCTAGTTCTTTTCTATTTATTTACTTATTTATTTATTTTTACTTTTTCTTTCTCTCATTCTTTATTTTTATTTTATTTATTTTTTGTTATTGTGTGTTTTTTTTCTGTTTTTACTTTATGTTTATGATTAATATTTAAAAATAATTAACTAAAGTATTATCCTGTGTTAAAAAAAAAACAAAACTAAAATCTATGTTCTTATGATAATTTTGTTATTTTTCTTTTCTTTGTTCTGTTTTCTATTGTTTTTGTGTATATGTGTTTGTGTGAGTGTGTATGTGTTCTTTTTTGTTTATTTATTTATTTTTAATTGTCCATATTTTACTCTTATGTACATTCCTTTTCAACCCACCCCTATTTTTCCCTTTCCTTTAACCCCCGTGGTTTTTCGCTTTTTAGTTTTTCCAGGTGGCAACATGCTGCTCACTTATGTTTTTGTTTATCTTTCAGTCCCCACTTCTCTGTGAGACGAAGTGTTGACGTCTGAAGAAGAGCGAAGATTTTTTTCCGTCGAAATGATCGTCTCAACCAATAAGTACCTTTTTATGTATTTTTTACACATTTATTTATTTCATGTTCCGCTTGGTATTTCATCGTTACTCTAGAACTGATTTAAACCATTTTTCATCATTTCGTGGACTCCCAGTAATGAGTACGATGATCACCTGGGGCCAGAGGAGCACATTTTAAGAATGTACAATTTTAAATGGTGAAATACCACTTTTTAGCTTTAGAATTTTTAGAGAAAATTATTTTAAATTTGAGCATCTGTAAATATGTTGCCACATTTTTTCAGTTTAAAGGCAAATAGTCTTACAAATGAAATTCCTGCCCCCCCCCCCCCCCCCCCAATGGTGTAGTGTCTAAAGAACCTTTCTATTAAGCCTTCGTCTGGCTTGGGCTTGGGTGCTAACTCGTACGTCCATTCACAGGGAGTAACGTTGGGTACCACTATCATAAAATGCCCAATATCTTCGGACCGTTGTAATGCCGACTGCCTAATCGGTAAGTACCCGACCGTTATTTAAAAATCTTTGGAAACTAAAATTAAAATTATTCGGAAGAAATTCATTGAACGGTTTCTTAGTTTCATTATTACTTTCAACCATTACGTGAGAAGCAAAAATTCATCAGTTCATTTTGAAAAATTGTTTGTGTGAAATTTATATTCACTTTTCAGAATAGATTAAAAACATGAACGACGTGATAAGTCAAACCCTTATTTTTTATCTGCATATTTTTCTGTAATGACTTCAAGAAAGAGGCTTTTGATGAAACACATATCACTCGAAATCTAGCTATAGCGATCATTAAAATCTCGAATATGGAGCTTAATGAGCGTTACTAAGATGTTTTACGGCAGAAAGTAAGAGGACCATTAACTGAAAGCAGTTCATTAACTTTTGGATAATATGAAAAGAATCCATTGAAATGCACCCAAGTCTTACAAATTCTTCCGTCAAGCTAGCTTTTCGGGAATAAGTTCAACTTTCTGTAGATACAGAAGTATAATGAAATTATGTGCATCATGCTTTCAGTGTGATTGGAAGAGTACTGTCTTTTTTAGCATTCTCAAACAAAATTTTAATATGTTAATAGTTTCGGTTTGTCTGTCTGTTTGCTATATTGGGCGTATATGCAGGCATATTTATTTATATAATTTAAAATAAAAAAATAATTGTAAAAAATTCACACATCTGAAATAAAACTTTCCCTTTTTTTTGAAAAAACACTATAAATAATTAACACAAAGCAACCTATACGCAGGCAGAATAGAAAAACAATGACTTAAATATTTGTAATGATATTTGAGTGTTTTCTTTTAGAAAGTTTTTACATTTGCATGCGTTTGACAGTTTTTATTGCATCGACTTTTATTGCATTTATTTATTTATTTATTTTGGTGGCAATGAGAGGGGGCACAACATATTCAAGATTAAGAATAGTGAACTTGTTTCAGGTTTTGAAAAAAAAAAGTTTTAAGGTAAATGATTTTCTAAACTTAGTTGAAGGTAAACGAACGCTGCCACATGGACCTTTGGGGTCAAACGAAAAGAAAAGGGGAAATTGTAAACTTATTAGTTAAAGGATCGAACTAGTAATCAAAGCTGAGAGATCAATTCCCGACATATATCTGAAGACCATCATGTACACGCTAAATCAGTGATTCCAAATGTCTTCCTGGTGGACATTCGCAGCTTTAAAGAGGTGCCAATATTCATAAATCTCTCTGAACTAAAAAAATAGTAGAATTGAAAGGACCTAGTAATCTCTAAGCATCACAGTTTTTGAATTGAGCTTTCTTCAGGCAAAAAGATAAAAGGAAAGCGGGAATGAGAGGTAATGTGTCGCAAAATACTAGTCTTATTATAAGAATAAAATTTTGAATGTTTCACTGTACTTTTTCTGAACTTAATTGAATAAAAATGAAGTATATCATTCTTAAGCAACAGAATATTTTCCAATCAGTTCTAGTAACTTCTTTAAAGGAAAAATTTTGTCAATTCATTATGAGCAGCTGTTTATATTAAAACTTTTAATTCAAGCATTTACTATAAATCGGAAAAAATCATAATTATTTATTCTATAATTTATCTTTTCTGTCCTTGTTTCTTTTTTTTTTCCAGAAATAAGAACACAATTTATTTTATTGTCAAGGTTAAACAAACAAAAAAATCAGACAATAGTTTAGTTTTAAAGAAACGAGGCATCAGAGTCAGTAAAAAATAGACCTAACAAAAGCAAATATAAAGCAAATAAACATTAAAATAAACATACTGAAAATAAAGTTTATATTATAGTAGAAACACACTCTCAAATACGAATCGGGCAATGTGATGTTTTATGCATTTCAAACTTAATTTTAGATTCAACAGATGCCGTTGATTTTCTCCTACGGATGAAAAATCTAAAATGTTTTATACTCTTTATTTTACTTTTGTCAGTTGGTTATTACTTTTTATTTGATTCAGTGTAATATTTTCAAGAAGTATTGGATTTTATGGAGCTTCAACTCTTGAAATGCAAGCTAGGTTTTTACCATTAATCTATCGTGAGATGCATTCTCGTTTCGATTTTCAATAAAGAGATTCGGATCAGAAGTATTGTTTGAATTATAATGCTCTGTTTCGACATGTACTGCAAATTTAACCCTCCGAGAAGCTAAGGTATAACATGTTTAAGTTTTCACTGTAATGTGAAAACTCGAGTATTTTATCACGTTTTCACCGTAATGTACTTACCTATATGTTTTGGTTAAAAAAATTAAATTATTTTTCACCTTTATTTTTTATTTTTTGGTTAAGGCAAAGATACACGACGGCTAGGTGGATAAAAGATATATGCTTCTTGGCAGGGGATTTATTTTAGGGGGTTTTAATGCGTATTTACGTTTTAGAAAAAAACTGTTGTAGACTCTACACCTTTACATTTATAGCTACGCGATAGGCCAGAACCCCAAACCATCCCATTTCAGCCCTTTAACCTTTTCGCTTTGACTTTAATTTGTTCTACTCATTTGGAAAATAATTTATTTTTGAGCTTTTGGCCTGGTAATGAAAACACGATGCCTATTAGTTATAAATTATCATTTTTATGCTCTTATCTTTCAACATACCGAATATTTAAATTGCTTTACACGGGGAAAAAGATACACATAAAAAAATGCGTATTTAAACAACACATTTCAAATGAGCATTTTATTTAGTAAAATGTTTTCACTTGTATTTTGCTGAAAAGGAAGAGCTATTCAGTCAAGGTAGCCGGAATCCAATTTCAATAGAGAATTACCTGATGCGAGTGCAGTTCGGCATATGATGCGATTGGGTTAAAACACGAAATAAGTGTTCAGAGCTGAATTTCTCCCAAAAAGTATTTGCTGCCATCTAAATTTACTTTTTACAAAAATGAAATTGTCCGAACTCAGTAGCGTGGGCAGGACTTTTATAAATAACGGACATTTCTTTTTCCTCTTCAATGCTGAGAGCAGATTCAGCCAGTTCACTTCTAATGTCAGGGGCGCAATGGGGAAGATTAATTTCTGTGAGTAGCGTAGCTTTTTAGAATCTGTTCTAACGGACTCATCCTGGGCAGCTATTCTGGGCACAAAGGAGCATCTTCACCGTTGTGTCTTTTAAGCCGACATTGGAAGCCGACTTATTAGGGTAAAAGCATAGGAGTTAAACTTGGTTACAATCTTCTAGTTCCTTTCGTTAAGTACGTAAGAACTTGTCCAAAGAAGGTATATATCTATATACCTACATCATATATATATATATATATATATATATCTACAGGGTTTGGGTAAAATAATGTGAACACCTGTGAAAAGAGAGAGGGATACATTTCCACTCAAATTGCAGTAAAGTCCGCAATTCAGAAAGTGTTCTTGGAGGGGGGGGGGAATCGACTGCGTAGCTTGTTTTCCAAAATACCCCACCAAGGTTCAATGATATTGAGGTCAGGGGACTGATGGGGCCACACGAGATGCTCTAAAGGCCGCTTTCCACATCGAGAGGGAACCGCTCGCCGCTCGGCCAATTTTCACTTGTAAGCAATAAATTTTTCCCACCGCAGAGAAAGAAGGAGATACTCCGGTATCAAACTGACAAAGGGTAATTGGGGACCGTGGATAATATTGCGGTCTCACACTTGCCCCATCTATTGTTCGGTCCAGGCCTTGTCCAGTTTCCCCTTGTCGCCCAGCGGAAAGCGCGGCCAAATATCCCCATTCAAATACATTGCAATGGCGGCAACCGCTGGGTGTGGCCAATGGCCTTAACACGGCCATTCAGAACAAGTGGGCCATCTGGAGTGATATCACACTCCAGATCGTCACCGAACCGCCGCCATGCTTAACCGTAGGCCGAAGACACAGTCAGTGTGTTAGGCTTCTGGCGGCGTTCTCCAAATGTAAACACGCGACGATTCGTCTGACCATATTACATTCTCCCATTGTTCTTGTGTCCAATTTCAATGCTCGCGACACCATATTCGTCGCTTCAAGGCGTTCCATTGTGCAATCAATGGTTTTGAAAGAGCCGCTCTACGCGAATATTTGCCAGAGGCCGTTCACGCTGGATAGTTTTTGATGGAACTGCTTCCTGTAGATGCGTGTTCATCTCGGATATTATCTGGGATGCCGTTGTCTTGTGTGTTTTTTTGCCACAATCCGCTTCAAAACCCTTTTGTCTCTGTCATTCTACTTCGTCTTTCCACCACTGTTGTGCTTTTTAGATGAAGTTTTTCCGTGTTTCACATATGTTGACATTACAGTCGATACTGTACTTCTCCCTACGGCTAGAACGGTTGCCGTTATCGTTGCTGAGGCTCCAGCAAGACGAGCCCCCAACAATCATACCTCTTTCGAAATCAGAGAGATCAGCCATAATGCACTTTTAACACTGAATATACACTGTCTACCAATAAGTATTTGGACACCTATGCAAATGACGATATCTGCGGCTGAGTACGTCACGGCCTCCGCCGGTATATATCGTGTAGGAAACAGCATCGGCATGAGTCGCATGCAAGAGGCCGCGCAGTTCGGAGCTCTCTGATTTCGAGAAAGGTATAATTATCGGGTATCACAAATGTGGCCGATCCTTAAGGGAGATATCAAGCGATCTGAAGTACCCAAATTCGACAGTAGCCTATATGATTAAGAAGTGGAAGGTGAGCGGTGATTGTCGGAATGTGCCCCGAGTCGGCAGACCAACGAAACTGGGAGATAGAGACCGACGAGTTCTGTCCAAAGAAAATCGGAAGGACCGCACCCAACCGATGGCCCTCATCCGCGAGGAGTTTCAACAGGCATCCGGGAGTACTGTTTCAATGAATACCATCTGTAAGGAAGCACATCTGCTTGGTTTTCAGGGTCGTGCTGCTGCCCATAAGCTTTTGATCACAAAGTCCAACCGCTCTGCTCGGTTAATGTGGTGCAAAGCACATCGAAATTGGACTGTAGATCAGTGGAAACGGGTTGTTTGGAGCGACGAATAAAGGTTCACCCTTTACCGTTCGGATGGCAGGGTCTGGGTCGGGCGTCTGCCTGGAGAACTTCTCCTGCCAGAATGCATTGTGCAACAGTCAAGTTCGGCGGAGGTGGAGTTATGGTCTGGGGGTGTTTCTCCTGGTATGGACTGGGACCCTTAGTCCCCATTCACGGTAAGCTCAACGCCGATGCCTACTGCACTATTTTGGATGACAATGTGCTTCCTACGTTGTGGCTGTTTTACCCGTTGGACCCCTGTTACTTTCAGGACGACAATGCCTGTTATCATGTTTCGAGGTTAACCAAGGCTTGGTAAATTGGTGCCAATGGAGTTCATCGAATGGACTGGCCTGCCCAGAGCCCAGACCTGAACCCTATCGAGAACCTCTGGGACGAGTTGGATCGCCGAATTAAGGGGTGCACTACCCGTCCAAAATCGGTAAAGGAACTTCTATGTCTACTCCAAGCCGAGTGTAAGACAATACCACTAGCTGTAATGCAAAGACTTGTGGAAAGTATGCCCCGGAGGGTTCACGCTGTAATTGCCTCTCGTGGAGGTTCTATCAACTATTGATTTTGAATAAAGTTAGTTTTTCTTTTCTATCACAGGTGTCCAAATACTTATAAGCAGACAGTACATTTCGCATCCGACTCCCATCACTGCTAGTAGAAGACTGATGTATGTACTTTCTCATCCGCTAGGTGGCACCCTTCACCGCTAGAGGGCAAGAGTATAGAGAGGTTTCTTTCGAGTGCTAGTTTTTCGTAAGTGTTCATATTATTTAGTCCAACCCCAATCTTCGCAGTTACATCTTTGCAAATACAAAAGAAAGGGCTAGACAGTCTGTAGGTAGTACTATCCTACCCTATAGTTACGCTGATGTCGGACTCACTCTCTAACAATTCCGGGCAACCACTCGAAGATAAAACTTTGACCGCCATTACTCCAAAAAGATTAAAAAGGTCAGCACAAGAAGCCTAATAATATTACCGTTTGTACGATCCGCTTGAAATTTTCCGTAATTATGTTTAAAAATAGAGAAAACAATCTGTGCTACTTTAAAAATCTGAAAATCCAACCGTTACCTAATTTTTAAGCGATTTTTTTTGTTGTTTTCAGTTTAATTTTATTTTCGAGAGTAAAAGAAGTTAATCATTTGCGTAACAAAATTAGGCACTGCAAGTGACAATGACGTCAAATTGAAGTCACGATCATCAGGCTTTGAAGGGAAAGTTGCAATTTCAGTTCGTCTTAAACAGTTCTTCCAGATAACATAGTTTAATTTTTTTTTATTGAAATGATCATCTGCAGGAAGCATTGATGTAAGAAGGTCTGTATATTCAAAACGTTATCGTTCGAATGAGAGAAGTTTCCGCGTGTTTCCAGAAGAGAATGAAATATTATTTGGGTATATAATAAAAACTGAATATGAAGTTATTTATTTTAGGTGGACGAAGATGAAATATATTGAGTGTAGACGTATTTTTATCAAAAGGTTTTTTCAGGAGCCCGTTGTAATTGCCTCCACAACGGGCTTCTAGTAGGTAATAGTATACAGTAAGACAAATGTATTGGAACATGTTTTAGAATGCGTATGACATGATTTGTCTTGCTATTTAAATCTGCGATAGATGCATACTAAATGGAAGCATAATTAAAGCAATAATATGTTTACCTGTAGCTGTTGATTGTATACTTTTCTTAAGATACTTTTCTATATCTATTTTAACTACACCCGTGGTAAGCAATACTGCTAACACGAATTCTAGTCTTCTTTTTTTTGAGCAAGGTTAACTCAGATAAGTAGAAAATTTTTATTTTACAACTTCTAATATTCTATTTACTTATTTAGACCTTTGAAGAACTTTTTTCGAGATTAAGAAAAAACAAATAGGGAAGCAATCATTTTAGAAGATTAAAGTTTAAAGAAAGATATGTATAGATACAAGTACATATGAGCCCGTTGAAAAGTTATATAGGTTTATAATGCTTGCATGAAATATGTGCTTACGAAAGAATCAAGTCTCGATATTTTCTGCTGAAAGTGTAGTATAAATTTTGTCATGAAAAATAGAGTTATTTATTATTAGTAATCCCAGGCTAAGCAAGGTGATGCGGAATGTAAAAATAAATGCAGTGAAATATGTGTTTTATGTCGCGAAATAAATATATAAGTGCAACGTTTCTGTTTTGCTTTATTTACTCCTGTAAAGAAAGTTCCTCGTTTCTGTCAGATTCCTTATTTTGGATGTTACACAAGCCAATAAAAATTTGTAATATACTGTGATAAGCTTTAATATCTTTTTAAAAACCATCGCCGTGATTTTATTGCTTACACAATAAAATTATGAATTAGTTAGTATTATTTTTATCTAGGTAATTTGGTTTAATATCTTGAATAATTCTGTCTACTTGGAAAATATTAAGATAAATTAAACATAGCGGTTCTTCTATTTATAGAGAAAAAACATTCATTTTCGGCAAAACATCGTTATATTATCTGTGACTAATCTACCACCTCAGATTTCCTAAAAATGTATTTATAGTCATATATATATATATATATATATATATATATATATATATATATATATATATATTATATATATATATATATATATATATTATATATATTTATAATATAATTAGCAATGCAAAAATGGCATATAAAGTCAAATCAAGCATCCATAATTAAATATTTAGAAGATATCCTATTTCTAAAGCGCAACTGCAGCTATGACAAACTGAATAGAATATAACTAATAAGTAAAACACAAAACATACTGCAAAAAGACATATCTCGCATATAAATATAACAGCTTTAAGCAAGAATTAAGCTTAAGCTGTTATATTTAAGCTTAAAGCTGTTATATTTATATGCAAGATATGTCTTATTTGCAGTATGTTTTGTGTTTTACTTATTAGTTATATATATATATATATATGTAATGTATAAAAAGGTAATTTGGGTTTTACTAGTTTGGGTATTGTTCAAGCGGGTACTTTCACTGTAAGTTTTACTTTCCTGTCATACTTACCACGCGCGCTCTGGAGATATGTTTTATTTATTTTGTTATTTGCCAGACATCAGGCCGTCGATTCTGAGTTCTTTAGATGTACACGTGTCCTCACGCCCTTGTAGGCCCGGATGCGGGTCATGTCGGTAAATGTGTGTTGTTCGATCAGAGATAAGAGAGAGGAGGAGTTGTGTCTTCGCAGACCACGTGGTGTGGTAAGCGTAAATACTCCCGCACATCGAAAATCAGGGGACTTCTGTCATTAGAACTGCTTAATGAGTCCACGCTGATTCTTGTACCCGTCTCCCCTCCCCTCTTCTCATTCTAAATTGTAACTTAAATGTAATGTTCAATAAACCATATTACCTGCCTTAACTCTGAAACTTTACTTGAAATATCGGACGTCTCAGATAGCCGACAGGATGATTGCCTGTGTGCCAATTAAAAAAGTTTAAATTGTAAAAAAATTAACGCTCAATAATCTGGGAGACGGGGTACACTGCTTACCAGAAGATGCGGAGTACGCCGGAGATGCGGCGTTATGCCGACTGCCTGCCGATCAGAGAACCAACTTGCCCTTCACCGACTGCAGATATTTGGACTTCTCATTCCCTGCTTTGATGAAACTACTTTCGCCTGACCTCCCATCGAATCCTCCCATGAAGCCCATCGAAAAATTTGCGCTCCCGAGTTTTCCATAGCGAAAAACGACGCTGATGCCGACACGTAAATTAAAGAAGTGCCTGCCCTCCGTTATCTGATATCATCTTTCTGTACCGTGTTTACCATCCAGAAATCTGTGCCTCCTTATTTATTTTTTTTTTTCTTCGCACGCCCGCTGCTATTCTGAAAATCCCGTGGAAATCGACGAGGAAATTTCACTGCCTTCATAGGGCCTCCCCTTACGAGAAGTGTGTGCAACTGGTGAATTACTTCCCCCTTTTCTCCGTGCCGAATATTTTTGTTTTTGCGGTTAACCGAAACTCCTCCTGCCTGCATTGAACTTGGGAGAGAAGATATTTTTTTTGTGTGTGTGTGTTTTGTTTATCGTTGAGGGATGACGATTTTAATTTGTGGATATCAATTTCTTTCGTAAAAGTAAGCGATTTTTATTTTAGAGTTGAAGTGAACATTAGAGCATTATATTTAAATGGTTATTAATTGTG